>OZ059832.1:13669342-14260480 GCA_964057195.1 Orthosia cruda | reverse complement strand
AGTCGAAAGGTATCGACATCTGTTAGAATCATTTGGAGTTAACAGATAATTGTGAGTGTCAAATAATAACAGACAAATAATTAGCAATAAATTAAAATTGCGACTATAATTTGAGATTTAAACTATCCTATCTCTCATTTTATAAGTGGTTTAGGAGTCCATTGAGGACAAACATTGTGACACGAGATTTATATATATTAAGATTGGGCGAATTATAATACACGCGGGCATAACCGCGGGTGGCAACTGTTATTATACTCGTAAACGGGAAAGTTTGGATAGATGTTTGTTATTCAATCACGCCACAACGGCTGAGCGAATCTGGATGAAATTTAGCACAGAGAAAGATTTTAGTCTGGAATAGCACATAGGACATCTTATCCCGGGAGTATGTTCCCTTGGGATCATTTTCGACTTTTGCGCGGGCTAAGCCGCTGGCAGAAGCTAGTTTGTTAGTAAAACAAAAAGGAAATACGTACGCAATATTTTACGATTTTAGCACTCAAAAATTAAGTATAGAAAGAAGGAAAGAAAGAAAAACGTTTATTTGCGCCAGGCACGACGCATGCCATAAAAAGCAATGGAAACGCATACAAACACGGACCCTAGGTAACTTGCGTCGGTATAACTTTTATTTTTAAATATAGAGCTTTTAGGTAAAAAGAATGTCAAGAAATGGTGATGTCATTCACGGAAAACCTCAAAATATGCTGTTTCGATATTTTCTTGGCCAATATTATTTAGTTTGAGACTGCGGCAAAATCGTTTAGGGGTCGTGTCCAAGTAGTTGGACTACGGGTCTTCGGTAGAGCCAGTTGTCCAACTAAAATAATGATTGGACAACTACGCCTACCAAAGACCCGTGGTCCAACTGACTTATTTTATTTAGTTATATATAAATAACTAAAATTTAAGTGGCGCTCGAAAAGACTTGGAAAGTTAAGGGGAGGCCTTGGCCCAGCAGTGGGACATTAACAGCTAAATAAAAAATAAATATATTAATGTTATTGAATTATAATTAAACATTTTAGAAAAATCATTATCAAACAAATCAACACTGTAATTAATTTAAAAAAAAATAATAATATATACTTAGTTTTTCTAAAGCATAGCAAGTTAATTCACCAGTCAACACTTTCACAGGCATTTTCGTCTAAGAGCCACCTTTTTTGTAACTTTTCTTACTTTTGCAAGGGTTGTTATTTATTCTAACACGTTTAGAAGCCGCAACATTTTGACATTTAAAATACGACTCAGTTATGCATGCAACCCTTCCAAAAAAATATTTGTTCTGTATCTTTCACTAAACAGTAAACACGCTTATCAGGTTACTGAATTTTTCAAAAATCATGAAATGATGAATATTAATATAAATTCTTATCCATACATAGTAAAAAACAAAGTCGCTTGCCGCTGTCTGTCCCTATGTATGCTTAGATAGTTTTCAGGCGATCCAAGAGTGAACACGCTTTACGTCTGTATCACTTTTTAATTTCCTTTATGGGATGTCCTTGTTTCCATGGAAGATGGGTAGGCCTTTAGTGTGGGACGCTACTTGTGTCGATACTCTTGCGCCATCCCATCTTCCCTCGTCGTGCTGTGCTGGTGCTGCCGCTGCGGATGCAGAGAACCTCAAGCGGCGGAAATATAATAACCTCATCGGTAGTTATATTTTCGAGCCCAAAGGTTGAGACTCTTGATCCGTGGGGTCCGAGTGCTCACGCTTTGTTTAAAGATCTTTCCAAACGCTTAGTTGACACTTTGCGTGACCCAAGGGCTAACTTTTATCTTCGTCAGAGAATAAGCATTGCCATACAACGTGGCAATGCTGCCAGTCTTTTGTGTACATTACCAGTGGACAACGATGTGGAGGAGTTCTTCGACGCCATATTTTAGTTTAGTATAGTTTTAGTTTTAGTTAGTGAGTAGTTTTTGGTTTAAGTGTATATGTTTGTAGTCTTAGTTAAGTATTTTATACACTGTATATACTTGTATCTATATAAACAAAGGCACTTAATTTTTTTTTCACGACCTTTATTTCAATAAGCGTGCCCATGTAGGCACTTATAAAACGTCGACAAAAGGTGCACGGTTCGGGTTGGTCGTTTCCTATGGAGAAGCACCGGCATGAAAGTCCATGGTTAGTCTTTTAAAAAATGGTTTGGTTTTACAATATTTCCATGTTACAGCAATAGTACTATGGGGGGACAACGTAGGCCCGACAATAATTCGTAAGAAACTAAAAAAAAAGGATTATATAATATATCAACAAGTTAACAAATGTTGCCTAATACCTACAATGCTCACACGTTCATAAAATAATAAAATATTCGACCAGTTTGACCTTCATTATCATAACTAATATAATATTCACTTAAATCTCAGTAATTTCAGTGTTAACATTCAATGATATTGAACTAATGATATTGAATTTAATTTGACTTGCACGATATTTACAGAAACAAATCTTAAAAAAATAATTAAGAATTATTAAAAGGGATTCCTTTTCATTAGCTTTGCTCGCTTTCATTAACACTCATTAGGAGGTTATTGAAATTGAGTCACAAATAAAAATATTCGAGAAAAAGTTCTTTATAAACTTCGTATTTGGTGTACTTTACAAAGTTCAATGAATTAGTTTTATTCTGTTAACATCTCACCATGAAATGGTAGATAAAGTGGACTTGGATTGTTTTTGTTAATCAAAGCGTTAGAAGGAAGGACAGTCAGACCATTCTGCTAAAATATCACCGTGACAACAAAGTGAAGTGAGCTTAAAGGTGTTCACGGTGGAATTTTGGAAATTGTAGATCTGTGGAAGCAGTGGATTCACAGCTCACTTCACCAAAGTTTTCACTAAGAAATGTCTGCAGAATAGCACTCTGTTCATGTACATTATTCAAATTCTTGAAGTCAAGAGTGAATATGTTATTTCTAGGCAAGCGTGTTTCACCGTCGACCACATCTTAGCTTACCATCAGGTGAGATGGTGGTCAAGCACAACCCTATAGACAAAAAAAAAATGTATTGACATCTGTGTTTCAATGTTAGAATATTTCGTAATATCGGTGCAAAGGGTATCAAGGAATATATAACTGTTGATCTTTTGCTCTCCCCACAGAGTACCCTGTGCTCGCCTCATCAGTTCTGCTATTGTTGCAGATCATAGCCTGTGATACCACAGTAAATAAGATCGTTTGAATGTATTGATTGAGTTATTTTTTGATAAAGTAAACGGCGCTCTTGCATATCCATAATACATTCCATATCGCACTGCTTTTCGTGCTTTAGAAAGCATGTTATATAGTACATTACTGCAAAATCCAGTAAGTAAGCCTTCCTGGCCAAGTATGAGTTAACCGGACCGAACCGCAGGTGAGGTCCAGTTATATACGAGGCCAGGATGGCTTTCTTACTGGTTGAGGCTTGTATAATGCTTTTCTCAAAAAAGAAAGAAAGTTTAACAGCAAATACATTTTCAGACCAACTGTTGGCTTGTTTTTCTGCCTTCCACTTCATATTTTTTTCATAAGTTTTCATATATCGCTCCTTGAATTTTGGAGGAAGTAAATGGTAAAAATGTAAATAATTGTTTTTGAAACTCCATGTAAATTTTAGAACGGAAAGTTTTAATCCAATATGATTTATAAACTGAAATGGCTAAATACAAACATGAAATCCCACACTATACTTCTATAACATTACTAAGTACAAAACGCAACGTGCATACTTTTTCTGCGTCGCGTTAAGTATCACAGACTATAAAATGGCTGTTTAAGGCAAGTTTATGGCTCCAAAAATATATCTGTCTCATAAAATGTCAAACCAAAAAGCGAGATAGATATATATTTTGAGCCTCCCTCCTATAACCATGTTATAATGGCTAAACTCTAATCTGTGTCTGGTACTATCTTTTTTTTTCTAAGCAGCTCTAAAAAGGATGACCTACTGTCCAGTAAGTAAATTACATACTTACTTACTGGACAGTAGGTGATTCCAAATTTAAAATCTCGTTTCTTACTGGACAGTTGTGAATAAGTCTCCGGTAGAGTTCACTTTCTGGATACGTTTTAGAGATGTTATGGCAACATTACATACCATTTTTGAGAAAAGCCATTTATGTGTAGCTTAACGTGCTTTCCAAGGAGTGCGTGCTTAACCAAATGATATGAATATCGGCAGACGGTCATCCATCCAAGGACTGACCATGAAAAGCGTTGCTTAACTTTGAATATCAATCCGTTGTAATTAATAGTTAGTAATAACAGTGTGCGTCTATCAAATTCATCTGCAGTAGAAAACGAGCTATTAACGCGAAATTGAAATAATATCTTGATATGAATGACGTTGTATTTAATAGGATCTAAATTGGCTGTCAGAGAAGAAGAGTAGGTATGTGTAGCAAATTTGTTTTATTCTATTCATAGTTTAGAATCCACAGCAATAAGCGAGAGACTTTTCTGTAACACATAGTGTAGTGATCATGTATCTTCCTATGTATTGTCCGTTGGTAATTACAGTACAAATTGGTCTTGGGTGTTGCCAAAAACGTCTGAATTTACATAAAGCGACCGCCAACTGACCCACCTAAAATTAGCATAGCATAGCATTATCTGGTATACACAGGGCGTAATGAAAAGGTGCGATCTATTTTAAAATCTGCTTCTGCTTTTCTTCTTTTTCTTAAAGAAAGTCTAATCCCAAAAAAAATGGATTTTCCATACAAAGTTGTTGTCGCGTGACCAAACTTTATGAGGGAGATAAAAAAACTTTCTTGGAGAAAGTTGTTCATACGAGTATATGGGCAGAAGCAGCTTTAAATATTTTTTTAATACTTTATTTGTAAGAACAAAATTCTTAATAATTAATAACGATCTAGCCTAAAATACTAATAAGCAATTTAACTCTTACTTAATATGTAACGTGATAGATTATATTAAAACTAAGAATAGTGTCCATTTGCACTTTTACACAAGTCCGTAGCGCTTAGTTAGTCTGATATAATTTATAAAAATACTATGTTCATGTGTTATATGTATAGCACAACGTTGTCACTATTATTCATTCACTTTGTACACTACACTAATTCAAAAGATTTTGTTCTTTTTAGCCTACGCACTAAGTCTGTATTGTCTAGCAGCTGAATAGCCTCAACATTCACGTGTCGATGAAGTCTTGGTATAAAGGCTTCAGATTTTTTTTGGATGATGGTGGTGACGAATTCCGATTTCTAATGTACCAGGGTGTATGTACAGCATCCCTGAGCACTTTATTTTGGAATTGTTGGATTATTATGACGATGCTTTGTTTAGTACATTCCAAAGTTGTATACCATACGTCCAAATTGGCATCAGTATATGCTTGTATATGGTTATTTTATTATGTATTGATGGACAGGATTTCCTTCCAAGCAACCTATACATACTTTTATAAAAAATATCGAGTTCCGAAATACCGAGTCTTTTATTTTTGACATGAGCTTTCCAATGCAACTTGGCGTCGAGAGTTATGCCAAGGTATAAGCATAAGGCACTTACGTGCCATTTATGTAGATTGGGTGATAGTCCAATTGTTGGTTAGTGAAGGCAATGTGAATTGATTTTGGCTCATTCAGTTTGATCTTAAATTTTTTTGTCCAGACATGAACTTTTTCTACTGCTTCTATGTGGCTTGATCCGGTAGCCTAAAATATGATCGAACCTTTCCTTTACATTCTGTACCTATACGCGACTTTTATCACAAACTAAACAGTTTTTTGTTAAAATATCTATTGCAAATTGCCTGTCTCGAAATTCTAGTAATCGCACGCGCTACTGCTCATCATGAAGCCCCGGGTCCGGGTCGGTCATTGGATTTTTTCATCTGAATTTTCTCTGTAGCTGCCTTTATTTTTATTTTTTTTATCTTGGAGATATGCTCATGCATACTGGGACACCATGCGAAGATAGCGCAGTTATGTGGGACTCCAACCAACAAACAGCGGGAACACGGGCACGCGTTAGCACTCACCGCGAACCTGCCGCGGCTGTCCGTCACCGGACCCTCCCCTGGGAGGAATCCCCCATCACCGGCGTACCAGAACACATTGCATGCCGTGACCATCCCAAGGAACAAACCAGCACATAGGCGCCAGACGACTCCGTGTGTGGCAACCTTGTTCCCCCTGTGACGGGTCAGGTCAGTGGCCCTGCCACGCTGTGGGGAAAAGTAGTAGACTTTTCCCCACCATGTCCGCCATCAGACGGTGGCGCGCCCTTTACAGGGTAAAGGCCACGGAAGGTAGGGAGGGTGACACACCGCAGTACCGGCACTCCTCTCCCGCCGCGACCTCCAACGCTCAGCCATGATATCGTATGGGAGGCCGTCGGAAGCTTCATACGACATCGCAGCTGGCCTCAGTTGCGATGTCGCCTCTATTACCAACGGTCTGCAACCTACTTGTTGGCCGCTACGTCGTCATCGGCTTAGTTGGCAAAAACCCTGGCGAGCGGCCCTTCCTCGGGTTCCTCTTCGCTTCGTCGTGGGTGACCAAGCCACTGCTACTGAGCATCCCCGCCTCGGCAACGTGGCGAGAGGGCTCCGTAGCAGCCTGGAGTTTGAATTTGAGCACGGTTGATGGCCATAGACTCGCCCCTATTTACATGGGACATAAAGGGCAAAATGTTGGTGTACTTTACACCTTTAATCTATGATTTTTAATTTCGAAGACTAAACTGACATTTGGGAGGTTGCCACTTTATCGTTACATAAAAATAGTGTCGTATCCTGAGTGATCGAAAGTAGATCGAAAATGAAACGGAAAAAAAAAAAACTAGCGGCCTTATTTAAAGCCCACTCATGTCAGACTTCATCTATCGATTGCATTTTATTTTATTGTTGATTTCCTATTTATTAAAATAAAAGTTTATGGACCAAGGTAATATGTGTATGAATACTGTTATATTTAAATAAATTACGTTTATATTCATAAAACATTTATTTACCCCAATTAGTAAAATTAAGTTGATGTGTCATGTCACATCGATTTGATGAATCACTTATGATTGAGCCTTATCTACAGCACAATGATCCGCGCTTACAACATTAAAAAAATAAGGTCCTTGACAGCTGTCAGTTTTGTAGTATATCGTATCCTGCCGGGAATACCTACAGGCGCAGGTTATGCAATTTAAATCATATTTCTCGAATGGTTAGGTTTGCATGAAAATGCAAAATTGTATGACGTTAAAAAGTAATCGCCGCTTATAAAATAAATATAGACACCGAGCATATCCCCACAAAAATGCCTTTGTAACAAAGGTTGAATAAAAATGATTTTAATCTTTACCGAATTTATTGAAAAATTGCGTCGGGCATTTTTGTCGGCTACACTGTAAGCAGAGGTTGTCAACGGTCGGGATAAAAATTCTGCGGCCTTTTAGATATAAAAAAATATTCGAACATTTTTATCCCCGTCGACTGAAAGCTGTAATTTTATAATTTAAAACCAATTTCGAACTCAAAGTGGATTTTAATGTTATGTCAAATCAAATTATATTAAGTTTCAAGTTAGGTAAGTCTAATATTGAATAAAACTCATTTCAAACTAAAATACTTTGCCACAATGTAACCACTTATTTCATTATTTCACTTGTTTCGGTGTTTAAAAGAAAAAAGGACTCAGTACCAATAAAATATAATTTTTAAACAATCGTAAGTGACGCTAAGTATGTTTAAATATCTAGGTACCGAAATGCAACTAAATATAAATAAAATAAAAAGTGATCTTACTACAATTAACTAGCTTCATCTATAATAATTATAAAAATTAATCGCTAAATGTGTTGCTAAGCGCAAATCTCGAGAAAAGCTGAACCGATTTCGTTAATTATTTTTTTAGAATATTCCTTGAAGTACGAGGATGTTCCTAACGCAGAGAAAAAAATTGAAAATTGCCTGTAAAAGTCTAAAAACAGCACTTTTCTATACTCCCACACAAACTATTCGTAATAATACTTAAAATTCATTTTGAACTTTAATACCATACCATAAAGTTCAAGTGTTAGTGGAGAGGTTCCGGGAAGGCAAAAAAATTGAGTGACGTTAGTATCGTATAAATATTGATGTCAATATTTAAACAAAAATTGTCTGTGGTAAAATGTCACTTGAAATGTAGACGTCTCTTTGATGTGCTTCTATAATATTACTAAATCTAAAAGCCACAAATTTCTATGGAAGGGTAGGCTAACCTTACCTAACCTACCTACCTACCCTAGGAAAGTAGGTGGGTAGGTAGGTAGGTTAGGTGGGTAGGTAGGTAGGTTAGGTGGGTGGGTAGGCAGGTAGAGTAGGGTATGTAGGATAGGGTAGGTATGTTGATCGGTAGGGCAGGTGAATAGGTTGGTAGATAGGTAAGGTAGGCGGTTAGGTGGGAA
Organism: Orthosia cruda; assembly: GCA_964057195.1. Classification (NCBI taxonomy): domain Eukaryota; kingdom Metazoa; phylum Arthropoda; class Insecta; order Lepidoptera; family Noctuidae; genus Orthosia; species Orthosia cruda. The sequence goes on along the minus strand of OZ059832.1, from coordinate 14,252,066 downwards.
GGTAGGTAGGGTTGCTAGGTAGATAGCCAGTTGACGGGAGCGAAGACGCGGGGGTCAGCTAGTAAATACATATAATTACGCGCAGAATTTTTATTATACAATAAATAGAATACCTAAATACTAAAAGAAAACAAAAACAAACGACTCCCTTAATCTCTTTCATCTACTAATGAAAATTAAACGCAATTGTGTTAAAACAAAAGAAGCTTTCATTTAATTGCATTACAAGTAATGTATTTAAGAAGCCTGATTAAACAAAGTATCTCAGCGGTCCGAATGGTTCATTAAAACCGTAGTAACTGTTTAAGCCGGCTCACAAGATTACCAGTCGACATTGTAGTATGCTAATCAAACAAGCCGTGGTGGGTTTAGCTGAGGGGGGTGCAGTCCTCAAACTGATTGATTCATTGGCTGTGGTTAGTGCATCTCTGTTGTCAGGAAATCTATATTTAGTCATCTACATGCTAGGTTTAGATTCCAGTGACTCTATGTTTGAGTTTTACTGTCCATAAAACCTAAGAGTCGAAGTTGGCAAACCGAAATACTGATTTGCCGTTACTTACAGATACAACTTAAATTGTTTTGTTTCAAGTTTACAGAATGAGTAAAGATCGCCCGGAGGACACGGTAGAACACACGGTGGAGGTCTGCCCCGCTTGGGCGGAGCAACGCCGTGTCCTCGTGGAGGCGATCGGCGGTGGCGACCTCTCGCGTCCGGCCCTGGTCAAGACCATGGTACGGAGCGAGAGGGCATGGGAAGCTGTCACCTCCTTCTGCGAAGCAGTAATGCTCGCAAAGGAGGAGGCAGAACGCGTGAGGGAGACGCAACGGAGGCACCCTCACGCCCCAAGCCGCCGCAGGAGACGCCCTGAGCGTCGGGAGTCGCAAGCTGATTCCCAGCCACCGTAGGCGCGGGCTTGCGGACGGCGAGTAATGGGTAGCTCGCCGTCCGATAAGGACCAGGCCCGAGTCGACGGCGCGTAGTGTTCCACGCGCGCCTCAAAGAGATGTCAGCAAAATTGACGGGGCCAACTAGGGCCAATGCCTGTCTGGGTCGCGGATAAATTTGAAAAAGAGTTACCGCGGCCCTGGCTCAAGCAACTGAAGGAGCACGGGTGGGTTTTAGTCAGTAAAAGTCTGACACGCCCTCCCGCTTCACCCAGAGCGGGAGAAGTCATAGGATGATTTACCAACCAAAAAATAAAAAAAAAAAAGGTAGATAGCCAGTTGACGGGAGCGAAGACGCGGGGGTCAGCTAGTAAATACATATAATTACGCGCAGAATTTTTATTATACAATAAAAAGAATACCTAAATACTAAAAGAAAACAAAAACAAACGACTCCCTTAATCTCTTTCATCTACGCTTGTATTTTTAATGAAAATTAAACGCAATTGTGTTAAAACAAAAGAAGCTTTCGTTTAATTGCATTACAAGTAATGCATTTAAGAAGCCTGATTAAACCAAGTATCTCAGCGGTCCGAATGGTTCATTAAAACCGTAGTAACTGTTTAAGCCGGCTCACAAGATTACCAGCCGACATTGTAGTATGCTAATCAAACAAGCCGTGATGGGTTTAGCTGAGGGGGGTGCAGTCCTCAAACTGATTGATTCATTGGCTGTGGTTAGTGCATCTCTGTTGTCAGGAAATCTATATTTAGTCATCTACATGCTAGGTTTAGATTACAGTGACTCTATGTTTGAGTTTTACTGTCCATAAAACCTAAGAGTCGGTTGGCAAAACGAAATACTGATTTGCCGTTACTTACAGATACAACTTAAATTGTTTTGTTTCAAGTTTACAGAATGAATAAAGTTTTTTAAGGAAGTAAACGTATCTTAATTTCGTTTAGTGAAATAAACAAGAATTTCCTTTCTAATTTTCCAACAGCTACAGTACTTCCTTAACAGCCATTAGGCCGCCTCTTACACCCGGAAATACCGAAAAAACTATAACTTGAGAATAAAAAACCCAGAACAAAAGGTATACGCACGAATACACACGGAGGTAGTTATAAGTACAGTAGCGGACTAAAAAAACATTTTAACAAAAATATTGAATCGACTTCCAAAAAACACTACAAAGCAAAACATAACGGTAGTTTTCGGAAGTCGTTGTCTTTGGTACGAATTTTTTATTTAGTTATTTTTAATTTTTAGTGTTTTGTTTTGGAAGTAGGTAATTTTTGTTTGTTAAAATGTTTTTTTTATTTCCTTTTTTTAGTTTGGTGCCTTATTACCATGAACATCATTTAAAGCCAGAGGGATTCTCATAACAGTTCCAACAAGCCTAAACACGACTGGGATACATTGTTTTATTACGGAGTTCCGTGGCCTACTTTCCGGCTTCATCAACAGATCAGTTCGATGGTACCTTTCATTAGCATTTATTTAAATTTGCTTCATCACAGTCATTTAAATATTCGAGATTTATCTTATAACCAAAATATACTTATATTTGAGAAGTTCCAGTGGCTATATATGGTCTTCTTCACCAGATCTACTTCACCAAATGATACCAAATACCAAAAAAGTATACCTATAAGTCCTCTTGGTTTTTCATGCCATCCAATCCTCAGGTCCTACTTGATGACAATGAGGGAACCAATAACAAAAAAATAAAAAATAAAACAAATCGGTCGTTAATTGACGGAGTAGGTAATCGATGAAAATACATTTAAAAAAATACATACAGCCGAAAATAGAACCTCCTCCTTTTTGGAAAGTTGGTAAACAATGCAAACCTCATTTTTAAATTAGCCTCCGTCTCACCCAATCAATCAATCATTTATTTTGTAAAATATAGGTATGGTTACAGATAGTATATGCGTGCACAAACTTGTCATATAAATATTGTTGGCTTTTCCAAGATATTGTTTTTCCATGAGTTATGTTCTACAATCATGTTCAGTCCGCGACTGTACATTCAGGAAGGCAAACAGTTCTCGTATAATTGTGCAAGCTTTAACAGTAACTTTCACTTACATTTGTGTTTCAGTCCACGTAGTCACGTACTACATATTTCTCCTTAATACCCGCCGGTGTAGCCACCGGCCATTGCGAACATTCCCGCTTGTTCTGTGTGTAATCTAAATTGATATTTACACAAAAACAAGGTGTAATACCTTTTGTTCGGTCTGCGATGAGAACTAAATTAGAAGTTAATGTTACTACGCTCGTAAAATGGATTCTTTCATGCTTTTATGTAGATCACGTGATTTGTAATGGAGCACTGAAATGTTTGGATGGCGTGCTGATTTTAAGGTTGATGGCACAAAAACATTGCTAATTTTGGTTTGGAACTAAGCGCTTCTGAAGCTCGGAACTTCACTGTGGTTCATACGTACATGTTTACAGGCACTGCTGAATTGTCAAGGAAGTATAAGACTAAACCTTAGAAATGAACGGAACAAACCTGCATAATTGTAGTGACGGTGTAACTGGTAGATCCCGTATAATGACTCCATTTCCATGGGCAGGGAATTTTTGCCCATACTATTGCAAATCCCTGAAAATTTCCAGACGAATAATTCGAAGTACACATTGTTAGTAGTACAGTTTATAGGAATGTTTTAAAATTGTATAATGACATGTTGATATTTTGTATCTGTAGTTTTGTAAGGTGAGTTTTAATGACAGTATACTGAGGATACGATATGTTTATCTTAAGCTTAATTATACAATACAACTTAGAATTATTGAATCTACCTAGATATCTTAATATTGGATAGAAATTCTCAATATTATTTTCCTCACGAGGGTTTTTGATAATGCAGGTGCTATTGCACAGTATCCGCAACAAGAGTTGAGGTATCGGACAGGAGGTGGGCATAGAGCAGGAAATCAGGCATCAGTCATGAGGTAAGACATCGTATAAGAGAAAAGTCTTCAGACAAGAGGTGAGACATCGGCCCGAACGTCCGAAGGTTGGGTATTAGACAGGACGTGAGACACCGGACAGGAGTTGAGCTATCAGTCAGGAGACGAGGCGATCACAAACCCTTTGATAACCGTTCACAAATACTGAACGGTTACCAAAGGGTTTGCAAAATAGTATTTACACTGAACTGCCGTTTACGCGACTCTAGCCCATATTTTTTTCAATAAATCTGTTTTCTTCTAAATCACGAACCTTCGCTCATAATATTAAGATATATCCAGTCTTCGTGTTGGAAGATAATTCACTGATGAATGACCAAAATCGTCATGAAAAGAATAGACACTAGTGATACAATTGCTCTTCAGACATTCACTGTGATATACCTACTACTTTGCGTAGGTCTAATTATCTTATAGTGAACGACTGTACTGCCAAAATCTAACACTACTTACCATTTTAGCAGGCCTTAGGTAGCAATCAAAGTCGCAATTAGTGCTTAAATCAATACTTGCAAAAGAGAAACAAAATAAGCACTCCAATTCATCTTTGTTCATGACAAAATATAGGGAACAATAAGGTTTTTTTCCAGCTGTATATAATGTATGTATACGCCGCTACACCGGTAGGATTTATTCTTGTACCCGACATTATTTATTGAACAACGTAAAACATTTACTAATTAGAGTAAAAACAAATACAACAGAATGAAATTGTAAGGTTTGAATTAGAAAAAATAGGCTTAATGTTTTTACAGGGCAAATCCGTTGATTTGCCGAGCCCATTTTTATTTATTATCGCGTCCAAAACTTTTTAATTAAAAAAGTCTTTCGTTATTTATAAGATACACAAACACTTTTAAAAATGTTACTATTTTCGGTATTTTTCAATTATATTAGGTATACGGGCTGCAAATACAATTACGCTTCATCAAACGTAAAATTCCTGATGAAGTCACAAAAGGTAAAGCATAAATAATCACACGTGCATAAAAGTGCTGAGATGCGCATTTATACATGAGTGTGTACGGATTCGATGCCACAAAGCCGTTCAACGTGTATTTCGTGCATGAAAAATGCAAGGTTGTACCATTTTTCTGATTCTGTGACACTGTACAAATAGCTGTGGGGCGAATGTCTCAAATCTGAGAAAGTCGGTGGATGTTCTTTCTATTTGCACGCCACTGTAAAGCCCCGCCAAGAAAAATATATTCCAATTTAACAGAGATAGTGCTCTGGGATGGCCTCGTTGTGCCAAAAGTTTCCATTAAAAAACGTTGGTCCCGACGGATACCGCAGAGAGCGGCATCGCGAGACACTTGCGTACAGCCGTCCCAGGGCAACGTAAGTACCTTCCTACACATATGTGTACACCAACGTACATAAGTTTACATTATTGTAATCTTTATTTTTCCTGTTTCACTTTTGAGCTTCATTTAACTCAAACTCTGTAGCAAAAATATTTATAACCGAAATGTGCGAGATTTTTTTAATTTAAATTGACCGTGTCTATATAAGAGTAGTAAAAGCCACCATAGTTTAGAGTAAATACGGACAATTTTAAACCTCGATTTACGGAAATATGAACAGGTTTACCTACTAACTGGCGGAATGCTTATGAAAGAAACGCAACGCAACGTTTATTGCAAAATATGAAGCATTATATCGAATTATTGAAAACTGAGTAGATAAATTCATTTGTTTCAAAAAAACTTTTCTAAGTTCTTTTAGCAACGATGGTTTATGCGAGAAGGAAGTGCACAAGATAATTGGCATGGCTAAGAGCGCCAAGTCTCAGCTTGGAAAAATCTGGAGAGATCGCAACATTACCGTAAAAACCAAAACCAAACTGGTACGGACTTTTGTCTTCTTGATCTTTTCGTATGGTGCTGATATTTGGACACTGAAAGCTGCAGACCGCAAACGCATCGACACCTTTGAGATGTGGTGCTAGAGAAAGATGCTCAGTATCCCCTGGACATCATTTAGGACTAACGTCTCCATATTGCGAGAACTCAAAATCTCCTAGCGGCTGTCAGCCGAGTGTCTGCGCAGTTTTAGAATACTTCGGCCACATTGCTAGGAAAGACGGTGGCAACCTCGAGAGGCTCAACGCGACCGGCAAAGTAGATGGGAAAAGGCCTCGTGGACGCAGCCCAATACGTTGGTCTGACAAGATTCGCACCGTTCTTGACTCTACAGTTTACAACGCCCTCCACACTGCGGAGAAAGATCGTTCGAGAGAAGGTGATGCAGAAGGGAGATCACGACCTTCAATACTGAGGAATACGACGCAAGGAGGGAGGTCAAAAAAACCTTTTCTAAAACATGTTTTGAAAACAACTAAGTTCTTAGAAAACATTTCAAGATGAACATTTTTATATTCCGCAGCCTCAACAAATCGATTTGTTAAAACAGCCTGTTTCAGTGTTTGTCTCATGTCGTGTACCGCCTTACCTTAAAAGTACCTCGGGACAGTGCACTTTCTTAAGTATGTAAGTAACTGGTATATTGGTGCTCTACCCCATATTTATGATGTTACTAGGTACTCTCCAATTAGTCATTACTCAGATGGAGGGTCGAACGGGGGATCCCTTATGCCTAATTTATATTTGTTCGAACCCGAAAACGAACAGTTATGAAGAAAGATTTTCGGAACCAATTAATTTAAGAAAATATAAAATAGAGTCTCCCTTTTAACAATTACTATTTTGACTATTCGGCATTTAATTAACTAGAAAACAACTAGAGAAGATTTTGGGTGAAGTACTAATTACACGCGTGTGAAGCCGCGGGCGGTAGCTAGTATTATAATATTTAATAAGAGAACCTCTCATAACGAAAAAAATTATTAAAAAATTACCTTGAGTTTATGCGATAAGCGAAAAAAATAAATTTCAGTTTGAAGTTTTTGTACGTAATATTTTCCTTTTTAGAGCAGCAACGTTAGATATCCCATATCTCGGGTCTAGTTATTCATAGCCGACCTTTGTTGTCCTCGAATAGATTTATAATATGAAAGAAATGTGAATCTGAGTGGGGTTTGATATACATGTTACTGTATAACTCCGAATTATGATAAAAACAAGGTATTACCAGTAAAACCTAAGATTTACCAAGTCTTACCTACTGTTTAAAGTCCGAAATTATCTATGATAATAATCACTAATTGACGAAACTCGGGATCAGACTTTTAGTAGCAATCACACATGTTAAATATTAGGATTTCTTTCAGACTTTTTAACTTCACTTATTCATTCATTGACAGTAAAATACTTGCATGAAGGTAAAAGCCCGAAATTAGCAATGATCATATATCCTATCGGACTTATACCAATAAGACTTGGTAATCTTAGGTTTTACCGGTGAATCCTAGGTTTTACCATAGTTCGGGCTTTTACAGCAACATACAGACATATACACAGTTAGAAGTTTCAATTCCTCGGTATTTCAATGCTGCTTGATATATTTTGATAGTACGAACATCACTTTAGTATAAAAAGGCCAGGGCTGTGACCATAAGCTCTTAGAATAAAATTATTTTCAGTGTGCGTAAGGGACAGATGTATATGACTTGTATACATGTGTCACTTTTTTTACAGTCAAACTATGATAGTTTTGACACGTCAGGGTACGAGGGCCCCCGCGTCGACGACGGTGCTTAGTGTTCCACACGCGCCTCAAAGAGATGTCAGCAAAACTGACGGAGTTTGTATAGGTCGCGGCTAAATTTGAAAGAGAGTTACCGCGACCCTGGCTTAAGCAACTGAAGGAACACGGGTGGGATTTAGTCAGAGCGGTGAGCGGGAGAAGTCATTGGATGAATCTCCTAAACGAAAAATAAAGAATAATAAAAATTAAAGTTACGGGGGCAGATCATATTCCTTATTGTACACTAAACAAACATATACAAATACAGAAGGACAACTTTTGTACAAAGGCGAGCTTAACCCACAATTGGGTTTTCTTACAGCAAACCTCAGTGTTATAGCGAGATTTACACAATTAGACAGTGAACAAAAGCGCACAACAAAAAAGAAACTTAAAAACAAATTTAAATTCTTACTAACTAAATACACTACACAAATACGTGTAAAGCACACAATGCATAAACATAATACATACTTTATAATATATATCTAAAATACATACATATTTATGAGTCATGTTGACAGGAAATGTTCCCTAGTTCTTCTCCTGAAGATATCTAACGAAGGGCTATCCCGTATGGTGTGAGGAAGATTATTCCAGAGGCGGACAGCACGTACAGTAAAAGATCCACCGTAACGACTTGATGAGTGAGGAGGAAAACGAAGGAGAAGAGATGATGAGGAGCGGCAAGGCTTTCCTCTCGGAACAAGATACTCAAAGCGCTCCTGAAGATACGAAGGAGAGGTAGGATTGTGAAGAACAGAAAAGAGTAGAGAAAGAGTGTGGGTATCTCGGCGCTGTCGAATAGGCAGCCACTTCAACCGCTTCCGAAATTCCGATACATGGTCGTACTTTCGGAGGCCAAAAATGAAGCGGATGCATAAATTCTGCAAACGCTCGAGTTTATCAAGAAGTTCTTCAGTTGCATCTAGGCAGACATCAGCATAGTCAAGAAGAGGAAGAAGAAGAGCCTGAGCAAGAGTAACTTTAGTCGAGAAAGGCAGGAACTTCTGGAGAAGCTTCAGAGATCGAAACGAGCAAAACACCCTCCTGCTTACTTCAGCAATGTGAACATTCCAAGATAGGTTGCAGTCTAAGAAAACACCTAAGTTTTTTACTTTTTTGGAGTAGTCTATAGCGATGGCATCGTAGAAAACAGAAGGGAGAGACTGGTTACTCAATAAATTGACAAAATGTCTGCCACCAATAATGAGAGCTTGTGATTTTGCTGGGTTCACCAAAAGTCCAAAACTTTTAGCCCACAGACAGATATTTCCAAGATCATTATTGATGGCATCGATAGTTCCAGTGAGCTCTTCAAGTTTGAAGTGGCGGTAAAGCTGCAGGTCGTCAGCATAGAGATGATAGTTTGAAGATAAGACCTTAGTGATAGCGTTTATAAAAACAGAGAAAAGAAGAGGAGAAAGGACGCCACCCTCAGTTCATAGTATGCATCTGGTGTGTGTAAGTGTTCTTAAGTGATGGCGATGATAGCAATGCCAAAATGTAAAGGATTGATCACGTGACATTTCCATAGCGGTTGGCATTGTCATACATTTTTCCAATCGCTATCGCGACGCTTTCGTTGACAGAATTTCACTTGTCTAGAGCCTCTGATGTATGTAGGAACATAAATGAAGTAAATGAATGCGCCAAACTTTCATCTAACAGAGTCAAATGGAGAGAGATCGTTATGCGAGTGGCAAGAACACCAGCCATCGGACAAAATTCATCGTGACCACGACCGCTCCGTCAAGAGCGGAACGAAGAAGAAATGAAGCAAAAAGAGTAGTCCTCCTTCTGTGAGAGCATGATGGTCCAGAAGTAGGCCGCCGGACTGGATCGAGAAAGAGCTGATCCCACTCGGAGAAGAAGGCGTCGGGGAGGCAACCGCCTCGATGCCTAAACGCAGAAACCCCTGCATCATAAGCAGGCGGGTATCCGGGGTCACGGGCGCTAAGGTTGGCGACTCTGTGCGCCCACCAAGTAACTCTAGGAAAGGCTGTGGCACAGCGATCACGTGGCACCGTGCACAGCAAGAGCTAGGTTCAGAGAAGGCGTTTTTTAGTGTCCCCAGGGATGTGCCCTAACAGGCGTTGCACAGAGGGGGTTCTGGGGCGGTCTTTTGAGAGGTCACGGGGTTCTACGTGCTTATGGTGATTACCGGGGTGGTTATGGTGAGGTAAAAACCCCCAACATTCACTGGCCGTTTCCCCAAAAGCCTTTTCCTGTTGCCTTTTGAAGGTATCCCCTTGGTAACAAAAAAAATAAAGTTATGTGTACCATTTCATAGATAATAATTTTAAAAATGATTTCACCTATAAATATTTTTTTCCAAAACCTACTAAGATTTTCAAGCGCATACCTCGGTACTAGGTAAAAATCCTTATGATGTGTGTAAGAAGATAGTAAACATAATTTTATGATAACGTAGTTTTCGCTACAAAAGTTACTGAACACATTGAAATTGTCATAAAACCTAAGCAATATTTTTACGGCCTATTCCACAGAAATAACACAAATTGTGGGATAAAAAGCTTCCAATGATTCTCAAGCATAGTGCTTGTCAACAGTGACACAATTATTAAAAATTTAAAAGTTGTTTTAAAGATAACCATCTACATCCAAACTTACAAACTTCACCTCTTTAAATAAAATATTGGTGCATCTAGATTTTCGTAGTCTTTATTAATTTAATTGTATAAACTAAATTCTTCAAACTGAATATTGAGTAGGTAATTCTAAAGTTATGTACTTAATAAAGCACTAACTTAATAAAAAAAAATAACAAGCTTCATGAAAAGTTGCTACATTATGATTAATTACAATCATTAATCAGATTTTATATCTCAAGAGTTTAATGGTTTATACCTAACAAAGACTGGCTTGTCTCTACAATAACGATACAATAAACATTATCTAGAACCGCACCAAAATAGCTTTTTAGAACATAAATCGTAGTTACTTTTGACAGAAGTATTAAAATCTAAATTATACTTAAAAATTGCCGCTGAGTATCATACTTTTAAACACCAGTAAAGTACAAGGAGCTATCTCATTTCTATGTATCATCAATCATACTTTCAAATCATTTGGGGTGGGAGATAAGCACACTTTTTTGAATAAGACCGTTTTTGAATAGCTAAGATATAGGGCGACTCGACTGTAGACACTGCGATTAAGATAAGATGGAGTAAAACGTTTTTATTATGTTTTTAAACAAAAGATATTACAGTTAAAGAGTATAATAATGGATAAAAAATGGGAGTAAGCGGCTTTAAGTAAATATATTTTAAAAATTACAGGCTTTTCACGATCGTAGTCTTGGCTCATTTGTCTTTTATATGGCCGTTACTGTAATGTTGCCCTGGGGAGGCATACTTCTCAGATGATATTAATAACGACTGAAGCGAACGCTGCCATTTCCCTGCAGGATTTTTACTGAAGGTTTGTAATCCTTCCGTGTCAGTTATTAGTAGAGCGTCAGTTAATTGAGGAAGCGCTTTTATTAGAAGGTTTATAAACGTTTAGTTTGGATGACAACGCATGGTTACGTTAGCTAAGTGACGTCATTTTAAATCCAATATGGTTGACTGGTTATTTTATGTGCACTGCCGTGATCTCAAATAAAAGGGTGTGTTGAGAAGAATACGAAAAAAGATTGTTTAAAAAAAAAAAAAAACTTTTACAATTTTCCAGAAAACTGGCATACATTCTTTTACTATAATCTCCTTAAATTTGTAGACCTCCTTAATGGAAATTAATCCCCGAAATAGTTCAGAGTCGCTCAATAAATTTTAGTAAGACATATAAGGCCAGACCGCGGATCTATAATTCAGTTCGAATGTGTCTTTCGACGATATATCACAGTCGTTAGGAAGATGCAATTTACATCTCAGCTCGTTCGTTGGCGTATTTATTGGGAGAGCTAAATAGTTGTCGTTCGTTACTCAAAGTAACACATAAATCTTCTACGAGCTACGTACATTATGTATTGGGTGCCGAGCAAGAGCTTCCCTTTTCTTTCAAAAGGGGACTTCGTAAGTCTAGCTAGCGGTATACACTCTGTTACAATTACAGTATTAGAAATCACACAAACAGACCTTATCGGTTAAGTTCTTCAGAAAGACCAGGTGTGTAGTACTCACAATTGGTGTGCGTGTAGACGAAGCAAAAGGAATATAATATGGGGTCGTAGCAGATAGCGCTTTGTACTTTACTAGCTGACCCTCGGGGCTTCGCTCCCGTCAACTGGCTATCTACCTACCTACCCTGCCCCTTCGCCAACCCTGCCTATCCTGCCTTCTCTGCCAACCCTGCCTACCCTGCTAACCCAGACTGCCATGCCTACCCTGCCTTCCCTGCCTATCCTGCCAACCCTGCCTATCTTGCCTATCCTGCTAACCCTGCCTACCATGCCTACCCTGCCTGCCCTGCCAACCCTGCCTGCCCTGCCAACCCTGCCTGCCCTGCCAACCCTGCCTATCCTGCTAACCCTGCCTACCCTGCCTTCCCTGCTTATCCTGCCTACTATGCCTACCTTGCCTTCCCTGCCTACCCTGACAACCATGTCTAATCTGCCTACCCTGCCTTCTCTGCCTACCCTGCCTACCCAGCCTACCCTGCCTACCCTGCCTATCCTGCTAACCCTGCCTACCCTGCCTTCCCTGCTTATCCTGCCTACCCTGCCTACCTTGCCTTCCATGCCTACCCTGTCAACCCTGTCTAACCTGCCTACCCTGCCTTCTCTGCCTATCCTGCCTACCCAGCCTACCCAGCCTACACTGCCTACCCTGCCTAACCTGCCTACCCTGCCTACCCTGCCTACCCTGCCTACCCTGTCTACCCTGCCTACCATGCCTACCCTGCCTACCCTGCCTCCCCTGTCGACGCTGTCTAACCTGCCTACCCTGCCTTTTCTGCCTAACCTGCCTAACCTGCCTAACCTGCCTACCCTGCCTAACCTGCCTACCCTGTCTACCCTGCCTACCCTGCCTACCCTGCCTACCCTGCCTACCCTGCCTACCCTGCCTACCCTGCCTACCCCGCCTACCCTGCCTACCCTGCCTACCCTGCCTACCCTGCCTACCCTACCTGCCCTGCCTTCCCTGCCAACCCTGCCTACCCTGCCTGCCGCGCCTACCCTCCCTGCCGCGCCTACCCTGCATTCCCTGCCTATCCTGCCTACCCTGCCTATCCTGCCTAATCTGCCTACCCTGCCAACCCTGCCAACCCTGCCTACTCTGCCTACCCTGCCAACCATGCCTATCCTGCCTACCCGGCCAGCCCCGCCTAATCTGCCTACTCTGCCTACCCTGCCAACCATGCCTATCCTGCCTACCCTGCCAACCCCGCCTACCATGCCTACTTTGCCTACCCTGCCTACCCTGCCTACCCTGCCTACCCTGCCTACCCTGCCTACCCCGCCTACCCTGCCTACCCTGCCTACCCTGCCTACCCTGCCTACCCTACCTGCCCTGCCTTCCCTGCCAACCCTGCCTACCCTGCCTGCCGCGCCTACCCTCCCTGCCGCGCCTACCCTGCATTCCCTGCCTATCCTGCCTACCCTGCCTATCCTGCCTAATCTGCCTACCCTGCCAACCCTGCCAACCCTGCCTACTCTGCCTACCCTGCCAACCATGCCTATCCTGCCTACCCGGCCAGCCCCGCCTAATCTGCCTACTCTGCCTACCCTGCCAACCATGCCTATCCTGCCTACCCTGCCAACCCCGCCTACCATGCCTACTTTGCCTACCCTGCCTACCCTACTTACCTACTATTTTTATCTATCATCAATGTTTTTCTCAGCGCACGCTAAAGAATGAATTTTATAGGGAACATTTTCCTACCTTGGGTTACATTATTGCAATTTTCATAAGGATCTCTAATTTTTTTGAAAATTTATTATAGCCTATGACACTCAGGAATAATATAGCTTTCTACAGGTGAAAGAATTTTCAAAATCGGTTCAGTAGATCCAGAGATTACCCCTTACAACGTCACAAACTCACAAACTCACAAACCCACAAACTTTACCTCTTTATAATATTAGTATAGACTAGCTGACCCTCGGGGCTTCGCTCCCGTCAACTGCCTACCTACCCTGGCTACCCTGCCTACCCTGCCTACCTTGCCTATCCTGCCTACCATGCCTACCCTGCCTGCCCAGCCCCTACCCTGCCTTCCATGCCTACCCTGCCTACCCCTGCCCCTACCCTGGCTACCCTGCCTACCCTGACTTTCCTGCCTACCCTGCCTACCCTGCCTATCCTGCCTACCCTGCCTACCCTGCCTAAACTGCTTACCATGCCTACCCTGCCTACCCAACCTATCCTGCCTACCCTGCCTACCCTGCCTTTCCTGCCTACCCTGCCTATCCTGCCTACCCTGCCTTTCCTGCCTACCCTGCCTATCTTGCCTATCCTGCCTACCCTGCCTACCCAGCCTACCCTGCCTACCCTGCCTTTCCTGCCTACACTGCCTATCCTGCCTACCCTGCCTATCCCGCCCACCCAGCCTACCCTGCCTACCCTGCCTTTCCTGCCTACCCTGCCTTTCCTGCCTACCCTGCCTATCTTGCCTACCCTGCCTACCCTGCCTACTCTGCTTACCCTGCCTACCCGGCCTACCCTGCCTACTCTGCTTACCCTGCCTATCTTGCCTACCCTGCCTACTCTGCTTACCCTGCCTACCCTGCCTAACCTGCCTTTCCTGCCTACCCTGCCTATCCTGCCTACCCTGACTACCCTGCCTATCCTGCCTACCCTGCCTACCCTGCCTACTCTGCTTACCATGCCTACCCTGCCTACCCTGCCTACTCTGCTTACCATGCCTACCCTGCCTACCCTGCCTACTCTGCCTACCCTACCTATCCTGCCTACCCTGCCTTTCCTGCCTACCCTGCCTATCCTGCCTACCCTGCCTACCCTGCCTACCCTGCCTACCCTGCCTACCCTGCCTTTCCTGCCTACCCTGCCTATCTTGCCTACCCTGCCTATCCTGCCTACTCTGCTTACCCTGCCTACCCAGCCTACCCTGCCTACCCTACCTATCCTGCCTACCCTGCCTACCCTGCCTACCCTGCCTACCCTGCCTACCCTGCCTACCCTGCCTACCCTGCCTTTCCTGTCTACCCTGCCTATCCTGCCTACCCAGCCTACCCTGCCTACCCTGCCTACCCTGCCTACCCTGCCTACCATGACTTTCCTGCCTACCCTGCCTACTCTGCTTACCCTGCCTGCCCTGCCTATCCTGCCTACCCTGCCTACGCTGCCTACTCTGCTTACCATGCCTACCCTGCCTACTCTGCTTACCCTGCCTACCCTGCCTACTCTGCCTACCCTGCCTACTCTGTCTACCCTGCCTAACCTGCCTATCCTACCTACCCTACCTACTAATTTGTATCTATCATCAATAGTTTTCTCAGCGCACGCCAAATAATGTATTTTACAGACAACATTTTGCTACCTTGGGTTACATTATTGCAATTTTCATAAGGATCTCTATTTTTTTTGAAAATATTTTAGCCTATGACACTCAGGAATAATGTAGCTTTCTACCGGTGCAAGAATTTTCAAAATCGGTTCAGTAGATCCAGAGATTACCCCTTACAACGTCACAAACTCACAAACTCACAATCTCACAAACTCACAAACTTTACCTCTTTATAATATTAGTATAGATATAGATATAAAAAAGGTCAAAAAACGTGAGTTACTGTATATCCTAATACTATTATAAACGTGAAAGTTTGTGAGGATGGATGGATGGATGTTTTTTACTCTTAAAACACTGCACGGATTTTGATGAAACTATACAGAATTGTAGCTCTTACATCAGAATAATACATAGGTTGTAATTTATAAAGATATTGGCAGAAGTACTAATAACACGTGGAGCCGCGGGCGGCAGCTAGTATTTGTATAAATTATAAATCTCTACTAATCTGGAAATTTCTTAGTAACCGATTGCAGCTCCAGGTTGGCCGCTATAGAAACTCTGGCAGATTGAAGAATTATCGAGCCTTCCCAGACACAGAGGGCCTTTGTCAAGACGGGCAGAAAGGTGGGTCATGTCCTCCACATGACTCACCTTTCTGCCCGTCTTGCAAATGCTTATTCCAGGACTTAAATGAGGCAAAAATGTCAAAGCCGTCCAGGTGATAAGTTACTGGTCTGAAAAAATTTCAGTTGCAATCAAAGAAGACAGAACTTAAAAGAAGCGGAAGGAGATAATTAGAAACATATATTAGGTCCTCGCCTATTTATTTTTATTTGTCCTAGAATTTTTACTTTCTTAGACCATCATCATCACCACAACCTTATCGTTCCTGATTGGAACGATAAGGTTGGGTATTTGCCTTCTTTTAGCTGTTCTTTCGTTCTTTGTGCCGATTTTTAACCAGCGACGAAAAAAGAGCGGTGTTATAAGTTTGACGTGTGTGCTTGTGTATTTATGTATCTGTTGTGACATCATAGCTTCTAAACGGATTAGGCAATTTTGATTTCGTTTTTTATTGTTTGGAATGATACTTTGTCGAGAGTGTTTGTTGTTTTTTAGGGTTCCGTACCCAAAGGGTAAAAACGGGACCCTATTACTGAGACTTGAGTCAGAGACAGGTGACAGACGTCTGTCTGTCTGTCTTTCACCAGGCTGTATCTCATGAACCGAGATAGCTAGACAGTTGAAATTTTCACAGAAGATGTATTTCTGTTGCCGTTATTACAACAAATACTAAAAACAGTATAAAATTAATATTTAAGTGGGACTCCCCATACAACATTTTTTGCCTTTTTTTGCGATAATGGTACGGAACCTTTCGTGCGCGAGTCGGACTCGCACTTGGCCGGTTTTTTTCATTCCGGTTAAATCGTTTCAGCTGTTCTAAAGTTATCGATGTTTCACTGTTTGAATCGGGGTGTTTTTGCATGTTATCGTGTAATAATTACTTGTTCAACAGATTTTCGATTGAACACTGACTAGATAAATTATATAGCATGAAATAAAAACGTGTCGGGGGTTTTCTAAATTTTAAAATTTTACTTACGTCAAGATACTCTCGAAAAGCCCAATTAACATGCCTTATTCGTTATTCTACCTTTTTTTTCATTTTAAAAGGGTTTATTTACATATGTACAATAATATTTACAAACTAATATTAAAACTTAAAAAAGAATAAAATATGTACAATTACGGGGCGTCAAAAAATTCGTCTACATCGCTGTCAACAGGAAAAGTGCCCAGAAGGCCGGCAGCATTGCCACATTGGATGGCAATGCTGATTCTTTGGCCAAAAAAAAGGCCAGCCCTCTGGTCTCGTGAAGAGTCGACCAACCGCTTGGCGATATCCCGAAATATTAGGTGTGCACTCGGACCCCATGGCCCTAGTGTTTCAATCCCAAACGGCTCAAACACATAATTACCAATTAAGTTGTTGTATTTGCGCCGTTTGAGGTTTTCAGCACCTGCAGCAGCCGCCCCAGCGCAGCCCACCGGGAAGATGGGATGGTGCAAGGGTGTCGACACAATTTGCATCCCACACCAAAGAACTACCCAACTTCCATGGCATTATGGTCATACCATCTGGTCTCTTCCCATCGACGCGTGCCAGGCCATTAGGTTCTAAGACAGCTGGCACCCCGGCGGTGGCAAGAGCACGACGGATGAGATCATTAATGCTAGCGTGCCGCGCAATCCGACCTGCACTCTTACTATAAGAGAGGCCATGGTGTCCGAGGCAGTCGACTGCTTCACCGCATTGACAGCGATGTGGAGCCCCACAAGTAGCGCCCAAACGCAAGCATGTAGCGAGTCGGAAGGTTGTGTCACCTAGCATAGTGCCTATGTTAGGCGACGGTAGTGCCTGAAGCCAGAGGCCCGACTCCCACTCACCCACAGCCAGCAGGCGGGCACGCTCAGCAGTATTGGTAGACGTATTAATTAGGTTATGCCGTACCAACCTGCAGAGCGGCTCATCCCACTGTCTCTGGGAAAATGGGTTCTCGGGCCGATCCGTATCCGGGCAAGCCACTTTCCAGGCGTCCTCTGCGTCTGTCAAGCACGGCACTTCCGAGACAACCAGGGAAAGAGGTAAAATTTTCCTGGTCAGTTTGTTATGCTATGTTATGTTTGCATGTTAATGTGTTGCGAATAATTTGGTCAATTTTGTCCAAAAGTTGTGGTTTCGTCCAAAGAGGAGAAGAACGGAGAAAATACATAAAATTTGGTCCGAAACAGCAATATCTAATAAGGGTGAAGGCCGAATGTATATATATATACTTATTCTACCTAAATAATATAACTCTATCAAGAATTTTTAACTGATTACCCACGCCCCCTTAAGCCTAATAGATATTTTCTAATGTTATAAAAGCTCTACTCTTTTCGCTGTTCAACGAAGCTATAAAAGTCATCAGTGGCACAGTGTGACCTAATGTTACTTTGAGCCTATAAATTATCCCATATTAAGATAAAAGCCCTTTCCTTTTTTTCCAGACTTTTCTAAATTGGCCTTTGCTTTTGATGTGGACTATTTCTTCTTTGTGCCATTAGATACATCTTTTTTGCTGTTTAAGCTTAACATGAGACTATGCAACATGGCATTATATACACGGCATTTGACTTTAGACAATTATAACTAGAAAAAATTAAAATTTTAAAAACTTCCGACACAAATACCTCTTTAAACTTAATAATTTATCTAGTAGTAGACACGCTTCGATTGACAAACTATTGAACATGTAATAAATGACACGATATCGACGAAATAGAAAGAACCCATAACTTTTGAACGGCTGATCAGATTTTCATCAAACATAGCCAAAAACACTCTCGATAAAGTTACCTTTCAAACAAAAAAAATACTACAATACTACATCAAAATCGGTTCACCCGTGAGCTATGATGCCACAGATAGATACCTACACAAATACACAAACACCCCTCTTTTTCCGTCGGGGGTTAAAAATTGTTTCAGGTATTGTGGGTATCTCGTGTCTCCTGTTTAAAAATCCTACCAATATTTATCAATCTGAAAATTTGTATGTTAAATGATCTCTTGGGATACTAAAACAATTTTAGCGCGGGTGAAGCCGCAGGCAGAAGCTGGTAGTATAAGTGGAAATGCCTTTTCTTAGTTAACCGGAGTATGGACCACACTCAGCAAGTTTTATAATAAATTCATGTCACATCAGGCGAACACGATTTTAAATGCAAAATTATACAGCGGGTGTACACACAAGTTCTTCGCAATACAACTTGTTTGATTGCGTATAATTTGTTCGATTTGCGGTCGGTGACGATTTCGGATCAAGTTATTTAGTAATATTTATCGTTGGGCTTTTGTACCCGGGACTCATAATGTTTTTTAGGTGAAATAGAACAAAACATGATGTTGTATTCATTGTCTATAAGACGTGGATCCACGCGAGCAGGGCAGGCAGGGCAGGCAGGGCAGGCAGGGCAGGCAGGGC
The DNA here is from genome assembly GCA_964057195.1 of Orthosia cruda. Taxonomy (NCBI): domain Eukaryota; kingdom Metazoa; phylum Arthropoda; class Insecta; order Lepidoptera; family Noctuidae; genus Orthosia; species Orthosia cruda. Next base: position 14,233,068 of record OZ059832.1, on the reverse strand, counting down.
AGGCAGGGCAGGCAGGGCAGGCAGGGCAGGCAGGGCAGGCAGGGCAGGCAGGGCAGGCAGGGCAGGCAGGGCAGGCAGGGCAGGCAGGGCAGGCAGGGCAGGCAGGGCAGGCAGGGCAGGCAGGGCAGGCAGGGCAGGCAGGGCAGGCAGGGCAGGCAGGGCAGGCAGGGCAGGCAGGGCAGGCAGGGCAGGCAGGGCAGGCAGGGCAGGCAGGGCAGGCAGGGCAGGCAGTCGACGGGAGCGAAGCCACGCAGGTCAGCTAGTTTTTAATAATTCAAAAAATTTTGGGGTAAATCAATATAATGCTTCATATTTTGGAATAATACTTGCTGCTTAATATATTACAAGCTAATTGTCGCTCATCTTTTTCGTCTTCAGGCGATCCAACAGTGACCACGCTTTACGTCTGTATCGCTTTTTAATTTCCTTTTTTTATAACGTGTAACTCCTTTTTGTCGTCTAGTTTGACCTTCAATAATTATCATAACTTAGATAATATTCACTTTAATTCTCAGTAATTTCACTGTTAACATTCAATGATATTGTATTATGACTTTAATTTGACTTGCACGACATCTACAGAAACAAATCTCCAAAAAATAATTAAGAATTATTTAAAGGGATTCCATTTTCATTAGCTTTGCTCGCTTTCATTAACACTCATTAGGAGGTTATTGAAATTGAGTCACAAAGAAAAGATTCGAGTGAAAAGTTCTTTATTAACTTCGTGTTTGGAGTACTTTACAAAGTCCATTGAATTAGTTTTATTCTGTTAACATCTCACCATGAAAACGAAGATGACGTGGACTTGGCTTATTTTTGTTAATCAAAGCATTAGAAGGAAGGACATTTAGACCATACAATTTATTTATTTCAACCTTATCACTTAAAATCTTTACAGGATTACACCCAATATGATAAATACGCTTATCCTAAGTTACTTCACATCCGTAACTACAGTAAACCTAATATATTACATAACAGTATCTAACTATAACAAATTTTAAACAATGCACTCCTTGTGAATTCACCCAGAGTACAGTATAGGTCCGTCTCAATAGCCACGAGGTTGAGCATGCGGAGTCAACGCGTCAGCGGCGCCTCTCTTAAAAGGTTGGTTCGACTGCGCGGCTCAATTAGCAAGCTCGGCCGCCGGCGTCGCCAGACGTACTTGTCCGGAACACACAGACACACCTGTCCTAAAACAGTTGCATTATGCACCTACCCTCTCAATATTTTGAAATATATGAGGCGATTACCAGTTCCCTCCTAACCCTCAACTTATTGTATCCTACCATACATAAAATAAATAAAGTAGGATACATTAAGGGATAAAATGGGTAAACACCACAATATCTCATATATAAATACCTAATGAATTTGTTTAGCATGAGACTATATTTAGCTTCATGTGGAGACCAGATGCCTGCGTTACATTCTAGCTGGCTCCTAACCAACGCGTTATATAAAGCTAAGATGTCTTTCAAATTCGTGAACCCTCGGACTGCACGAAGCATAAAGCCAAAATTTCTATATGCTTTCTTGCAGCAACGCATAACGTGATCACGAAATGTCATGCTAATGTTAAAACTTACCCCCAAGTCCTTGACTTCTGTGACCCGTGTCATAGGCAAGCCATCAATATGATAGCCATGCACGATGGGATTGTGAGCACGAGAAAAAGTGATTGTCACACATTTCGAGATATTGAACTGCAACAGATTTTCTCTGCTCCATCTCACTACCGTGTTATAATATAAAATATTACCGTGTGAACATAAGTGAAGTTAGCTTAAAGGTGTTCACGGTGGATTTTTTGAAATTATTGAACTGCTGAATACTACTGCTACTGCTGAACTATATATATATATTATAGTTATGTATTTATTAACGAGCTTGTCTATTGTGGTATCAAAGGCTATGGTCTGAAACAAGGGCACAACGGATGGGGCGAGCACAGTGTACTCTGTGGGTCTACCCACAGAGTACCCGCAAAAGATCATCAGTTCTATCCTTGATACCCTTTGCATTAATAAACGCATTTAGTGTAATTGATGATAGTTATTTATTTAAGTATAAATCAATTACACTAAATGTGTTTGTTTTTATATCTTAGGTTAGTCGTTCACTTTTCTTCTCTTCCTATTCTCACTCACTATTTGTCCACATTTCATCTTAATTTCTCCTACTCGCGGGTCTGCTGGTAGAAATTTCTTAGGAAATAAGCAGTACCTTTATTCTCCTTTGTCATGATGTGTTTTCTGTATGTCTTTTCTTTCTGTATGGTAAAATAAATAAATAAATGGATTGACAACTCACTTCAAGCTTACTTCACCAAAGTTTTCACTATGAGTTGTCTACAGAATAGCACTCTGTTTATGTATATTATTTACATGTACTGAGACTGACATCTGTTTTTCAATTTTAGAATATTTCGTAATATTAGAGCAAAGGGTTGGATAGAACTGATAATCTTTTGCTCTCCCCACAGAGTACCCTGTGCTCGCCTCATCCGTTGCGTTCTTGTTTGCTTGTGATACTACAATAGACAAGATCGTTTAAATGTATTGATTGAGTTATTTTTCAGGAAAGTAAACGGCACTCTTTCATATCCATAATACATACAATATTGCGCCGCTTTTCGTGCCTCGGAAAGCATGGTAAGTCATTTATGTATAGCTTCATCATCATCATCCGCCTATTAATGTTATCACTGCTGGGACGCAGGCCTCCTCTCTGTGAGACAGGATGTGCCGTCATCCACCCCGCGGGCCCAGTGCGGGGTGGTGGATGTCACATGACTTCGATTTTTTGGTTATTGACATGCCGGTTTCCTCACGATGTTATCCTTCACCGATTTTGAGAGTAGTAGTGATTAAATAACTTACACAAAGTAAAGCGCCTGCCTGGGTTCCACCACGACCTACAAATTGTAAGTCGCGGCTAACACCACTGGGCCACCACTGCACTGCATGTAGAGCTTAACTATACATAAATGATTATATAATACTCACAACGGAACTTTGTGTCTATGAATTGGCTGCAAGAGCCTGCGCAGTAGCTATTTTTGTGTCAACATTGAAAGTTATCATTGTATCAAGTTATCTCTTTCCCTCGCTTACGTTTGTCGCATCATCCTATCTAGCTTACTCTATGCAGTTAAACTGTTTCTTGCGCATTAATTGACAAAACCAACTTCAGAGAAACAAAGATCCACGTGAATATTATTCCATGCTTTCGCTTTGCTTAACGTGTTTTCCAAGGATTGCGTGTTTTGTCAAATATATGGATATGAATATCGGCAGATGGTTATCCACCCAAGGACTGACCATGAAAAGCGTGTTTAACCTTGAAGATCAACACGTTGTAATTAATAGTTAGTAATAACAGTGCGCGTCTATCAAATTCATCTGCAGTAGAAAACGAGCTATTAACGCGAAATTGAAACAATATCTTGATATGAATGACGTTAAATTTACTAGAATTTAAATTGGCTGTCAAAGAAGACGAGTAGGTACGTGAAGAAATTTTATTTTAAGCTTCTCGTTTATTGCTGTGAATTCTAAACCATGAAGTTTAGAATTCACAGCAATAAACGAGAAGCTTTTCTGAAACATAGTGTAGTAATCATGTATCTTCCTGTGTATTGTGCGTTGGTAATTAAAGTACAAATTGGTCTTGGGTGTTGCCAAAAACGTCTGAATTTACATAAAGCGACCGCCAACTGACCCACCTAAAATTTGCATAGCATAGCATTATCTGGTGTACACAGGGTGTCACAAAAAAGTCCAATCATATATTAAAAACTGCTTCTGTCGTTGTATATCAACAACTTGCACGAAGACTCAATTTTTTTGAGAATTGACTGTGGCTTCCTTGGAGAAAGTGGGTGATATATATGGGCAGAACCAGTTTTTTTAAATATAATCGCATCTTTCCCTTATACCCTGTATCTATGCGCGACTTTTATCACAAAGTAAACATATTTTTGTTAAAATACCTATTGCAAATTAATGCCTGTCTTGAAGTTCTAGAAATCGCAGGTGCTACTGTTTAGCACGAGGCCCTGGGTCGACCGTTGGATTTTTCATCTGGAATTTCTCAGTAGAAGCCTTTTTTTTTGGTTGGATTTTCTCCCGCTCTGGGTGAAGCGGCAGGGCCGTGTCAGACTTTTACTGACTAAAACCCTCCCGTGTTCCTTTAGTTGCTTGTGCCAGGGCCGCGGTAACTCTTTTCCAAATTCTTCTTCTACGTTGTATCGATGATTCCAAAATTAAATATGTTTTGACCAGAATTCAGGCACGCCAACCGCGATGTCTTTCGCCTCACAGAGGTCTTTTAAGGTGTGCTCATTGTGTGTGCACTGTGGATCATTGGAGTACCCCCTTCTAACTAGGTTGTTCCTGCAGCGACCTGCGGCTTCGTAGTCAGTTTAGAGATTTCCAGGTGGACCAAGGCAGATGGGGCCCCCGCAGGGTCCGTTCCAAATTTATCCACGACCCCTCCGTAGCAGCCTGGAATCTGGATTTGTGGCCGGTTGATGGCCATAGCAAAATGTGGGTGTACTTTAGGCTCCTGTGTGTTACTTTTCAGGGAATACCTACAGGTGCAGGTTATGTAATTTCAATCATATTTCTTGAATGGTTAGGTACATGAAAATGAAAAATTGTATGACGTTAAAAAGTAATCGCCGCTTATAAAATAAATATAGACGAGTATATCCCACAAAAATGCCTTTGTAACAAAGGTGGCCTGTGATACAAATGATTTTAATCTTTACCGAATTTATTGAAAAATTGCGTCGGGCATTTTTGTCGGATACACTGTAAGCAGAGGTTGTCAACGGTCGGGATAAAACATTCTGCGGCCTTTTAGATATAAAAAAATATTCGGACATTTTTATCCCCGTCGACTGAGAGCTGTAATTTTATAATTTAAAACCAATTTCGAACTCAAAGTGGATTTTAATGTTATGTCAAATCAAATTATATTAAGTTTCAAGTTAGGTAAGTCTTAATTGAGTAATACTAATTTCAAACTAAAATACTATGTCACGATGTAACCACTTATTTCATTTGTTTCGGTTTTGTAAAAGAAAAAAGGACTCAGTACCAATAAATTATAATTTTTAAACAATCGTAAGCGACACTAACTATGTCTTCATATCTAGAGGTGCCAAAATGCAACTAATTATAAATAAAATAAAAAAGTGATATGAATACAATTAACTAGTACCTACTCGCTTCATAAATACATATATTTACGCGCAGAATTTTTATTACACAGTAAATAAAATACCTAAACACTAAAACAAAGCAAAAACAAACGACTCCCTTAATCTCTTTCATCTACGCTCGTATTTTTAATGAAAATTAAACGCAATTGTATTAAAACAAAAGAAGCTTTCATTTAATTGCATTACAAGTAATGTATTTAAGAAGCCTGATTAAACCAAGTATCTCAGCGGTCCGAATGGTTCATTAAAACCGTAGTAACTGTTTAAGCCGGCTCACAAGATTACCAGCCGACATTGTAGTATGCTAATCAAACAAGCCGTGGTGGGTTTAGCTGAGGGGGGTGCAGTCCTCAAACTGATTGATTCATTGGCTGTGGTTAGTGCATCTCTGTTGTCAGGAAATCTATATTTAATCATTTACATGCTAGGTTTAGAATACAGTGACTCTATGTATGAGTGTTGCTGTCCCTAAAAGCTTAGAGTCGCTTTGCAAAACGAAATACTGATTTGCCGTTGATTACAGATACAACTTTATAAATTTGTTTTTTTTTCAAGTTCACAGATAAAAACTTTTTTAAGGAAGGAAACGTAATCAATTTCTATTAGTGAAATAAACAAGAATTTCTTTTCTAATCTTCCAACACCTACAATACCTTTTTAACAGCCATTAGGCCGCCTCTTACACCCGGAAATACCGAAAAAACTATAACTTGAGAATAAAACCCAGAGCAAAAGGTATACGCACGACTACACACTGAGGTAGTTATAGGTTCAGTAGCGGACTAAAATAATATTTTTTCAAAAAAAGTGAAAAAAAAACATTTTTACAAAAAAATACTACCGACTTCCTAATAAAAAGAAGAATCTACAAAGTGAAAAATAACTTAATTTTTGGAAGCTGGTTTCTTTCGTAGGTACAATTTTTTTGCATCATGAACACCGACTTCCAAAATTAAAGATATTTTTCACTTTGTAGTTTCTTCTTTTTATTTGGGAGTCGGTAGTATTTTTTCGTAATATTTTTTTTTTGTTTTTCTCTATTTAGTTGTACCTACATAATAGGCAAGTTGTTAAGGTACCTATTACGCCAGAATAGATTACCCGAATATCATTAAACTTGAACATCACCGTTGAAATGAGAGATCTGCGTAACCCTTAAGACCGTACTGACGTGATGTTATGAAATGGTATAAAATAGATATTTATGCAACTGTTACGTTATGGACGGTCTTTTAATACGAGTGCCATTTTTCGGTACAAGCGTAGCGCGTACCGAAATAGGTGGGCACGAGTTATTAAAAGACCAATAACGTACAGTTGCATACTAGCTATTTATGCAACTGTTACGTTATGGACGGTTTTTTAATACGAGTGCCATTTTTCGGTACAAGCGTAGCGCGTACCGAAATAGGTGGGCACGAGTTATTAAAAGACCAATAACGTACAGTTGCATACAAAATTTTATCTACGAAGGAAGGAATAAAACACAGATATAGACAAATAAATATTTCAGGAAGTGTGTTTTAAGTATTTCATTTCTCATATACATTTTTTGATTTTTTTTGGTAGTAAATTATTTGTAGCCGCAACTGCTCCATTTGTTATATCTGGTGTTAATTTGGAATAAAATTTCACTCAGAAATTTTTGCCCGCGTCCACTTTTTATTTTATTTTTTTATTTAGTCTTTATTAGGTATAAGGCAAAAATCTTGTAGCCGCAACAGCCAAATAGTATACGATACTTTTGTTCTAAACTTGTTCCATTTTTAAAAACATCATTTACATTGTCTCGATTTCGAAGTAATTTTATAGGTACCTGGCTGTATGTTCAGAATGTCTTTGCTTGTGTTTTAGAATTTATGACGATTCGCATAATGCAACCCGATGTCGTTATGGGTATCATAATGCAACCGCTGTCAATTTTATAATTCGAAAATAACGAAACCGAAGTAGATAAAAGATTTTATCTACGAAGGAAGGAATAAAACACAGATATAGACAAATAAGTATTTCAGGCAGTGTGTTTAAGTATTTCATTTCTCTTACATGTCTTGATTTTTCTGGTAGTAAATTATTTGTAGCTGCAACTGCTCTATTTGTTATACCTGGTGGAGTATTTTCACACTTTTCACTTGATGTTGAAGACATTTTTAATGAAATTTGAAATAAAATTTCACTTAGAAAATGTTTCGCGCGTCCACTTTTTATTTTATTTTTTTATTTATTCTTTATTAGGTATAAGGTAAAGATCTTGTAGCCGCAACAGCCAAATAGTATACGATACTTTTGTTCTAAATTTGTTCCATTTTTAAAAACATCATTTACATTGTCTCGATTTCGAAGTAATATTCTAGGTACCTGGCTGTATGTTTAGAATGTCTTTGCTTGTGTTTTAGAATTTATGACGATTCGCATAATGCAACCCGATGTCGTTATGGGTATCATAATGAAACCGCTGTCAATTTTGTAATTCGAATATAACGAAACCGAAGTAGATAAAATAAATAATAGACTTGCGATTGCAGCAATCTCGAGAGATTTGCCGTTATTTATTGAAGAGTTCTGTTGTATATCTTCGATGTTCTTCATTAGATCTTCACCAAATTAAAATGGGACCAATTTCGGAGCATACTTTGTCAAATTAAAAAAGAATTTTCAATTTCGGTCCATAATTGACGGAAGAAATCGATGAACATACAAAAAAAAAATACTAGGATATGTACTAAAAAAACACGACTAGGATACATAGTTTTATTACAGAGTTCCGGTGCCTACCTTCCGGCTTCATCACCAGATTAATTCGATGGTACCACTTTCATTAGAACAATTTATTTAAACTTGCTTCATCACAGTCATTTAACGATTCGAGACTTATCATATATCCAAAATATACTTATCATTGAGGTGTTCCAGTGGCCATATGTAGTCTTCTTAATCAGTTCTACTTCACCAAATGATAGCTTCTGAATGCAAATGCTTGCCATGTTGATGAAAATACCAAAATACCAAAAAGGTATACCTATAAGTTCTCTAGATTTTCATGCGATCCAATCATCAGGTCCTGAACTCCTGACTTGGTGACAATGGAGGAACTAATAACAAAAAAACAAAATCGGTCGATAATTGACGGTAATCGATGTATTTTTTTTAATGTATTTTACATTAAAAAAAATACATACAGCCGAAAATAGAACCTCCTCCTTTTTGGAAAGTTGGTTAACAATGCAAACCTCATTTTTAAATTAGCGTCTCATCCAATCAATCAATCATTTATTTTGTAAAACATAAGTATGGTTACAGATAGTATACACAGTGCACTAACTTGTCATATCGTCATATAAATTATTGTTGGCTTTTCCAAGATATTGTTTTTCCCACGAGTTATGTTCTACAAACATGTTCAGTCCGCGACTGTACATTCAGGAAGGCAAACAGTACTCGTATAATTGTGCAAGCTTTAACAGTAACTTTCACTTACATTTGTGTTTCAGTCCACGTAGTCACGTACTACATATTTCTCCTTAATACCCGCCGGTGTAGTCACCGGCCATTGCGAACATTCCCGCTTGTTCTGTGTGTAATCTAAATTGATATTTACACAAAAACAAGGTGTAATACCTTTTGTTCGGTCCGCGATGAGAACTAAATTAGAAGTTAATGTTACTACGCTCGTAAAATGGATTCTTTCATGCTTTTATGTAGATCACGTGATTTATAATGGCGGACTGAAATGTTAGGTTGGCGTGCTGATTTTAAGGTTGATGGCACACAAACATTGCTAATTTTGGTTTGGAACTAAACGCTTTTGAAGCTGGGAACTTCAGACTAAACCTTAGAAATGAACGAAACAAACCTGCATAATTGTAGTGACGCTGTAACTGGTAGACCCCTATAATGACTCTATTTCCATGGGCAGGGAATTTTTGCCCATACTATTGCAAAACCCTGAAAATTTCCAGACGAAAAATTCGAAGTACACATTGTTAGTTTATAGGAATGTTTTAAAATGTATAATGACATTTTGATATTTTGTATCTGTAGTTTTGTAAGGTGAGTTTTAAGGACAGTATACTGAGGATACGATATGTTTATCTTAAGCTTAATTATACAATACAACTTAGAATTATTGAATCTACCTTAATATTGTATAGAAATTCTTCATATTATTTTCCTCACGAAGGTTTTTGATAATGCAGGTGCTATTGCACAGTATCCGCAACAAGAGTTGAGGTATCGGACAGGAGGTGGGCATAGAGCAGGAAATCAGGCATCAGTCATGAGGTAAGACATCATATAAGAGAAAAGTCATCAGACAAGAGGCGAGACATCGGCCCGAACGACCGAAGGTAGGGTATTAGATAGGAGGTGGGACACCAGACATGAGTTCAGCTATCAGTCAGGGGATAAGGCGTTCACAAACCCTTTGATAAACGTTCACAAATACTGAACGGTTATCAAAGGGTTTGCAAAAGAGTTTTTACACCGAAATGCCATTTACGCAACTCTAGCCCATCATTTTTTTTTAGTAAATCGGGTTCCTTCTTAATCACGAATCTTCGTTCATAATATTAAGATTTATCAAGTCGTCGTGTTGGAAAACAATTTACTGATGAATGACCGAAATCGTCATGAAAAGACATTCACTGTGACATACCTACTACTTTGTGTAGGTCTAATTATCTTATATTGAACGACTGTACTGCCAAAATCTAATACCACTTACCATATAAGCAGGCCTTAGGTAGCAATCAAAGTCGCAATTAGTGCTAAAATCAATTCTTGCAAAAGAGAAACAAAATCAGCACTCCAAGTCATCTTTGTTCATGACAAAATATAGGGAACAATAAGGTTTTTTCCCAGCTGTATATAATGTATATATACGCCACTACACCGGTAGGATTTATTCTTGTACCCGACATTATTTATTGAACAACTGTAAAACATTTACTAATTAGAGTAAAAACAAATACAACAGAATGAAATTGTAAGGTTTGAATTAGACAAAATAGGCTCAATGTTTGTACAGGGCAAAGCCGTTGATTTTCCGAGCCCATTTTTATTTATTATCGCGTCCAAAACTTTTTAATTAAAAAAGACGTTCGTTATTTATAAGATTCACAAACACTTTAAAAAATGTTACTATTTTCGGTATTTTCAAATTACATTACACGGGCTGCAAATAAAATTACGCTTCATCAAACGTAAAATGCCTGATGACGTCACAAAATGTAAAGAATAAATAACCACACGTGCATAAAAGTGCTGAGATGCGCATTTACACATGAGTGTGTACGGATTCGATGACACAAAGCCGTTCAACGTGTATTTCGTGCATGAAAAATGCAAGGTTGTACCATTTTTCTGATTCTGTGACACTGTACAAATAGCTGTGGGGCGAATGTCTCAAATCTGAGAAAGTCGGTGGATGTTCTTTCTATTTGCACGCCACTGTAAAGTCCCGCCAAGAAAAATATATTCCAATTTAACAGAGATAGTGCTCTGGGATGGCCTCGTTGTGCCAAAAGTTTCCATTAAAAAACGTTGGTCCCGACGGGTTCCGCAGAGAGCGGAATCACGAGACACTTGCGTACAGCCGTCCCAGGGCAACGTAAGTACCTTCCTACACATATATACCTATCAAGTTACATAAGTTTACATTAATGTAATCTTTATTTTTCCTGTTTCACTTTTGAGCTTCATTTGACTCAAACTCTGCAGCAATAATATATATAACCGAAATCTGCGAGATATTTTTAATTCAAATTGACCGTGTCTATATAAGAGTAGTAAAAGCCACCATAGTTTAGAGTAAAAACTGACAATTTCAAACCTCGATTTACGGATATATGAACAGGATTACCTACTAAATATTTAAGACGCTGATTAGACCTAAAACACAATCACTGGCGGAATGCTTATGAAAGAAACGCAACGCAACGTTTATTGCAAAATATGAAGCATTTTATCGAATTATTGAAAAATGAGTAGATAAATTAATTTGTGTCGAAAAAACTTTTCTAAGTTCTTTTAGCAACGATAGTTAATGCGAGAAGGAAGTGCACAAGAGAATTGGCATGGCTAAGAGCGCCATGTCTCAGCTTGGAAAAATCTGGAGAGATCGCAACATTACCGCAAAAACCAAAACCAAACTGGTACGGACTTTAGTCTACTACTCGATCTTTTCGTATAGCGCTGAGATTTGGACACTGAAAGCTGCAGACCGCAAACGCATCGACGCCTTTGAGATGTGGTGCTGGAGAAAGATGCTCGGTATCCCCTGGACAGCATTTCTGACTAACTTCTCCATATTGCGAGAACTCAAAATCTCCTCGCGGCTGTCACCCGAGTGCCTGCGCAGAGTTTTAGAATAATTCGGCCACATTGCAAGGAAAGACGGTGGCAACCTCGGTAGGCTCATTGTGACCGGCAAAGTAGATGGGAAAAGGCCTCGTGGACGCAGCCCAATACGTTGGTCTGACAAGATCCACACCGCTCTTGACTCTACAGTTTACAACGCCCTCCACACTGCCAGAGACAGAAACAGGTGGAGAAAGATCGTTCGAGAGAAGGTGATGCAGAAGGGAGGTCACGACCTTCAATACTGAGGAATACGACGCAAGGAGGGAGGTCGAAAAAACCTTTTCTAAAACATGTTTTAAACACAACTAAGTTCTTACAAAAACTTTTCAAGATGAACATTTTTATATTCCGCAGCCTCAAAGTAAATCGAATGGAAAACAGCCTATTTCAGTGTTTGTCTCATGTCGTGTACCGCCTTACCTTAAAAGTACCTCGGGACAGTGCAATTTCTTAAGTATGTAAGTAACTGGTATATTGTTGCTCCACCCCATATTTATGCTGTTACTAGGTACTCTCCAATTAGTCATAACTCGGATGGAAGTGAACTGGGTTCCCTTATGCCTAGTTTATATTTGTTCGAACCAGTTATGAAAGGTTTACTAAACCAATTAATTTATAGAAAAGATTAAATAGAGCCACGGAGGCTCTAGGAACAGTTACTATTTTGACTATTCTGTATTTAATAGTTTATACATCAGAATAACAACTAGAACACAATATATGAAGAATTTGGATGAGGTACTAATTCCACGCGGGTGGAGCCGCGGGCGGCAGCTAGTATTATCATATTTAATAATAGAACATCTCTTAGCGAAAAAAATATATTATGAAATTACCTTGAGTTTATGCGCTGAGGGAAAGTACAAAAAAAATAATAATAAATTTCAGCCTAGCTAACTTGAAGTTTTTGTACCTAATATTTTCCTTTTTAGAGCAGCAACGTTAGAGATCCCAAATCTCGGGACTAGTTATTCATACCCGACCTTTGTTGTCCTCGAATAGATTTATAATATGAAAGAAATGTGAATCTGAGTGGGGTTTGATATACATGTTACTGTAAAACCCCGAATTACGATAAAATCAAGAATTTACCGAGTCTTACCTATTGGTAAAAGTCCGAAATTTTCTGTAATAATAATCGCTAATCGGCGGCGCTCGGGATCGAACTTTTAGTAGCAATTCACACATGTTAAATCTTAGGCTTTCCTTCAGAGACTTTCTAACTTCGCTTATTCATTCATTGTCAGTAAAATACTTGCATGATGGTAAAAGCCCGAAATTAGCAATGATCATAAGTCATATCGGACTTTTACCAATAAGACTTGGTGGTAATCTTAGGTTTTACCGGTGAATCCTAGGATTTACCATAGTTCGGGCTTTTACAGCAACATACAGACATATACACAAATAGAAGTTTCAATTCCTCGGTATTTTTATGCTGCTAGATATTATTTTGATAGTACGAACACCACTTTATTACAAAAAGGCCAGGGAGGTGACCATAAGCTCTTAGAGCAAAATTATTTTTAGTGTGCGTAAGGGACAGATATATATGACTTGTATACACGTCATTCCTTTTTTTACAGTCGAACTATGATAGATTTGACACGTCAGGGTACGAGGGCCCCGAGTCGACGGCGCGTAGTGATCCACACGCGCCTCAAAGAGATGTCAGCAAAACTGACGGGGTCCGCTAGGGCCGATGCCTGTCTGCGTCGCGGATAAATTTGAAAGAGAGTTACCGCGGCCCTGGCTTAAACAACTGAAGGAACATGGCTGGGTTTTGGTCAGTAAAAGTGTGACGCGTCCCCCCGCTTAACCATGACCGGGAGAGGTCATTGGATGATTTCCCACCCCAAAAAATTATGGTACCGGGGCAGTTCATAGTACTCATAAATGATGTGTGTAAGTGTTTTTAAGTGATCTAGCAGAGCCAAATGGAGAGACATTGAGATTCACCATGACCACGACCACTCTGTTAAGAGCGAAACGAAGAAGAAATAAAGAAAAAGGAGTAGGCCTCCTTCTTTGAGACCATGTTGGGCCAGAAGGAGGCCGGCGATCGGGATCGAGAGAGAGCCGATCCCACTCTGAAAAGAAGGCATCGGGGAGGCAACCGCCGCAAGTAGGCTTGTCTCTGGGGTCACGGGCGCTCAGATTGGGGACTCTGTGCGCCCACCAAGTGACTCCAAGAAAGACTGTGGCACAGCAATCACGTGCTGCTGTGCACAAACAGGCGTTGCACAGATGGGATTCTGGGGAGGTCTTTTGAGAGGTCACGGGGTCCTTCGTGCTGATGGTGATCACCGGGGTGGTTTCGGTGAGGTAAAAATCCCACATACCCTAGCGGTTTCCCCAAAAGTCCTAGCGTCTTTTGAGGTACCCCTCGGTAACAAAAAAAAATGAAATGTATGTAAAATTTCATAGATAATAATTCTAAAAATGATTTCACCTTTAAATACTTTTTTGCCAGTATTAAGATTTTCAAGCACATTCTTAAGTACTAGGTGAAAAACCTTATGTAGAAATTATGTGTGTAAAAAGATAGTATAACATTATTTTATTAAACCCCGATGGAAAAAGAGGGGTGTTTATAATTTTGACGTGTGTTGCTGTGTACTGTGTGTCTGTCTGTGGCATCATAGCTCCTAAACGGATGAACCGATTTCGATTTAGTTTTATTTGTTTGAAAGGTAACTTTTGATTACCTAGTTATGGCTACAAAAATTATTGAACACATTGAAATTGTCAAAAAACCTAAGCAATATTATTACGGCCTATTCCACAGAAATAACACCTATTGTGGGATAAAAAGCTTTCTATGATTAGAATAGTGTTTAGAACGAATAGTGCTTTTCGACAGTGAAACAGTTTTTAAAATAGGAAAAGTTGTTTTATAGATTACCGTCTACATCCAAACTTAAAAACTTCACCTCTTTAAAATATTGGTGCATCTAGATTTTCGTAGTTTTAATTTAATTTTATAGACCAAATTCCTCAAACTGAACATTGAGTATATACTTCTAAAGTTATGTACTTAATAAAGCACTGACTTAATAAAAAAACGTAACAAGCTTTGTGAAAAGTTACTACATTATGATTAATTACATTCATTAATCAGATTTTATATCTCAAGAGTTTAATGGTTTATACCTAACAAAGACTGGCTTGTCTCTACAATAACGATACAATAAAAATTATCTAGAACCGCACCAAAATAGCTTTTTAGAACATAAAACGTAGTTACTTTTGACAGAAGTATTAAAATCTAAATTATCCTTAAAAATTGCCGCTGTGTATCATACTTTTAAACACCAGTAAAGTATAAGTAAGGAGCTATCTCATTTCTATGTATCATCAATCATACTTTCAAATCATTTGGGGTGGGAGATAAGCACACTTTTTTGAATAAGACCGTTTTTGAATAGCTAAGATATAGGGCGACTCGACTGTAGACACTGCGATTAAGATAAGATGGAGTAAAACGTTTTTATTATGTTTTTAAACAAAAGATATTACAGCTAAAGAGTATAATAATGGATAAAAAATGGGAGTAAGCGGCTTTAAGAAAATATATTTTAAAAATTACAGGCTTTTCACGATCGTAGTCTTGGCTCATTTGTCTTTTATATGGCCGTTACTGTAATGTTGCCCTGGGGAGGCATACTTCTCAGATGATATTAATAACGACTGAAGCGAACGCTGCCATTTCCCTGCAGGATTTTTACTGAAGGTTTGTAATCCTTCCGTGTCAGTTATTAGTAGAGCGTCAGTTAATTGAGGAAGCGCTTTTATTAGAAGGTTTAATTTAACATGCCTTGTATGTATATATGTAAGTGTGTTCGAGTCAAATCTTGCAACTGAATTTTAAAGCAGTTATCGTCCACTGATTAAGATGAAATTTTGCATACACGTTTAGTTTGGATGACAACGCATGGTTACGTTAGCTAAGTGACGTCATTTTAAATCCAATATGGTTGACTGGTTATTTTATGTGCACTGCCGTGATCTCAAATAAAAGGGTGTGTTGAGAAGAATACGAAAAAAGATTGTTTAAAAAAAAAAAAAAACTTTTACAATTTTCCAGAAAACTGGCATACATTCTTTTACTATAATCTCATTAAATTTGTAGACCTCCTTAATGGAAATAAATCCCCGAAATAGTTCAGAGTCGCTCAATAAATTTTAGTAAGACATATAAGGCCAGACCGCGGATCTATAATTCAGTTCGAATGTGTCTTTCGACGATATATCACAGTCGTTAGGAAGATGCAATTTACATCTCAGCTCGTTCGTTGGCGTATTTATTGGGAGAGCTAAATAGTTGTCGTTCGTTACTCAAAGTAACACATAAATCTTCTACGAGCTACGTACATTATGTATTGGGTGCTGAGCAAGAGCTTCCCTTTTCTCTCAAAAGGGGACTTCGTGAGTCTAGCTAGCGGTATACACTCTGTTACAATTACAGTATTAGAAATCACACACACACAGACCTTATCGGTTAAGTTCTTCAGAAAGACCAGGTGTGTAGTACTCACAATTGGTGTGCGTGTAGACGAAGCAAAAGGAATATAATATGGGGTCGTACCAGATAGCGCTTTGTACTTTATATAAAAAAGGTCAAAAAACGTGAGTTACTGTATATCCTAATACTATTATAAACGTGAAAGTTTGTGAGGATGGATGGATGGATGTTTGGTACTCTTAAAGCACTGCACGGATTTTGATGAAACTATACAGAATTGTAGCTCTTACATCAGAATAATACATAGGTTGTCATTTATAAAGATATTGGCAGAAGTACTAATAACACGTGGAGCCGCGGGCGGCAGCTAGTATTTGTATAAATTATAAATCTCTACTAATCTGGAAATTTCTTAGTAACCGATTGCAGCTCCAGGTTAGCCGCTATAGAAACTCTGGCAGATTGAAGAATTGTCGAGCCTTCCCAGACACAGAGGGCCTTTGTCAAGACGGGCAGAAAGGTGGGTCATGTCCTCCACATGACTCACCTTTCTGCCCGTCTTGCAAATGCTTTTATTCCAGGACTTAAATGAGGCAAAAATGTCAAAGCCGTCCAGGAGATAAGTTACTGGTCTGATAAAATTTCAGTTGCAATCAAAGAAGACGGAACTTAAAAGAAGCGGAAGGAGATAATTAGAAACATATATTAGGTCCTCGCCTATTTATTTTTATTTGTCCTAGTATTTTTACTTTCTTAGACCATCATCATCACCACAACCTTATCGTTCCAATCACTCTTGGGTATTTGCCTTCTTTTAGCTGTTCTTTCGTTCTTTGTGCCGATTTTTAACCAGCGACGAAAAAAGAGCGGTGTTATAAGTTTGACGTGTGTGCTTGTGTACTTATGTATCTGTTGTGACATCATAGCTTCTAAACGGATTAGGCGATTTTGATTTCGTTTTTTATTGTTTGGAATGAGACTTTGTCGAGAGTGTTTGTTGTTTTTTAGGGTTCCGTACCCAAAGGGTAAAAACGGGACCCTATTACTGAGACTTGAGTCAGAGACAGGTGACAGACGTCTGTCTGTCTGTCTGTCACCAGGCTGTATCTCATGAACCGTGATAGCTAGACAGTTGAAATTTTCACAGAAGATGTATTTCTGTTGCCGTTATAACTACAAATACTAAAAACAGTATAAAATTAATATTTAAGTGGGACTCCCCATACAACATTTTTTGCGGTTTTTTTGCGATAATGGTACGGAACCCTTCGTGCGCGAGTCCGACTCGCACTTGGCCGGTTTTTTTCATTCCGGTTAAATCGTTTCAGCTGTTCTAAAGTTATCGATGTTTCACTGTTTGAATCGGGGTGTTTTTGCAAGTTATCGTGTAATAATTACTTGTTCAACAGATTTTCGATCGAACACTGACTAGATAAATTATATAGCATGAAATAAAAACGTGTCGGGGGTTTTCTAAATTTTAAAATTTTACTTACGTCAAGATACTCTCGAAAAGCCCAATTAACATGCCTTATTCGTTATTCTACCTTTTTTTTTCATTTTAAAAGGGTTTATTTACATATGTACAATAATATTTATAAACTAATATTAAAACTTAAAAAAGAATGAAATATGTACAATTACGGGGCGTCAAAAAATTCGTCTACATCGCTGTCAACAGGAAAAGTGCCCAGAAGGCTGGCAGCATTGCCACGTTGGATGGCAATGCTGATTCTTTGGCCAAAAAAAAGGCCAGCCCTCTGGTCTCGTGAAGAGTCGACCAACCGCTTGGCGATATCCCGAAATATTAGGTGTGCACTCGGACCCCATGGCCCTAGTGTTTCAATCCCAAACGGCTCAAACACATAATTACCAATTAAGTTGTTGTATTTGCGCCGTTTGAGGTTTTCAGCACCTGCAGCAGCCGCCCCAGCGCAGCCCACCGTGCTAGGAAGATGGGATGGTGCAAGGGTGTCGACCCAAGTTGCATCTTACACCAAAGAACTACCCAACTTCCATGGCATTATGGTCATACCATCTGGTCTCTTCCCATCGACGCGTGCCAGGCCATTAGGTTCTAAGACAGCTGGCACCCCGGCGGTGGCAAGAGCACGACGGATGAGATCATTAATGCTAGCGTGCCGCGCAATCCGACCTACACTCTTACTATAAGAGAGGCCATGGTGTCCGAGGCAGTCGAATGCTTCACCGCATTGACAGCGATGTGGAGCCTCACAAGGAGCGCCCAAACGCAAGCATGTAGCGAGTCGGAAGGTTGCGTCACCTAGCATAGTGCCTATGTTAGGCGACGGTAGTGCCTGAAGCCAGAGGCCCGACTCCCACTCACCCACAGCCAGCAGGCGGGCACGCTCAGCAGTATTGGTAGACGTATTAATTAGGTTATTCCGTACCAACCTGCAAGCCACTTTCCAGGCGTCCTCTGCGTCTGTCAAGCACGGCACTTCCGAGACAACCAGGGAAAGAGCTAAAATTTTCCTGGTCAGTTTGTTATGCTATGTTATGTTTGCATGTTAATGTGTTGCGAATAATTTGGTCAATTTTGTCCAAAAGTTGTGGTTTCGTCCAAAGAGGAGAAGAACGGAGAAAATACATAAAATTTGGTCCGAAACAGCAATAAGGGTGAAGGCCGAATGTATATATATATACTTATTCTACCTAAATAATATAACTCTATCAAGAATTTTTAACTGATTACCCACGCCCCCTTAAACCTAATAGATATTTTCTAATGTTATAAAAGCTCTACTCTTTCCGCTGTCCAACGAAGCAGTAAAAGTCATCAGTGGCACAGTGTGACCTAATGTTACTTTGAGCCTATAAATTATCCCATATTAAGATAAAAGCCCTTTCCTTTTTTTCCAGACTTTTCTAAATTGGCCTTTGCTTTTGATGTGGACTATTTCTTCTTTGTGCCATTAGATACATCTTTTTTGCTGTTTAAGCTTA
This sequence comes from Orthosia cruda, assembly GCA_964057195.1. NCBI lineage: Eukaryota > Metazoa > Arthropoda > Insecta > Lepidoptera > Noctuidae > Orthosia > Orthosia cruda. The sequence goes on along the minus strand of OZ059832.1, from coordinate 14,214,040 downwards.
ACATGAGACTACAAAATGGCATTATATACACGGCATTTGACTTTAGACAAAAAAAATTGGGGTAAATCAATATAATGCTTCATATTTTGCAATAATACTTGCTGCTTAATATATTACAAGCTAAGTTGTCGCTCATCTTTTTCGTCTTCAGGCGATCCAACACTGACCACGCTTTACGTCTGTATCGCTTTTTAATTTCCTTTTTTTATAACGTGTAACTCCTTTTTGTCGTCTAGTTTGACCTTCAATAATTATCATAACTTAGATAATATTCACTTTAATTCTCAGTTATTTCAATGTTAACATTCAATGATATTGTATTATGACCTTAATTTGACTTGCACGACATCTACAGAAACAAATCTCCAAAAAATAATTAAGAATTATTTAAAGGGATTCCCTTTTCATTAGCTTTGCTCGCTTTCATTAACACTCATTAGGAGGTTATTGAAATTGAGTCACAAAGAAAAGATTCGAGTAAAAAGTTCTTTATTAACTTCGTATTTGGAGTACTTTACAAAGTCCAATGAATTAGTTTTATTCTGTTAACATCTCACCATGAAAACAAAGATGACGTGGACTTGGCTTATTTTTGTTAATCAAAGCATTAGAAGGAAGGACATTCAGACCATACAATTTATTTCAACCTTATCACTTAAAATCTTTACAGGATTACACCCAATATGATAAATACGCTTATCCTAAGTTACTTCACATCCGTAACTACAGTAAACCCAATATATTACATAACAGTATCTAACTATAACAAATTTTAAACAATGCACTCCTTGTGAATTCACCCAGAGTACAGCAGTATAGGTCCGTCTCAATAACCACGAGGTTGAGCATGCGGAGTGAACGCGTCAGCGGCGCCTCTCTTAAAAGGTTGGTTCGACTGCGCGGCTCAATTAGCAAGCTCGGCCGCCGGCGTCGCCAGACGTACTTGTCCGGAACACACAGACACACCTGTCCTAAAACAGTTGCATTATGCACCTACCCTCTCAATATTTTGAAATATATGAGGCAATTGCCAGTTCCCTCCTAATCCTCAACTTATTGTATCCTACCATACCTAAAATAAATAAAGTAGGATACATTAAGGGATAAAATGGGTAAAAACCACAATATCTCATATATAAATACCTAATGAATTTGTTTAGCATGAGACTATATTTAGCTTCATGTGGAGACCAGATGCCTGCGTTACATTCTAGCTGGCTCCTAACCAACGCGTTATATAAAGCTAAGATGTCTTTCAAATTCGTGAACCCTCGGACTGCACGAAGCATAAAGCCAAAATTTATATATGCTTTCTTGCAGCAACGCATAACGTGATCACGAAATATCATGCTAATGTTAAAACTTACCCCCAAGTCCTTGACTTCTGTGACCCGTGTCATAGGCAAGCCATCAATATGATAGCCATGCACGATGGGATTGTGAGCACGAGAAAAAGTGATTGTCACACATTTCGAGATATTGAACTGCAACAGATTTTCTCTGCTCCATCTCACTACCGTGTTATAATATAAAAGATTACCGTGTGAACATAAGTGAAATTAGCTTAAAGGTGTTCACGGTGGATTTTTTGAAATTATAGAACTGCTGAATACTACTGCTACTGCTGAACTATATATATATATATTATAGTTATGTATTTATTAACGAGCTTGTCTATTGTGGTATCAAAGGCTATGGTCTGAAACAAGGGCACAACGGATGGGGCGAGCACAGGGTACTCTGTGGGTCTACCCACAGAGTACCCGCAAAAGATCATCAGTTCTATCCTTGATACCCTTTGCATTAATAAACGCATTTAGTGTAATTGATGATAGTTATTTATTTAAGTATAAATCAATTACACTATAATCAGAATTTTAATTCGATTCCAGATTTGACATTAGCTACTGTCATTTTGTGAAATAATGATACCACATATAATAGTGTAGTGATGAACACAAAAATCGATAAACAATCGAAAAACAATCGAAAAACAAAATGAGCTGGAAAAAAGCTGCCATTCAAGATTGGCTTGGCTTTGGATTTTTTTTCGGCGGTAGGTGTCAATTAAGTAAAGACGCGTTTTCGTTGCGCAATTTTGATTTAAATTATTATTAAGTATTTTTCCACAATTTCTGCAGTAATATTGGTTGTATATACCACTAATAAGCACATCCTGATATTGGCAATACAGTCCATGTAATAAAGGAAAACTTCATCACCTACCAGCTGTTCACTAGTGCTTTCAAAGACACTGTAAGAGGATACCACTAAGAACTACTAAGAGGAGGGAGATAATACTCACATCATAATGTCTCAGCTGGCCGACATCCAATCTGCGCAGAAGAACTTGGAAGAATGTTTTGCCAAGAAGATGAATGAGCTGGAGGCGCAGATTCAGTGTGCTGGACCCGCGAAGGACACCGTTGCCAAGATCGCTGAAGAGTTCCGGACATTCAGAGAGCTGATGTTCGGAATGCTGAGACTTTTACGGAGGCAGATCACAGAGTGCTCCAGGATGGTGGACGGGTTGGAGACACGCACTCGTCGTAAAGCCCTGATATTCACCGGATTTGCTGAGGCCGACAAGGAGGACTGCAAAGCTCTGGTGCTGGACTTACTGCACAGTAAAATGGCTCTGCCGAATATTACTGCCTCATCGATCAAAGCATGTCATAGGCTGGGGTCATCGAGCAAAGGTCCCACGCGCAGCAGGCCAGTATTGGTGAGGTTCTCCAATGTGGATCACAAGGCTGCGGTTTGGCGGGCGAAATCTGCCTTGAAGGGCTCCATGGTTACAGTCAAGGAGTTCTTAACCAGAACTAGACAGGCTGTTTTTGGTTCGGCGCGTTCGCACTTCGGGATGCAGGCATGCTGGACTCAGGATGGGATCATCATTGTCAGGTCGCCCGACGGAGCGCGGCACAAAGTTTCTTCCTTGGAGGAACTCAATCCCTTGGTGGCGAAGTACCCGAAGAAGACTGGGGAATTAACTGCCGCAGCAGGGAGCAGGACAGCTATCGAAGTGCGTAGAAATCAGTAATATATTTACACGATATACACTATTTACACGATATACACTATTTACACGATAAACACTATTAATTACACCGTTTACTCTACACTATTTACACTTATATAGTTGTGTTTGGGGCGACATAATTCACGTAAATATTATATTTCTATATTGCACGTCTACCCACTTAATTTTTAATATTTTATGTTTTTGTAGAATGATTGTGAGGGTATATGAATAGTTTTATTTATTTTCTTTTTTTGTCAAAATGTTTTGAATTTATAATTACGTCACTGTCGCCCCGACCGTCATTTATGATAAATTTTATTCATGTAATGCTAATGTGGTGTCATATGTTCCGCTGTACAATGTTTGTTTTGTGTTTTGTCAATTGCGTCTTGTTATTGCTAAATGTACCTTTTTCTAGTATCTTTTCGTTCCATGTTTGCTTTGTGTTTTGTCAACGTATTTTCGTAATTGCTTAATGTAACTGTTTCAAGTATCTTTTATTTCGTTTGCGTTTGTTTTTTTTTGTTTTTTTTATATTTGATTGTTTCTCTTTTATGATGTCATATAGGTGATAGTGGTATATTTGTATATTATACTGGTGCGGCTGGTGGGTGGTGCATAGATAGTGGTGTTGCACCGTCAGGTATTATTTAATTGTATTTTATTAAGTATTTATATTATTTTTTGGGTTGACGAAAAACTGCGTATTTTTAATCGGACGATCCTTGCCCTCTACGACAGACACGCTCCTGTAAAGAGAATAAAGCTTAGGCGTCTACCTGCTCCATGGTTGACGACGGGAGTACGTATGGCGATGAGACGCAGGGATCGTGCCTTTCGTAAATTTAAAAAGAATCGCAGTGAAGAAAATAAGTGCCTCTTCAGAGCTGCAAGAAATCGGTGTAATCAGATGATACGCAACGCCAAACGCCGCCATATTCTCGAAAACATCTCTACCTCTTCTCCTGCCGATATCTGGAAATTCCTCGGAACTCTCGGTATCGGTAGGAATCGTCATGTGGATTTCCCCAAGACGATTGGTCTGGATGAAATCAACCGTCACTTCACAACCACTTACCATTTGGATCCCCAAATCTTGTCTCAGACGGTGAATTCCATTACCAGCCTACCCGGTCCTATCATAGAACCATTTCGCTTTTCTCCAGCCACCGAGGATGAAATTAAAAAGATTATCCTGTCCATAAAATCCAAGGCTGTGGGCCATGATGACATTAGTCGTTACATGGTCACATTGATCCTCGACCTTCTTCTCCCACCTATTACCCATATCATCAATTTCTCTCTCGATTCCGGTCATTTCCCATCCCTGTGGCGTATGGCCTACGTACGTCCACTTCCTAAAATTTCAAATCCCTCCCTACCTAGTCATTTTCGTCCAATCTCCATTCTCCCGTTCCTATCCAAAGTGCTCGAAGCTTGCGTTCACAAGCAGTTTTCGGAATTTATTCACCGAAACAATCTTATAAGTTCATTCCAGTCTGGATTCAGACCTGGCCACAGTACTGCCACCGCACTCCTTAAAGTGACTGGTGACGTTAGAGAAGCAATGGAGGATACTAAGGTCACTGTGTTAGTATTAATTGATTTCTCCAATGCCTTTAACGCTGTCAGTCACGATATACTCCTATCTATCCTCTCCCATCTTATGGTTTCTTCCGAAGCGCTGGAATGGTTCTCCTCTTATCTTCGGGGACGTCAGCAGTCGGTTCGTGTCGATGAGACTTCGTCGAATTGGCGTGACCTGGATGCTGGTGTTCCACAGGGCGGTATTCTATCTCCATTATTATTCTCCATTTTCATTAATTTTATAACTCACTGTCTTCGGTGTTCGTATCATCTTTATGCCGATGATCTTCAACTATATACATCGGCGCGGATCGAAGATTTATCGGACGCCATAGAAGATGTAAACCGGGACTTGAATGCTATCAGTGATTGGTCTGACAGATTTGGGGTGTCCGTAAACCCCACAAAATGTCAGGCCATTATTATTGGAAGCCCGCGCATGATGCGTAGAATGGCGGTTGGCTCTATTCCCCCGATTATTTTCAATGGTTCCGTCATTCCCATTAGCCCTAGTGTGAAAGATCTCGGTTTGCATCTATAGAAATTTCTTCCAGCAGACCTGTGACAGGAAAGTTGGATGATATACGAAGACACAGTGTGTATAAGAAAATATGAAATAGACTAACAACTATATAACTTAACTAATTATATATAAATAACACATACCTTAACTAAATATATAGAAAATAAAAATACATATTTAATAATATATAATAATTACTATATGGTGGAGAGGTAATGATCTTTGACCTGTTTCTTAAATAGATATACATTTTGTGAATCACGAATTTTATGTGGAAGTGAGTTCCACAGTCGTACTGCATGAACAGAGAAGGGTGGGAATAGAAATTAGTACTATGGGATGGGAAGTTTAGGTGATGCTTAAGGTGGGATCTACACAGGACATCGGCAGGGCGAGTGAAGGAGAAGCGATCGCGCAGATATTCAGGGTACGAAGGATTAAACAGGATATTAAAGAGGAGACATAATACTCGAGTGTTTCTGCGAAGGCGGATCGGAAGCCACTTGAGATCCTTGCGGAACTGAGAGACATGGTCGTATTTCCTAAGACCAAAAACAAAACGGATGCACAGGTTTTGCAAGCGCTCAAGCTTATTTAAGAGCTCCTCCGTGGCATCCAGATAGCAGGCATCAGCGTAATCGATGATTGGCTAAATTAAAGTTTGAGCTAGATAGATTTTAGTTTAAAAGGTAGTTCAAGAGGTTTTGAAGGGATTTTAACGAGTGAAAGGAAAAGTGCACCTTACGACTTATCTCATTTGCTTGAGCTCGCCAAGAGAGATTACCGTCTATTAAGACACCAAGGTTCTTAGCAGTATCGGTGTAAGCGATGGTCGAACCGTCAAGAGATAAAGGCGTCATGGTGGATATGTCAAGCGCAATGCGATAGTATCGACTGCCTATTATCATAGCCTGGGACTTGGATGGGTTGATTTGTAGTCCGTAGGACTTAGCCCATTTACTTATACTCACCAGTTCACGATTCATGGCGTCGATAGCCAAGTCCACGTCTGCAAGCAAGAAGTGTCGGTAAAGCTGCAAATCATCTGCGTAAAGATGGAAGTTGGAGGTGATAACCTTGGTAACAGTGTTTATGAAGATAGAGAAAAGAAGAGGAGAGAGAACGCCACCCTGAGGAACACCAGCAGTAAGATCACACCAATCAGAGAACATCTCATCAAGACGAATACACTGCGAGCGATCCCGAAGATAAGAGTCAAACCAGGCTAATGCAGAGGAAGAGAAGTTAACAGACTGAAAGACCTTGACCAAGGTTTATGTATATTATTTACATGTACTGAGACTGACATCTGTTTTTCAATTTTAGAATATTTCGTAATATTAGAGCAAAGGGTTGGATAGAACTGATAATCTTTTGCTCTCCCCACAGAGTACCCTGTGCTCGGATGATTGCAAATTTTATTCTCGGAAATTTACTCGGATGATTGAAGATGAGGATGAATGCTATGCAAATTTTAGGTGGGTCAGTTGGCGGTCGCTTTATGTAAATTCAGACGTTTTTGGCAACACCCAAGACCAATTTGTACTTTAATTACCAACGCACAATACACAGGAAGATACATGATTACTACACTATGTTTCAGAAAAGCTTCTCGTTTATTGCTGTGAATTCTAAACTTCATGGTTTAGAATTCACAGCAATAAACGAGAAGCTTAAAATAAAATTTCTTCACGTACCTACTCGTCTTCTTTGAGAGCCAATTTAAATTCTAGTAAATTTAACGTCATTCATATCAAGATATTGTTTCAATTTCGCGTTAATAGCTCGTTTTCTACTGCAGATGAATTTGATAGACGCGCACTGTTATTACTAACTATTAATTACAACGTGTTGATCTTCAAGGTTAAACACGCTTTTCATGGTCAGTTCTTGGGTGGATAACCATCTGCCGATATTCATATCATTTGACAAAACACGAAATCCTTGGCAAACACGTTAAGCAAAGCGAAAGCATGGTATAATATTCACGTGGATCTTTGTTTCTCTGAAGTTGGTTTTGTCAATTAATGCGCAAGAAACGCGCGAGATAGGATGATGCAACAAACGTAAGCGAGTGAAAGAGATAGTTATACAATGATAACTTCACTTTCAATATTGACACAAAAATAGCTACTGCGCAGGCTCTTGCAGCCAATTCATAGACTCAAAGTTCCGTTGTGAGTATTATATAATCATTTATGTATAGTTAAGCTCTACATGCAGTGCAGTGGTGGCCCAGTGGTGTTAGCCGCGACTTACAATTTGTAGGTCGTGGTGGAACCCAGGCAGGCGCTTTACTTTGTGTAATTTATTTAATCACTACTACTCCCAAAGTCGGTGAAGGATAACATCGTGAGGAAACCGGCATGTCAATAAACAAAAACTTGAAGTCATGTGACATCCACCACCCCGCACTGGGCCCGCGTGGTGGACGACGGCACATCCTGTCTCACAGAGAGGAGGCCTGTGTCCCAGCAGTGATAACATTAATAGGCAGATTAAACACTAAAACAAAGCAAAAACAAACGACTCCCTTAATCTCTTTCATCTACGCTCGTATTTTTAATGAAAATTAAACGCAATTGTATTAAAACAAAAGAAGCTTTCGTTTAATTGCATTACAAGTAATGTATTTAAGAAGCCTGATTAAACCAAGTATCTCAGCGGTCCGAATGGTTCATTAAAACCGTAGTAACTGTTTAAGCCGGCTCACAAGATTACCAGCCGACATTGTAGTATGCTAATCAAACAAGCCGTGGTGGGTTTAGCTGAGGGGGGTGCAGTCCTCAAACTGATTGATTCATTGGCTGTGGTTAGTGCATCTCTGTTGTCAGGAAATCTATATTTAATCATTTACATGCTAGGTTTAGAATACAGTGACTCTATGTATGAGTGTTGCTGTCCCTAAAAGCTTAGAGTCGCTTTGCAAAACGAAATACTGATTTGCCGTTGATTACAGATACAACTTTATAAATTTGTTTTTTTTTCAAGTTCACAGATAAAAACTTTTTTAAGGAAGGAAACGTAATCAATTTCTATTAGTGAAATAAACAAGAATTTCCTTTCTAATCTTCCAACACCTACAATACTTCCTTAACAGCCATTAGGCCGCCTCTTACACCCGGAAATACCGAAAAAACTATAACTTGAGAATAAAACCCAGAACAAAAGGTATACGCACGACTACACACGGAGGTACTTATAGGTACAGTAGCGGACTAAAATAATATTTTCCAAAAAAAGTGAAAAGTAAAAAAATACATTTTTACAAAAATATAAATCGGTGATCATGACGCAAAAAAATTGTACCTACGAAAGACACCTGCTTCCAAAATTAAAGTTATTTTTCACTTTGTAGATTCTTCTTTTTATTTGGAAGTCGGTAGTATTTTTTTTTTTAAAAGATTTTTTATTTTTCACTATTTAGTTGTACCTACCTAATAGGCAAGTTGTTAAGGTACCTATTACGCCAGAATAGGTTACCCGAATAACATTAAACTTGAACATAACCGTTGAAATGAGAGATCTGCGTAACCCTTAAGACCGTACTGGCGTGATGTTATGAAATGGTATAAAAAATAAATACACATGCGATTACAGTAATCCCGAGAGATTTGCCGTTATTTATTGAAGAGTTCTGTTGTATATCTTCGATGTTCTTCATCAGATCTTCACCAAATTAAAATGGGACCAATTTCGGAGCATACTTTTTCAAACAAAAAAAGAATTTTCAAATTCGGTCCATAATTGACGGAGATATCGGTGAACATACAGAAAAAATACTTAACAGTTCCAACAAGCCTAAACACGACTAGGATACATTGTTTTATTACGGAGTCCCGGTGCCTACCTTCCGGCTTCATCACCAGATCAGTTTGATGGTACCATTTTCATTAGAACCATTCATTTAAATTTGCTTCATCACAGTCATCTAACTATTCCAGATTTATCTTATATCCAAAATATACTTATCATTGAGAAGTTCCAGTGGCCATATGTGGTCTTCTTCATCAGTTCTACTTCACCAAATGATAGATACTGAATGCAAATGCTTGCCATGTTGATGAAAATATCAAAATGCACCTATAAGTTCTCTAGATTTTCATGGGATCCCATCATCAGATCCTGACTTGGTGACAATGGGACCAGCTCGAGGGAAACAATATTAAAAAAAAGAACATAATCGAACGATAATTGACGGAGTAGGTAATCGGAGAAAATAAATTTAAAAATAATACATACAGCCGAACATAGAACCTCCTCCTTTTTGGAAAGTTGGTTGACAATGCAAACCTCATTTTTAAATATATAGCCTCCGTCTCACCCAATCAATCAATCATTTATTTTGTAAAACATAGGTATGGTTACAGATAGTACGAGTATATGCAGTGCACAAACTTGTCATATCGTCATATAAATATTGTTGGCTTTTCCAAGATATTGTTTTGCCCACGAGTTATGTTCTACAAACGTGTTCAGTCCGCAACTGTACATTCAGGAAGGCAAACAGTACTCGTATAATTGTGCAAGCTTTAACAGTAACTTTCACTTACATTTGTGTTTCAGTCCACGTAGTCACGTACTACATATTTCTCCTTAATACCCGCCGGTGTAGCCACCGGTCATTGCGAACATTCCCGCTTGTTCTGTGTGTAATCTAAATTGATATTTACACAAAAACAAGGTGTAATACCTTTTGTTCGGTCCGCGATGAGAACTAAATTAGAAGTTAATGTTACTACGCTCGTAAAATGGATTCTTTCATGCTTTTATGTAGATCACGTGATTTGTAATGGAGCACTGAAATGTTTGGATGGCGTGCTGATTTTAAGGTTGATGGCACAAAAACATTGCTAATTTTGGTTTGGAACTAAACGCTTCTGAAGCTCGGAACTTCACTGTGGTTTATACCTACATGTTTACAGGCACTGCTGAATTGTCAAGGAAGTATAAGACTATACCTTAGAAATGAACGGAACAAACCTGCATAATTGTAGTGACGGTGTAACTGGTAGATCCCGTATAATGACTCCATTTCCATGGGCAGGGAATTTTTGCCCATACTATTGCAAATCCCTGAAAATTTCCAGACGAATAATTCGAAGTACACATTGTTAGTAGTACAGTTTATAGGAATGTTTTAAAATTGTATAATGACATGTTGATATTTTGTATCTGTAGTTTTGTAAGGTGAGTTTTAATGACAGTATACTGAGGATACGATATGTTTATCTTATGCTTAATTATACAATACAACTTAGAATTATTGAATCTACCTAGATGCCTTAATATTGTATAGAAATTCTCCATATTTTCCTTACGAAGGTTTTTCATAATGCAGGTGCTATTGTACAATATCCGCAACAAGAGTTGAGGTATCGGACAGGAGGTGGGCATAGAGCAGGAAATCAGGCATCAGTCATGAGGTAAGACGTCATATAAGAGAAAAGTCATCTGACAAGAGGCGAGACATCGGCCCGAACGACCGAAGGTAGGGTATTAGACAGGAGATGGGACACCAGGCAGGAGTTCAGCTATCAGCCAGGGGATAAGGCGTTCACAAACCCTTTGATAAACGTTCACAAATACTGAACGGTTATTAAAGGGTTTGCAAAAGTGTTTTTACACCGAACTGCCGTTTACGCAACTCTAGCCCATCAATTTTTTTTAGTAAATCGGGTTCCTTCTTAATCACGAATCTTCGCTCATAATATCAAGATTTATCAAGTCGTCGTATTGGAAGATAATTTACTGATGAATGACCGAAATCGTCATGAAAAGAATAGACAATAGAGATACAATTGCTCTTCGGACATTCACTGTGACATACCTACTACTTTGTGTAGGTCTAATTATCTTATAGTGAACGACTGTACTGCCAAAATCTAATACCACTTACCATATAAGCAGGCCTTAGGTAGCAATCAAAGTCGCAATTAGTGCTAAAATCAATTCTTACAAAAGAGAAAATAAGCACTCTAAGTCATCTTTGTTCATAACAAAATCTAGGGAACAATAAGGTTTTTTTTCCAGCTGTATATAATGTATATATACGCCGCTACACCGGTAGGATTTATTCTTGTACACTACATTATTTATTGAACAACTGTAAAACATTTACTAATTAGAGTAAAAACAAATACAACAGAATGAAATTGTTCGGATTGAATTAGACAAAATAGACTTAATGTTTGTACAGGGCAAAGCCGTTGATTTGCCGAGCCCATTTTTATTTACTATCGCGTCCAAAACTTTTTAATTAAAAAAGTCGTTCGTTATTTATAAGATACACAATCACTTTTAAAAATGTTACTATTTTCGGCATTTGCCAATTACATTACACGGGCTGCAAATAAAATAACGCTTCGTGAAACGTAAAATTCATGATGACGTCACAAAAGGTAAATAATAAATAACCACACGTGCATAAAAGTGCTGAGATGCGCATTTACACATGAGTGTGTACGGATTCGATGACACAAAGCCGTTCAACGCGTATTTCGTGCATGAAAAATGCAAGGTTGTACCATTTTTCTGATTCTGTGACATTGTACAAATAGCTGTGGGGCGAATGTCTCAAATCTGAGAAAGTCGGTGGATGTTCTTTCTATTTGCACGCCACTGTAAAGCCCCGCCAAGAAAAATATATTCCAATTTAACAGAGATAGTGCTCTGGGATGGCCTCGTTGTGCCAAAAGTTTCCATTAAAAAACGTTGGTCCCGACGGGTTCCGCAGAGAGCGGCATCACGAGACACTTGCGTACAGCCGTCCCAGGGCAACGTAAGTATCTTCCTACACGTATGTAACTTATGTATGTTGGTAGGTACCAACATACATAAGTTTACATTATTGTAATCTTTATTTTTCCTGTTTCACTTTTGAGCTTCATTTAACTCAAACTCTCCAGCAAAAATATATATGTATGAGAAATGTGCGAGAACTTTTTAATTCAAATTGACCGTGTCTATAAAAGAGTAGTAAAAGCCACCATAGTTTAGAGTAAATACAGACAATTTCGAACCTCGATTTATGGAAATATGAACAGGATTACCTACTAACCGGCGGAATGCTTATGAAAGAAACGCAACGCAACGTGTATTGCAAAATATGAAGCAATTTATCGAATTATTGAAAAATGAGTAGATAAATTAATTTGTGTCGAAAAAACTTTTCTAAGTTCTTTTAGCAACGATAGTTAATGCGAGAAGGAAGTGCACAAGAGAATTGGCATGGCTAAGAGCGCCATGTCTCAGCTTGGAAAAATCTGGTGAGATGCAACATTACCATAAAAACCAAAACCAAACTGGTACGGACTTTAGTCTACTACTCGATCTTTTATTTATTTATTTAATACTTCACGCACACACAAGTACAGAGGCGGACTTAATGCCTTAGGCATTTTCTACCAGTCGACCTTTGGGTGATGGAGAGATAAACAGTGGTAGGTGCAATATAGAAAGTTATATAATGGATTATTTAAATATAAACTATAAATACAATATAATTATACCATATATATTCAAAATAATAAACTAAATACATAAATATACTAAAACATTACTAGTAATAGATAAATAAATGAAAAACATTAGCGCTGTTACGATACTACTACCAACTTCTTTCGGATATGCTCGCGAACTTTAATTTTGAAGGTCAACCGGTTGGTTGCCATCCTGATTTCCTGGGGGAGCGCATTCCACAGAGAAATAGATTGAACATAGAAAGAACGGTGAATGAAGTCAGTGCGGTGAGTGGGACATTGAAGAAGGCGGTTATGTGATGACCGTAGATTTTGACTGTGGTTGGCGCAAATGTATTGAATGTAAGCGGCCAGATAACTAGGGAAATTGGAAGAGTCGACAAATGAGAACAAGGTAGTCAGTGCCCTTTGCTCTCTGCGCTGGCGTATGGGCAACCACTTTAGAAGTGATCGATGCGCAGAGACATGGTCATATTTACGTAAATTGAAAACAAATCGAATGCAGTAATTTAGAAGACGGTCAAGTTTGTTGAGATGATCTGCATTCAGGTCGTAGTAGCACACATCACCATAATCGATGATAGGAAAAATTAAGGTCTGCACAAGCATTGCCTTCGTGTTAATTGGCAACAAATTTTTCAAACGATACAGAGCCCGCAGCGTTCCAGTAACTTTCTGACTCACACTAGCGATTTGAGTACGCCAATTAAGAGTATTATCGATGTGCAAGCCCAGGTCCTTTACATCAGTGCTGAATGGAATAATCTTACTGTCAAATAAAACAGGCGGCAAAGTTGCACCATCCACTTTAGCAATGTTTCGATGACTCCCTATGATGATAGCCTGACATTTATTGGGGTTTACTGCAACACCAAATCTATCGGACCAGATTTTTATAGCCGATAAATCCCTGTTTAATTTGCTGATAACATCAGGTATTTCGTCGACATTCCCTTGATGGTACAACTGCAGGTCATCTGCATACAGATGATACGCACACTGAAGTTCGGCAATAATGAGATTTATAAAAATAGAAAATAGAAGAGGAGAAAGAATGCCGCCTTGAGGAACGCCAGTTTCCAAGTCACACCAGCCAGATGAAGAATCTCCAACCTAAACCGACTGCTGACCAGTGCTTCAGGAGAAACCATCAAATAGGACAGAACGGCTAACAGGATGTCGTGACTGACGGTATTGAAGGCGTTCGAGAAATCGACCAATACTAGTACAGTAACTTTGGTGTCTTCCAATCCTGCCCTTATATCGCCAGTCACTTTAAGGAGGGTGGACACAGTGCTATGCCCGGGCCTGAATCCAGATTGTAGAGGGCTAATGAACGAATTACTGATGTGCACAAACTTTGAAAGTTGTTTGTGGACACAGGCCTCAAGCACTTTGGATAGGAAGGGAAGGATAGAAATTGGACGGAAGTGGGTTGGAATAGAGGGGTTGGAAACTTTGGGTAGTGGACGAACATAGGCTTTACGCCACTGGGAGGGGAATACTCCGGAAAACAATGAAAAATTTACAATGTGCGTGATAGGAGGTAAAAGGTGATCCAGAGCAGTGATTATCATACCACGAGTGACATTATCACATCCTACCGCTTTGGATTTGATGGAGAGTATGATCTTTTTGATCTCTCCCGGTTCAACTGGAATAAAACGAAAAGGATTAATGTGAGGACGCGTTAGACCAGAGATTAGAGACAGAGTTTGTTGCTTGGTTAGACGATTCATGGTAGGCACAGTGGAGAAATGATGGTTGAGATCGTCTAAGTCAATAGAATTTGGAAGGTCTAAATGTCGCGGTTTGCCGATACCTAGTGTTCCAAGGAACTTCCAAATATCGGCAGAAGAACAAGAAGAAATACTTTCTAGAATGTGGCGACGTTTAGCGTTGCGTATCATCTGGTTACATCTATTTCTTGAAGTCTTAAATAACGCCCAGTTCTCGTCAGTACGTTCTCTTTTATATTTTCGGAACGTGCGGTCCCTGTGTCGCATAGCCATCTGTATACCTCTCGTCATCCAAGGTGCAGGAGGACGTTTCAGTTTTACTTTTTTGACGGGAGCATGTATGTTGTAAAGGTTGACCACAAAATCATTAAAGATCGCCACCTTATCGTCAACCGAAGTCGCCACCATCATGATATCCCAATCGATCGCAGATGCATCCTCCTTAAGTTTCTCTTCTCCTTAAGTTGATCTTTTCGTATAGCGCTGAGATTTGGACACTGAAAGCTGCAGACCGCAAAAGCATCGACGCATTTGAGATGTGGTGCTGGAGAAAGATGCTCGGTATCCCCTGGACAGCATTTCTGACTAACGTCTCCATATTGCGAGAACTCAAAATCTCCTCGCGGCTGTCATCCGAGTGCCTGAGCAGAGTTTTAGAATAATTCGGCCACTTTGCAAGGAAATACGGTGACAACCTCGGTAGGCTCATCGTGACCGGCAAAGTACTGGGATGGGAAAAGGCCTCGTGGACGCAGCCCAATACGTTGGTCTGACAAGATCCACACCGCTCTTGACTCTACAGTTTACAACGCCCTCCACACTGCCAGAGACAGAAACAGGTGGAGAAATATCGTTCGAGAGAAGGTGATGCAGAAGGGAGGTCACGATCTTCAATACTGAGGAATACGACGCAAGGAGGGAGGTCGAAAAAACCTTTTCTAAAACATGTTTTGAACACAACTAAGTTCTTACAAAAACTTTTCAAGATGAACATTTTTATATTCCGCAGCCTCAAAGTAAATCGATTGGAAAAACAGCCTGTTTCAGTGTTTGTCTCATGTCGTGTACCGCCTTACCTTAAAAGTACCTCGGGACAGTGCAATTTCTTAAGTATGTAAGTAACTGGTATAGAAAAGATTAAATAGAGCCAGGGAGGCTCTATTTAATCTTTTTAACAGTTACTATTTTAACTATTCTGTATTTAATAGTTTATACATCAGAATAACAACTAGACCACAATATATGAAGAATTTAGATGAGGTACTAATTCCACGCGGGTGGAGCCGCGGGCGGCAGCTAGTATTATCATATTTAATAATAGAACATCTCTAAGCGAAAAAAAAAATATTATAAAATTACCTACTTAATTGAGTTTATGCGCTGAGGGAAAGTACAAAAAAAATAAAAATAAATTTCAGCCTAGCTAACTTGAAGTTTTTGTACCTAATATTTTCCTTTTTAGAGCAGCAACGTTAGAGATCCCAAATCTCGGGACTAGTTATTCGTACCCGACCTTTGTTGTCCTCGAATAGATTTATAATATGAAAGAAATGTGAATCTGAGTGGGGTTTGATATACATGTTACTGTAAAACCCCGAATTACGATAAAATCAAGAATTTACCGAGTCTTACCTATTGGTAAAAGTCCGAAATTTTCTGTAATAATAATCGCTAATCGGCGGCGTTCGGGATCGAACTTTTAGTAGCAATTCACACATGTTAAATCTTAGGATTTCCTTCAGAGACTTTCTAGCTTCGCTTATTCATTCATTGTCAGTAAAATACTTGCATGATGGAAAAAGCCCGAAATTAGCAATGATCATATGTCATATCGGACTTTTACCTATAAGACTTGGTGGTAATCTTAGGTTTTACCGGTGAATCCTAGGATTTACCATAGTTCGGGCTTTTACAGCAACATACAGACATATACACAAATAGAAGTTTCAATTCCTCGGTATTTTTATGCTGCTAGATATTATTTTGATAGTACGAACACCACTTTATTACAAAAAGGCCAGGGAGGTGACCATAAGCTCTTAGAGCAAAATTATTTTTAGTGTGCGTAAGGGACAGATATATATGACTTGTATACATGTCATCCCTTTTTTTACAGTCGAACTATGATAGTTTTGACACGTCGGGGTACGAGGGCCCCGAGTCGACGGCGCGTAGTTTTCCACACGCGCCTCAAAGAGATGTCAGCAAAAATGACGGGGTCCGCTAGGGCCGATGCCTGTCTGCGTCGCGGATAAATTTGAATGAGAGTTACCGCGGCCCTGGCTTAAGCAACTGAAGGAACATGGCTGGGTTTTGGTCAGTAAAAGTCTGACGTGTCCCCCCGCTTAACCATGACCGGGAGAGGTCATTGGATGATTTCCCACCCCAAAAAATTATGGTACCGGGGCAGTTCATAGTACTCATAAAATAATGGTGTGTGTAAGTGTTTTTAAGTGATCTAGCAGAGCCAAATGGAGAGACATTGAGATTCACCATGACCACGACCACTCTGTTAAGAGCGAAACGAAGAAGAAATAAAGAAAAAGGAGTAGGCCTCCTTCTTTGAGACCATGTTGGGCCAGAAGGAGGCCGCCGATCGGGATTGAGAGAGAGCCGATCCCACTCTGAAAAGAAGGCATCGGGGAGGCAACCGCCGCAAGTAGGCTTGTCTCTGGGGTCACGGGCGCTCAGATTGGGGACTCTGTGCGCCCACCAAGTGACTCCAGGAAAGGCTGTGGCACAGCAATCACGTGCTGCTGTGCACAAACAGGCGTTGCACAGATGGGATTCTGGGGAGGTCTTTTGAGAGGTCACGGGGCCCTTCGTGCTGATGGTGATCACCGGGGTGGTTTCGGTGAGGTAAAAATCCCACATACCCTAGCGGTTTCCCCAAAAGTCCTAGCGTCTTTTGAGGTACCCCTCGGTAACAAAAAAAAATGAAATGTATGTAAAATTTCATAGATAATAATTCTAAAAATGATTTCACCTTTAAATACTTTTTTGCCAGTATTAAGATTTTCAAGCACATTCTTAGGTACTAGGTGAAAAACCTTATGTAGAAATTATGTGTGTAAAAAGATAGTATAACATTATTTTATTAAACCCCGACGGAAAAAGAGGGGTGTTTATAATTTTGACGTGTGTTGCTGTGTACTGTGTGTCTGTCTGTGGCATCATAGCTCCTAAACGGATGAACCGATTTCGATTTAGTTTTATTTGTTTGAAAGGTAAC
The DNA here is from genome assembly GCA_964057195.1 of Orthosia cruda. NCBI lineage: Eukaryota > Metazoa > Arthropoda > Insecta > Lepidoptera > Noctuidae > Orthosia > Orthosia cruda. Next base: position 14,196,453 of record OZ059832.1, on the reverse strand, counting down.
TTTTGATTACCTAGTTATGGCTACAAAAATTATTGAACACATTGAAATTGTCAAAAAACCTAAGCAATATTATTACGGCCTATTCCACAGAAATAACACCTATTGTGGGATAAAAAGCTTTCTATGATTAGAATAGTGTTTAGAACGAATAGTGCTTTTCGACAGTGAAACAGTTTTTAAAATAGGAAAAGTTGTTTTATAGATTACCGTCTACATCCAAACTTAAAAACTTCACCTCTTTAAAATATTGGTGCATCTAGATTTTCGTAGTTTTAATTTAATTTTATAGACCAAATTCCTCAAACTGAACATTGAGTAGATACTTCTAAAGTTATGTACTTAATAAAGCACTGACTTAATAAAAATCTTTATGAAAAGTTACTACATTATGATTAATTACATTCATTAATCAGATTTTATATCTCAAGAGTTTAATGGTTTATACCTAACAAAGACTGGCTTGTCTCTACAATAACGATACAATAAACATTATCTAGAACCGCACCAAAATAGCTTTTTAGAACATAAAACGTAGTTACTTTTGACAGAAGTATTAAAATCTAAATTATCCTTAAAAATTGCCGCTGAGTATCATACTTTTAAATACCAGTAAAGTATAAGGAGCTATCTCAATTCTATGTATCATCAATCATACTTTCAAATCATTTGGGGTGGGAGATAAGCACACTTTTTTGAATAAGACCGTTTTTGAATAGCTAAGATATAGGGCGACTCGACCGTAGACACTGCGATTAAGATAAGATGGAGTAAAACGTTTTTATTATGTTTTTAAACAAAAGATATTACAGTTAAAGAGTATAATAATGGATAAAAAATGGGAGTAAGCGGCTTTAAGAAAATATATTTTAAAAATTACAGGCTTTTCACGATCGTAGTCTTGGCTCATTTGTCTTTTATATGGCCGTTACTTATTGTACGTATACTTAGTAATGTTGCCCTGGGGAGGCATACTTCTCAGATGATATTAATAACGACTGAAGCGAACGCTGCCATTTCCCTGCAGATTTTTTACTGAAGGTTTGTAATCCTTCCGTGTCAGTTATTAGTAGAGCGTCATTTAATTGAGGAAGCGCTTTTAATACAAGCTTTAATTTAACATGCCATGTATGTATATATGTAAGTGTGTTCGGGTCCAAATCTTGCAACTAAATTTTAAAGCAGTTATCGTCCACTGATTAAGATAAAATTTTGCATACACGTTTAGTTTGGATGACAACGCATGATTACGTTAGCTAAGTGACGTCATTTTAAATCCAATATGGTTGACTGGTTATTTTATGTGCACTGCCGTGATCTCAAATAAAAGGGTGTGTTGAGAAGAATACAAAAAAATATTGATTTAATTTATTTTTTTCATTACATTTTTTTTTTATTTTATTTTTTTATTTTTTTTATTTTATTTCTGTAAGTTGGTTTATACAAACACTTTTACATGTCGAACAATTGATATAGAGTCAAGGTAATAAATAGAAATTTATAAACAGAATGTTATTTCCATTACGAGAAATTGAATCGTTTTCCAGAAAATTCTGTAAGTGAGCATAAAATATTTGAAATACAAAAAATAAATACATTTTATCTACTTCGGTTTCGTTATATTCGAATTACAAAATTGACAGCGGTTTCATTATGATACCCATAACGACATCGGGTTGCATTATGCGAATCGTCATAAATTCTAAAACACATGCAAAGACATTCTGAACATACAGCCAGGTACCTATAATATTACTTCGAAATCGAGACAAAATAAATTATGTTTTAAAAATGGAACAAGTTTAGAACAAAATTATCGTATACTATTTGGCTGTGGCGGCTACAAGATCTTTGCCTTATACCTAATAAAGACTAAATAAAAAAAAAGGACACATGAAAAAAATTCTGAGTGAAATTTAATTCCAAATTTTATTAAAAATGTCTTCAACATCAAGTGATATTGAAAATACTCCACCAGATATAACAAATAAAGCAGTTGCGGCTACAAATAATTTACTACCAGAAAAATCAAGACATGTATATGAGAAATGAAATACATAAACACACTTCCTGAAATACTTATTTGTCTATATCTGTGTTTTATTCCTTCCTTCGTAGATAAAATCTTGTATGCAACTGTACGTTATTGGTCTTTTAATAACTCGTGCCCACCTATTTCGGTACTCGCTACGCTTGTACCGAAAAATGGCACTCGTATTAAAAGACCGTCCATAACGTAACAGTTGCATAAATAGCTATTACAACTTCCCAGCCATACATTCTTTTACTATAATCTCCTTAAATTTGTAGACCTCCTTAATGGAAATTAATCCCCGAAATAGTTCAGAGTCGCTCAATAAATTTTAGTAAGACATATAAAGCCAGACCGCGGATCTATAATTCAGTTCGAATGTGTCTTTCGACGATATATCACAGTCGTTAGGAAGATGCAATTTACATCTCAGCTCGTTCGTTGGCGTATTTATTGGGAGAGCTAAGTAGTTGTCGTTCGTTACTCAAAGTAACACATAAATCTTCTACGAGCTACGTACATTATGGATTGGGTGCTGAGCAAGAGCTTCCCTTTTCTCTCAAAAGGGGACTTCGTAAGTCTAGCTAGCGGTTTACACTCTGTTACAATTACGGTATTAGAAATCACACACACACAGACCTTATCGGTTAAGTTCTTCAGAAAGACCAGGTGTGTAGTACTCACAATTGGTGTGCGTGTATGAACGTACACGAAGCAAAAGGAATATAATATGGGGTCGTAGCATATAGCGCTTTGTACTTTATATAAAAAGGGTCTAAAAACGTGTGTTACTGTATATCCTAATACTATTATAAACGTGAAAGTTTGTGAGGATGCATGGATGTGTTTGTTACTCTTAAAGTACTGTACGGATTTTGATGAAACTATACAGAATTATAGGTCTTACATCAAAATAATACATAGGCTGTAATTTATAAAGATATTGGCAGAAGTACTAATAACACGCGGAGCCGCGGGCGTCAGCTACTCATCATTCATCATTTCAGCCGAAAGACGTCCACTGCTGGACGTAGGCCTCCCCCAGGCGTCGCCACATTGACCGATCCCGTGCGTCTTGCATCCAGCGCCTTCCCGCAACCTTAACCAGGTCATCAGTCCACCTAGTGGGAGGCCTTCTAACGTATCGTCTTCCGGTTCGCGGTCGCCATTCCAGAACTTTTCGGCCCCATCGGCCATCCGTTCTGCGAGCAATGTGCCCTGCCCACTGCCACTTATGTTTGGCAATTCTTCGGGCTATGTCGGTAACTTTGGTTCTCCTGCGGATATCATCATTTCTGACGTGATCACGCAAGGAAATTCCGAGCATAGCCCTCTCCATTGCCCTTTGGGTGACTTTGAGCTTTCTGATAAGGCCCATTGTGAGCGACCACGTCTCGGTCCCATAGGTGATCACTGGCAACACACACTGGTCATAGACTTTTGTCTTGAGACACTGCGGTAAATTGGACGAGAAGATACCACGCAACTTCCCGAACGCCGCCCAGCCGAGTCGGATTCGACGGTTGACCTTCTCGAAATTGGACCTACCCAACTGGACCGTTTGTCCCAGGTAGACATAATCGTCTACAACTTCGAGTGTAGAGTCTCCGACCTTGATAGGAGTGGGTGTTATATGGGCATTCACCATGATCTTGGTTTTGTCCATGTTCATTTTAAGACCCACTCTTTCGGAAGCTCTACTTAGGTCATCGATCATTGTACTGAGACTCTCCATGGTGTCAGCCATGACCACTATGTCTTCGGCAAACCGAAGGTGAGTATTGTACTCGCCATTAACGTTGATGGCCAGCCCCCTCCAGTCCAGAACCTTGAAGACATCCGTCTCTCGTCAGCTAGTATTTGTATAAATTATAAATCTCTACTAATCTGGAAATTTCTTAGTAACCTATTGCAGCTCCAGGTTGGCCGCTATAGAAACTCTGGCAGATTGAAGAATTATCGAGCCTTCCCAGACACAGAGGGCCTTTGTCAAGACGGGCAGAAAGGTGGGTCATGTCCCCCACATGACTCACCTTTCTGCCCGACTTGCAAATGCTTATTCCAGGACTTGAATGAGGCAAAAAACACAAAGCTGTCCAGGTGATAAGTTACTGGTCTGATAAAATTTCAATCACAATCACAATTCAACTTAAAAGAAGCGGAAATAGATTATTAGAAACATATATTAGGTCCTCGCCTATTTATTTTTATTTGTCCTAGTATTTTTACTTTCTTAGACCATCATCATCACCACAACCTTATCGTTCCAATCACTCTTGGGTATTTGCCTTCTTTTACCTGTTCTTTCGTGTGCCGATTATTAACCCGCGACGGATAAAGAGCGGTGTTTCTGTGTATTTGTGTATCTGCCTCTGACATCATAGCTTCTAAACGGACTAACCAATGTTTATTGCGGTTTTTTTTTTAATGTGGCTTTATCGAGAGTGTTCTTAGCTATGTTTGATGAAAATCTGTTCAGTCGTTATATAGTTATGGGCGTTTTACTGTTTGAATCGGGGCGTTTTAGCAAGATATCGTGTCATAATTACGTGTTCAATAGATGGTCGATCAAAGGCTGACTAGATAAATTATGTAGCATGAAATAAAAATCTGTCGGGGTTTTCAAAATTTTATATTTTACTTATGTTAAGATAATCTCGAAAAGCCAAATTAACATCTCTTATACCTTATTTTATCTTCATAACATAATTCTGTCAAGAATTTGAAAACCCAATAGGTAGGTATTTTGTAATGAAATAAACTCTCTACTCCTTCTGCTGTCCGACGAAACAGTAAAAGTCTTCAGTGGTTTACTACAGTGTGACCTAATGTTACTTTCAGCCTATAAATTATCCCATAGTAAGATAAAAGGGCCCTTTCCTTTTTTTTCCAGACATTTCAAAATTGGCCTTTGCTTTTGATGTAGAATGGTCCTTTGTGCCATTAAATACATCTTTTTGTTGTTTAAGCTAAACATGAGACTATGAAACATGGCATTATGTACGGCATTTGACATTAGACAACAATAACAAGTAAAATTTTAAAAACTCCCGACACAAATACCTCTTTATAATTTATTTAGTAGTAGACACGCTTCGATCGACAAACTATTGGACATGTAATAAATGACACGATATCGACGAAACAGAAAAACACCCATAACTTTTGAACGGCTAAACTGATTTTCATCAAACATAGCTAAGAACACTCTCGATAAAGTTACCTTTCAAACAAAAAAACGACTACAATACTACATCAAAATCGGTTCACTCGTGAGCTATGATGCCACATACAGATACCTATACAAATACACAAACACCCCTCTTTTTCTGTCGGGGGTTAAAAATTGTTTCAGCTATTGTGGGTATCTCGTGTCTCCTGTTTAAAAATCCTACCAATATTTATCAATCTGAAAGTTTGTATGTTGAATGATCTCTTGGGATAATAAAACAATTTAAGCGCGGGAAGCCGCAGGCAGAAGCTGGTAGTATAAGTGGAAATGTCTATTCTTAGTCAACCGGAGTATGGACCACACTCAGCAAGTTTTATAATAAATTCATGTCACATCAGGCGAACACGATTTTAAATGCAAAATTATACAGCGGGTATACACACAAGTGCCTCGCAATACAACTTGTTTGATTGCGACTAATTTGTTCGATTTGCGGTCGGTGACGATTTTGGATCAAGTTATTTAGTAATATTTATCGTTGGGCTTTTGTATCTCGGGACTCATAATGTTGTTTAGGTATTGTTTCGAGTGAAATAGAACACAACATGATATTGTATTCACTAACCTTTCGTGTGTATAAGACGTGTATGCACGCGAGATACAATGGCTTTTCTATTGTTTCGGTAATTACGGCATACGAAAGTTTAAAGTAGATATTAACACGGCGTGGCATACGCTGGCAGAGTGTCTCGCTAGGGAGGAGCCGCGTCGTGTCCTCATCGCTGAAGTAGGCAGTGACCTGGGCGGCAGCGAGGAGTCCTGGGACGCGGTGGGCTCCTTCTGTGAAACAGTCGTCTCGTGAAAGGAGGCTGCGGAGAGGGAGAAGGAGATTGTATCCACTCACCCGATCCGCAGCAGACTCGCCGGGCGTCGGCGTCGGGCGGACAACGTCCTCTTCCAACCCGCTAAATGTATACCCAGGAGCCACCGACTCGGCGACGTCAGTCGCCCCCCACACATCATGACCGAGGTGCCCCTCCCCCCCCTAGGGCGGAGGACACCCAATGAGGATTCAAACAAAAAACAATTCCAAAACCAAAAAAAAGTGTTTATAATTAATGATTAAAGTAGATCAGGCCGATAGGTTTTACATGGCAAACACACATCAGGTTTTAACATTTATATGTAAAGTGAAGAGATCGCGTTAGAAACATCACCGTGCGCTTCATAACTCAAGGCTGATGTTAAGCAAAAACCAGCTGGCTGCAGTAGTGAAGAACCCACTCCGGGTTGGGCACCTCGCACTTATGCGCCCGGAGAGATGCAGCAAGCAATGCTTACGTAATTAGTTAACCATGAAAATAAATAAATCTCATTACAACGCACTGCTTTATTCTAGCACTAGCTTCTGCCCGCGTGAAAACTGTTTTATCATCCTAAGGTAAATTTATATCTACTTAGCTAACGTAGCCCATGTGCTATTCCAGACTATAATCTATCTCTGTGCCAAATTTCATCCAGATCCGTTCAGCCGTTCTGGCGTGATTGATTAACAAACAAACATAGATCCATCCAAACTTTCACATTCGTAATAATATTAGTAAGATAAGAAAAGATTATCTAATTCTACAACAATGGTATCGTGAGCAGTTTACAATCGTTAATAGACCGCGATTTTCAATTGACTCGCGGTTTCCAACGCAAGTAAACGTTGTACGTGACCGATTTATGTGCCCTTGATTAACGATACACACTTAACTACGCCTGTTCAGGTCACAATCTATGTACATTTATTTAAGTACTCGTACTCGTTATTGTAAATGGTGGTATATTTGTCATAAAATAAGTTTATTGCCGCTTCGCGTTCAGTGTTTCGTACGTTTTTTATACAAGTTCTCTGTCCCGTTAATCTTTGTTACGAATACCTCTTGTTTGCCTGTAACATCTGTTTCGGTAATAATTTACAAGGACTGTGACATTAATATTTTTCTGATTGCCGGCCGGAAAGGGGATTAAAAATAAAATAAGGCCATTCTGTGACGTTTGTTTGCATAATTGAATGTAATTTTAGCTTTTGAGTAACGATAACTTTGTATTCAGATTGGTGGAACCTTAATCTCAGCTATCACATGACATTTATATTATAAAGGCGAAAGTTTGTTTGTGTGTGTGTGTTTGTATTTTTGTTACTTCTTCACGCTCTAACGGCTGGACGGATCTGGATGAAATTTGGCACAGAGATATGAGAGATTATATCAGGAATAGCACATATGATACTTTTTATCCTGTGAATATGTTCCCTCGGGATAATTTTCGACATTCACGCGGGCGAAGCCGCTGGTAGAAGCTAGTTCAGCATAAAAAGGCAACTCCTCTGATAATGTTTGTTTCTAATTTGGTATCTTCTTCAAATTAGCACTGAGCATACTCTAGAGAGCAACTTAATAGTTCATTGTTATCTCGTACAAAACCCCTGAAAACCAAATGAAGGCCCAAAAACTACTAACACTTAATTCCAATACATCTACCACCCTACTCCTCGCCTTAATAGCTATCAATTAATTAACTCAACATGGAGGAAACACAACCAACACTGTGGTTTTTGAGGCAGTATGCCTCACGCCTGTGCCTACATGAACGCTATATATTATTATCAGACTAGCGACGCATCCCTGCTTCGCACGGTGACACCTACTACGGTGTAAACGTTAAAATGATTATGCTAAATCTATCTTAAATATAAAAGCATACCTATTCAGGGTGCAATTGAAATGAAATCGTTTGTTCTGGTATGGGCATGTAATGAGGAGGGATGTGAAATGCATGTTAATAATAAAAGAGTTATAAACATAAATGTGGATGGATAGAGAGGGAGGATAAAGCCAAAGAAAAGATGGATGGACTGTGTGAGGAGTGATATGAAAGAAAATACGGCGGACAGGACGGTTTGGAAGAAGAAAACGAGTTGCGCCGACCCCAAGTCACATGAGATAAGGGCAGGAAGTTGATAATGACAGGGAGCAACGGAAAGATGTGATCATAATTAAAAAAAACCGGCCAGGTGCGAGTTGGACCGTACCACTATCGCAAAAACGACAAAAAAATCACGTTTGTTGTATAGGAGCCCCATTTATATAGTTTATTTTATTCTGTTTTAAGTATTTGTTGTTATAGCGGCCAAATAAATACATCACCTGTGAAAATTTCAACTGTCTAGCTATCACGTTCATGAGATAAAGCCTGGGGACAGACAGACAGACGGACGGTGGAGTCTTAGTAATAGGGTCCCGTTTTTACCCTTTGGGTTAGGTTTGCTAGATGGTCGGGAATCGTCTGGATTCGCCCGACATTTTAAAGGATCTCTAGACGCCCGAAAAAACTCAAAATCTCCAGACAAACAAGTTTATTCTATCAGATTATTTGTATTAACAATTTCTTTTAAGCATTACTGTGAAAAGCTGTTAAGTTTGCAAAATAATTTATATAACAAAGATAGAAATTGTATGCATTTTGATATATTAAAAACTCAGCTTTTATGCAAATGCAATTTCAAAATGCAGTAAATAGACTGTACTTTGAAGTAAATTGTTTGTAAATTTAAAAATGTTTCCTAAATTGGTGGACTCAGTAAAGTTTAATTCCAAATACATCTGGCAACCTAAAAATTAAGTGTAGTTAAATTATATAATATGTTTTATCAATATTTCGCCTAATAATATAAAACATAAAATTTGTGTGTAACATTTATATTCAAAAAATTTCTTCGTCCGACTACAACAACCTCAAAATCCCGACATTTTCAAATTTACGTCTTCTAATCTGGCAGCCCTACTTTGGGTACCCTAAAAACTGTTTCTACCTATGCAAATAAACAACTTTATCCAAGAAAGTCAAGACAATTACCAAAAAAGAAACGGATTTACCATAAACTATTCCGTAACTAAAAGGCCCTAGACAAGTGGCTTTCTATCATCGAAAGCGTGGCGATAGCGATTGTCAAAAAGGCAAAATTGTATGGGATTGACAAGCGATATCGAAAAATCACGTGATAAATCTCTTACATTTTGACTATTTTGACATTACGACTAACGCCTTCGCTGACATCGAATGCCACTTGTCTAGAGCCTCTGGTGAAGATAACGGAAATCCGCTAGAGATATATGGAAGAAGATAATATGCTGCACCGACTTCATGAAATGAAATAAAGGCAGGATAGTGAATAAATTATCTAATTGATATTAAGAAACACATCAATTATGTGGTCAAATAAAATAGTTAAGCGCACATATAGACAGACTTAATTCTAAACTGAGATACTCGTACTATATTTTATAGATTACATAAATTTTGGACAAACAGCGGGGTTTCGGCGCAGCTGCAAGAGTTGAACTAATTTCATCTCGACATGACAAGGGTATTAGTTGGGTCGAGTCGAGACCCTTTTTATAACTCAGGTTACTCGCGCAAAACCTGCCTTTGTAACGTATCCGAATAATTGTCGCTGAAATTAAATGTAAAACCAAAACAATGTACAAAGTTAATATACGGGCGATGATTACCTTTTGTGGTAATGTTAGCACATTATATTGCAGGGCCTTGTTGCAGTTATTCCAATATAATGCAGTTGTATGTGTAGTTCAGTCTCACACTCAGTAGGGTAGTTGACTAAAAATATATATTTAGTCCGTCAGTTAGATAACCTAAAAATAATGTACACGTATTTTTTCTTTTTCCTACGTAAACAAAAAAATACGACGATACAGAGCGTTGAAATATCGTGTGATATCATGGTGTTCTACACTTTATACTGACAAAGTTACGTCACAAGTCCCCACGCCTGAACTTTGACGCGCTTTATCTTTGTCAATTTTTATTTATTTGATAAAGCAAAAAATACGGGTCCAATATTAATTGATAATCTCACTGACGGACTAAATAGAATTCCAGGAAACATCCCTATTATAAAATGTAGGTAGAAACCAACCCATGATCGAGCAGTAGATATTTGTTCATATGTATTTTTATCCAGTCCAAACACGTGAGTTTACCGATTTCCTCCAGTCACAGTTACAACCTAACCCACATAACATACTCTAACCCTAATAAGGATCAAATTCTGGGTAGTAATGTCATACGGCAAACTCGAGGAAAGACCTCATTTTTAACAAAACTTGGGCACTCAGCTACGGTAAGAAAAATGGTGATGCATTTCCCTGAAAATGAGAGCTATGAACATATACATGCCATGAAGAACATTAATATCAAGAAGTCATTTAGTGTAAGAAGTCCGGTTTTCCACGTGATGATTTACGCAACATCAGCAGAAAGGTAATGTATACTTACATTTGAGGACATTTTTTTCATGTGCTGTAATGTATGCAGGTTGAGTTTTTCAAGTGGACGTGGGTGGCCAAATCCCAAATTATGAGTAATAGCGAAAAACACTCAGAAGAGTCAAAAGCCCAATTTTGATAAAAACTAAAACTGAATCATTGTATTTTTGATAAATCAATATTCCTAGCCAGGAATCGAACCCGTCGATTTTGGAAAAAAAACATACTCTAACCCTAATAAGGATCAAATTCTGGGTAGTAATGTCATACGGCAAACTCGAGGAAAGACCTCATTTTTAACAAAACTTGGGCACTCAGCTACGGTAAGAAAAATGGTGATGCATTTCCCTGAAAATGAGAGCTATGAACATATACATGCCATGAAGAACATTAATATCAATAAAACCGACAGTCAACAAAATTGTAAATAAGTTATCTTCTGAAGTAGTAGATTTAGCTAGATTGAACAATCAATATTCTCACCTAGTTTCAATAGTATTGATCACAGGCAAGAATATTATCGAGAACTTTGAGCCTGATTTGATGCAAATTGCAAATAATTGAAGTTAAAACATTATTTGTATTCCGAATATTTAGACGTCGTAGTTGGCTATTACAAGGCATACTTAAACTTAATTAATAAATATAGTTATTCACAAGAATATATATTTTCAAACAAGTTAGATTAGTGAATTTGTAAAAAAAGGGTCTGAATCTGTTAAGCCGTGATTCTGTTAGATAAAGTTAAACAGAATAATAATAGCAGAAACCCTTACGTTTGCACTCTTAAACACTTGTACCCTTTCGTGCTCACGAAATCCTTATTCTAAAAATGTAATTGAATCCGACACAAAGCTAAGTCGTGACAACTGTCACAGTAGAAGCGCGCAGCCAGGGATTTAAATAGGCGCTCCTAAATTATGCAATAATTTGTCGCGAATTAAAGGCTTGTAAGTATTCTTGAGTAGTATTCGAGCCTCGGTAAGATTTAAGAGCTTCGTCGCTCGCACAACTGAAAGAGATAAGAGTGGATCGTGCTAAGCTGGTGAATTACCGTCGTTTCTTTGTGCGACATCGGGTCGACTTCATCTGACGCTACCGACAATGACGTCATGTGAGCACGTATTTATTCAAATTCACAGCATACCTCGCCTGGCACGACTGAAGTTAGTAAGAACATCATTAACTCGACAATATCGTAATGAAATGTTCCCAATGACCCAGCTGCGACAAGTGTGGCAGACATTATAACCAACTTTATTGCATTTTAGGGGCTGTAAGTAAGCCAAATTACTCTGTAGTGTATGGTGAAAGAAATATCGAATGTTAATGTCGTAGTCGGACGATGAACAATGAAAAACTACTTACGACAGTTTCCCGTTACCCTGGTGAGATCGCGTGAACGTTGTTTTACGTCTAATATACATATAGATTTTTGTGACAAATACACGTCGTGCTCATAAGAAATTCACCCTTGTCGGTGGCGTAGGGCGGGCCCTCGTGAATTATAACATAGAACGCCAAGTTTTTGCGCCGAGATTAACTGCGTATTACAAGCCGAAAGTATGCCAATGAGCCGGTGTTCTGAAACTTCTTAATTACTTACGAAGGGTTTTTTGTAGCGACCGCCTTACCAGAGTAGACACGAATTGTTTTCACATTTCAAAGTGGAGGAGCGACAGGCGAAGTTTGCATAGTTAACGTTCGCTGCAAAAACTTTAACATGAAAGTTTGTGGAGATGTTTTCGCTGGCGAATGATATTATTATCTCGTTGAAACTTCTTTAATCTTGTGTGATCTAATTCGTATCAGCGGAGGTGTTGTGCCGTGTAACTGCCGCTTATACATAGATACGTACAATAACGGCTAACTTTGAGTGCGTGCCAGTATTATCTGCAAACACGGACGTGATTGTATTTCAATAATTTTGCGGCTATTTATTGTAAAACAGACTTTGACTTAACAGATATTTCCTTATTCATAACAAAGTAGGTAATAAGAAAAGGTCACTTGCAAACTAAAATGAAACAGCTCTGTCTGTAGCATCGTAGCTCCTAAACGTTAAAGCGATTCTGATTTAGTATAAACGTTTCTTAATCAAGTGTGTTCTTAGCTATGTTTGATATAAATTGGCCCAGCCGTTCGAAAGTTATGCGCTTTTTACTCTTTGAAGCGGAGTATTTTCGCAATATATCGTGTTATAATTAGGTGTTTCGATGGATTGTCGATCGAAGCGTGTCTGTGACTTCATTTATCTAATTGCTAATACATAAATTAGGTAGTTTAAAAAGCAAGAGATAATATTAAGCCTCGGGGGTTTTCTTTTTTTAAATTTATACTTGTTTAATTCAAAGGTGATGATTGATTTCGTAAATAGTTAAGGTCGTACCTAATCAATTCATAACCGAAGATTTTACCAATTTGACTTCAATAACAGATACCGGTAAAAATACCATAGAAATAACAATACAGAAGTAGATTACCTATTAAAATACATAAGATAACCTAAGGTAGAAACCTTCGAAAGGCATAATGACCAACACAACAAGTATAATAAAAAATAAAATATCGCACGCAGCATTGTTTCGTTAAAGCTTTTCAGATTAAAAAAGCTGAATAGTAAATAAGTTTGATAAACCCCTGCAGCTTCGAATATCTACTCTATGAATAACACTGAAGGTACTGTACACTCTGAATTAAGGGGCTGTAGTCGAACAGTTGACAATCGACATCTGAGGTTCTACGCCACGCCCACTGTCATCTATAGCTTAGGGGCAAACTTTAAATTGGAGGGAAAATTATTTGAAAATTAAATACACAAGGCCGACCACAGAGGCCCACATCATAAACGGACTCTTCCGATGATTTTACAAAAATATTACCGCGCAAGTTCTTATTTCAAACTGGCGGCTAGCATCTGACATCAGATCGTTCACTGTTATTTTGCCTAAGAATGCAACCTTATTGCTACGAAAATAAAGATCACTAAAATAGGTAATCTGGCTAGTGTCATACGAGTCTTTGCCGTGCATATTGAATAAATATTATAATTATGTCTGCTTCTATGTGACTGCCACATATAAGAACACAGTACGTTACATTTTTTTATATTGTTTTAATAGCTAGAAAATTTTATATAAATTATTTTAATGAGTTTTACTATACTGAAATGGACTGCAATATTAAACTGGAAACTTTAAATTTGAATTGAGATTTGGTGCTTTCAGTAATCAATTTTATCATTATTTACAATAGGAAAGTCACATCAAATTGTAAAGACAACTTAAATTAGCAAATATCCAAAACTTACTAGGTTTGGAATTGTCTTTTTTAGGCATGTTTAAAATATGCAATAGAATGTATGACGCTATTAATATCATTTGTACAATTAGTAGGTTCTTATTCCTTGTTTAGTATTCTCTTGAAATCTTAATATATCATTTAGTTACTAATACAAGATGACTTTCCGCTCTCCTGGAATATAATAATTACAAAGCACTTACTGGGTTTTGATATACATCAGCCCTCTGTGGTGAGGTCACGTGGTGCCGCTTTTCTGTATATTAGAATTAAAAAACAAATAGACAGAGCGCAAAAAACACGGTCATGTAAACTTTATCTATCTATATAAATAAAAAAAACCGGCCAAGTGCGAGTTGCACTCGCGCACAAAGGTTCCGTACCATTATCGCAAAAAACGGAAAAGAACACATATGTTGTATGGGAGCCCCACTTAAATATTGATTTTGTTCTGTTTTTAGTATTTGTTGTTATAGCGGCAACAGAAATACACCATCTGTAAAAAAATTAATTGCCTTGCTATCACGGTTCATGAGATACAGCCTCGTGACAGACAGACAGACAGGGAGATAGACGGAACCCTAAAAATGCTGTATGTGATTGTAAGCGTCTCACTAGAGAACGGCTGAAACTATTTGTTGCTATTGTTTGTTATATATCAATCAATCATTTATTTGCTTTAAGTATTGGTACAGTGTAGGTGTTTAAAGATAATATAGAAAGAAAGAAAATGTTTATATGCGCCAGGCACAACGCATGCCATAAAAAAAACCGGCTAAGTGCGAGTCGGACTCGCGCACGAAGGGTTCCGTACTTGTTAAATTGTGGTTTACGATTTATGACGTATTTAAAAAAAAACTACTTACTTGATCTCGTTCAAACCAATTTTCGGTGGAAGTTTACATGGTAATGTACATCATATATTTTTTTTAGTTTTATCATTCTCTTATTTTAGAAGTGTCAGGGGGGGGGGGACACATTTTACCACTTTGGAAGTGTCTCTCACGCAAACGATTCAGTTTAGAAAAAAAAAATTAGAAACCTCAATATCATTTTTGAAGACCTATCCATAGATACGTATCGATACACGTACAGGTAGGATGAAAAAAAAATGAGTTTCAGTTTTTTTCTATTTTTGTTTTAAAATCTTAATGTGGTTCACAGAATACACCTACTTACCAAGTTTCAACAGCATAGTTCTTATAGTTTCGGAAAAAAGTGGCTGTGACATACGGACGGACAGACAGACAGACATGACGAATCCATAAGGGTTCCGTTTTTTGCCTTTTGGCTAGGGAACCGTAAATACTAAAAACAGTGTATGCCTCACAACCACGTATATGTTACTGTAAAAGCCGAACTGTTGTTTCAGTTTAAAAAAAAAAACTATGATGAAACTTATTATTTATCGGTAAAACAGATTTACTAAGTCTTACCGGTAAAAGTCTGAAATCATCATCATCATCATCTACCTGCCCTTGTTCCATGTTACTTGGGGTCGGCGCAACACGTTTTCTTCTTCCATATCGTTCTGTTCCGCACCACGCTATAATTGACTCCCTTTCCTTTCATATCACTCCTCACACAGTCCATCTATCTTTTCTTTGGTCGTCCCCTCCCTCTTCATCCATCCCCAATTAAATTCATAAGAGAACACCTAAGTCATTCCAGACATTCTTTTCCCGCACCGTCTAGAACCAGCCCTCACGGTACGCGTCCAAATCATCGCGGCACCTATTTCTGGACCGGCCTCAACGGTGCGTTCCATCTTCAAGATTGTGGAGGCTTGCCCAGCGCTCAATTTGCATGCTACTAACGTGAGCCGTAATGGCATTGGCCCATTTGAGCCGAACAGCCTTTTTACCCACGTCTATTATGCCCGTTTGGGAACACAGCGTGTTCCGTATTCGGTCTGTTCTTTTTACATCCAGAATGCTGCGTAAATCTCTGGCAATCCCCAAGTGTAAGTCTTTGCGTTTACTCTCCAGGGCGATCGGTGGATTTTTTGTTAATAAATAAGAATTGTCAGTGCCGATTTGGCAAAATGATAAGATCAATTAATAATTAGCTTAACAATATTAATAGACTAACAAACTATTATTGTAGCCCGTTATTGCAATTGGGATAGTTAATTGCGAGAAATACAGGACTGATCAATGTGGTGATTCTTGGTGAGCTTTATGTCCACATGTGGACGATTTTTGGTTGAAACGACGAAAAATGTCAAATTCATGAGAAATAGATTATCATTTCTCACGAATTTGACATATTTTGGTCAGTTCTAGGTGCCGTATGTTAGAAAGAAACAAAGATTGAAACAAATGGATACGAAGAATTTTAGTAGTTCTGTCATTTCGAGACACTGCCAGCGTGGTTGGTATGACCATTCCATGTTCTGTGTTTTTGCTTCTATTGTTTTCACATGAACGAAGAAGGTTAAAATAGTATTCGACCTTACGTATATTTTAAATATTGTTTAATTCAAATTGAGATAACATTTGTTGTATTTTCAAAGAGGTTCAAATACTTTTTAGTTATGGACTTAGTAAGTAAACTAAACGACGTGAGTCGTTTATAATACAACAAAAATATAGATGCCAGTGACAGCGGTAGTGCTAAAAAATAAAAATAATACAGACTTTGACAATATTACTTGTGATTTCGTTAGTTCCAATTAAAGCCACCAGGCTACATGATCTGGCTGCATTATACCTGATATTTTTTGACAGATTGAATTGACGAGAAATAAATTTAATATTATTTTTGCTTTTTGCGGACAAAAGCGACATACGTCCACCTAGCAACGCCGCAAAGCGGTCACTGTCGAATTGCACTGGATGGAAAGAGAAGCACGATGGAATTTATATAGACTTTTTTACAAAACATAATAATATGAATTACTTAAAAATAATGAATGAAACTTCAATATATAAGACAATGAAGTTCTGCGTCCTTTTATGATACGTTATTGTTGTTAATTGTACAAATGTACGCTGGTCAGTATTACCGGAAAAATCTTTTGAAGATGGTAAGAGGTTACTTTGCCATTCAATTGTATCGAGGTTTTTGTGCGTAAACGTGTTTCGGCCACAACAAAGTTTTCGGAAATATGATCAAGATTAACATATTTTTTTTCTGCTGCCACATCTTCAATAGATTTGGCAAAAAAATGTTTAAAAGAAAGCCTATTTTGAGTATTCAGCCCCTTAAAGTAGTTCAAAGCGTTATCTACCACAATGGAACCTCTAATAAAATAAAAAACATTTTCTAGGTTCTTGTGGTAAGTTGAATTTGGATTTTTTTATGAAGTGTGAAGGTCAGATAGGCAGTCGCTCCTTATAAAATACTGGTATTTATTACCTGACCCCAAAATAGTTTAAAAATGATATTTGAGAGTCGTTACGGCTAGTCAGAAGACAGAAAATCTGACACGGACTTGCCAAGGCGCATAGTGTTGCCCAGTTGCTGTGAAGATCAGATATGCAGTTGCTCCTTGAAAAATACTGCTATTTAGCTGGTTAGACTGAAATCTGACCCCAAAATAGTTGAAAATGATCTTTGACAATCATTACGGCTAGTCAGAAGATCTGACATCGGTCTTGCCAAGGGGCATAGTGCTGTCCAGTTGCTGTGAAGATCAGATAGGCAGTTCCTCCTTGAAAAATACTGGTATTTCGCCGGTTAGACTGAATTCAGACCACAAAAAAAAAATTAAAAGATCTTTAGCAGTCGTTACGGCTAGTCAGAAGACAGAAAATCTGACACCGGTCTTGCCAAGGCGCATAGTGTTGCCCAGTTGCTGTGAAGGTCAGATAGGGAGTCGCTCCTTGTAAAATACTGGTATTTAGCTGGTTAAACTGAAATCTGACCCAAAAATTGTTGAAAAAGATCTTTGACAGTCGTTACGGCTAGTCAGAAGACGGAAAATTTGATACGGTCTTGCCAAGGGGCATATAGTGTTGCCCAGTTGCTGTGAAGGTCAGATAGGGAGTCGCTCCTTGTAAAATACTGGTATTTATTTGGTTAGACTGAAACCTGACCCCAAAATAGTTTAAAAATGATATTTGAGAGTCGTTACGGCTAGTCAGAAGACAGAAAATCTGACACGGTCTTGCCAAGGCGCATAGTGTTGCCCAGTTGCTGTGAAGATCAGAAAGGCAGTTGCTCTTTGAAAAATACTGGTATTTAGCTGGTTAGACTGAAATCTGACCCCAAAATAGTTGAAAAAGATCTTTGACAATCATTACGGCTAGTCAGAAAATCTGACACCGGTCTTGCCAAGGGGCATAGTGCTGTCCAGGTGCTGTGAAGATCAGATAGGCAGTTGCTCCTTGAAAAATACTGGTATTTAGCTGGTTAGACTGAAATCTGACCCCAAAATAGTTGAAAATGATCTTTGACAATCATTACGGCTAGTCAGAAAATCTGACACCGGTCTTGCCAAGGGGCATAGTGCTGTCCAGGTGCTGTGAAGATCAGATAGGCAGTTGCACCTTAAAAATACTGGTATTTCGCCGGTTAGACTGAATTCTGATCCCAAAAAAAAAATAAAAGATCTTTAACAGTCGTTACGGCTATTCAGAAGACAGAAAATCTGACACCGTTCTTGCCAAGAGGCATAGTGATGCCCAGTTGCTGTGGAGGTCAGATAGACAGTCGCTCCTCGTAAAATACTGGTATTTAGCTGGTTAAACTGAAATCTGACCCCAAAATAGTTGAAAATGATCTTTGACAATCATTACGGCTAGTCAGAAAATCTGACACCGGTCTTGCCAAGGGACATAGTGCTGTCCAGGTGCTGTGAAGATCAGATAGTCAGTTGCTCCTTGAAAAATACTGGTATTTCGTCGGTTAGACTGAATTCTGATCCCAAAAAAAATTGAAAAGATCTTTAACAGTCGTTACGGCTAGTCAGAAGACAGAAAATCTGACACCGTTCTTGCCAAGAGGCATAGTGTTGCCCAGTTGCTGTGGAGGTCAGATAGGCAGTCGCTCCTCGTAAAATACCGGTATTTAGCTGGTTAGACTGAAATCTGACCCCAAAATAGGTGAAAAAGGTGGGATTGGTGACAAATTGTTACTGATGATAACATTAAATGTTTGAATTGGTCGTACCCACCATACCATAGTTTTTGTACGAATCTCGATTGCCACGAATATCTAATCATCAAGATAACCCAGATAAAGTGTTGTGTTACAATTTTGGTGTAAAATAAAGTACAATAAAATTATTCTATCAATCTATAAAATTGTCATTTCAACTTTTGATGACAATAAGTTTGTCCCACAGATATAAATCTAACTAGATGACGCGATTGTATGTACTTCGCGTGTAAAAAATCGGAGTTTGAGCGTTTCATTTATCATTATCGGCACCGGAAATCCAAAGAAATCTAGAAACATGCAGAATGCAGAATCTAGAAATATTGAGTTGTAAAGACTGTATAGAAAAAGTTGGCCGTGGCATTGGAAATGTTTTCTTTCATTGGTAAGTAAATTTGTTTAAAATTGTTTGTGAAAAAGTGTCACGCTTGGTTTTCATACAGATTGAGGGACTTGCGTTATCTAGTTATATTTATGTCTGTGGTTTGTCCCCTAATAGATGGAATCTAAATATAAATGGCAAAATGTAAGTGTGTACTTCAGGTGTAACCTGTCTCTGCCTAACCCTTTGGGGAAAACGACGTGCTATATTTATCAATGTCACCGTTTTGTTGAAATCCTAAATTTGAACTATTATCTACCTACACAAGGTTACAAGTACAAAGGAGAATTTGAGCGAAATGTGAGAAATATTATCCATAGTTTCTTTCAAAAACAAGTCTTCAGTAGATAAACAATAAAACCGCATATTCTTACCATCGGTTTCCGGATTGAGAATTTGTAGTTAAGAACGAGTCAAATTCTACTTGAATTCCTCTATAAGAATGTAAAGTTTCATGCTAAAGCAGAGTATGATGTTTGAGAAGTTTTCAGTTTCAAAATCATAATAGGGTAGTTGACAAAACATATCTATTTAGTCTGTTAGATAGATAACCTAAAAATTTTGAAAACGTTTTTTTAATTTGTCACGTAAACAAAACATTACGACGACACAGTGAATGAAAAATATGTTGTACCTTCTGCGCTTACATGAGTTGTGTGCTATATTAAGTTTTATTATCAAAATAGTAAATACAACGTCAGACATGATATGGCAACTACCATTGTGATGAAAAGCACTTAACAGTAACTTTCCATAATGTGTTTCGTCTGACTTCAGTACTGAACATAACTTGAAGCGGACGTTGACTCCTAAATACCGTTTCAGTGGCGCACTAAGTTTTAGTATAATAATAAAGTAAAGTAAACTTACAGAAGTAAATTAAATTTCCCAGGATTCGGCTATGTGAATATTCAATGCTTGTAATATTGAATAGTATTTAAAAAACAAACTTTAATTTAATTTTAAACTAGGTACATGTAAACATAGAAGTGTTTTATATTTTTGAAGTTACCTCTTAAAAACCTTTATTTTGATACACCACACGACGCGTACTGAAGAAAAAAATATTGGGCCCCAGCAATATGGCTCCCAAAATCCGCCATTTTTCTTTTTTCCAATTTTAATGTAAACACTCGCAAAGTGTCACGGGCTACATTAGAGGTTTGATGTTAAAAAAAAATCGATTGACGTAAGAATCATCAAAATCGACCAACGCGTTTGGTCTCTAGAACGCCACATACATGCATAGACTGATAAACACATTACCCTCCTTCGGCAGGCGGGTAAAAAGGAGGAGGTTCTCAATTCTTCGGCACCTTTTTATAGGCGTTTAATAGATTTTGGTATTTTCATCAACACAACAAGCATTTGCATTCGGAAAGTATCATTTGGTGAAGTGGAACTGATGAAGAAGACCACAGATGACCACTAGAAACTTCTCAATGAAAGTAAGCCGGACCGGTAGGCACCGTACCTCCGTTATAAAACAATGTATCATGTTTAGGCTTGTTGCAATTGTTATGACAAACCCTTTGGCTGTAAATGATTTTCATGGTAATCTTTTCTATATATAAAAATCAATGCCACTTTTCGTTGTAAGTTGTTGTTGTATTTGTTATTGTTAGGAGAAGATTCTTATGAAAAAAAAAATGGTTCCTTACCAACATAAGTAGATGAATTTTTGGTGTTTTTTGGCAAAGCAAAGTTTTCCGGGTCAGCTAGTAGTTTACATAAAGTACCAAAACTAAAAAAATGATTTTTTTAATTACCAAAAAAAATAAAACCGACTGCCGAAAGGAAAGTTATTTTTCGCTTCGTTGTGTTTTGTTTTGGAAGTCGGTTTTTTTTTTTTGTTAAAATGTTTTTTGGGTTTCCTATATGTATCATATACGTAGATATATAAATAAATAAATAATACCATTTACCTCGACTGTACCTTTAAAAGCTGTCTTTGTTTCGACTTAACTTTTTGCGCACAAGACGGCCACAGATTGCAAGAACCCGATGTCGCATTAATCGTAATCGGATAAAACGGCATCAGCATAACAACGTCTTCGGAATCCAGCTTAAATTGATTGAAGGTGAACCGAGTCTTGTTACAAATCGCATCGCTTATGTCAACCGCTTTTCACCTTAAAACATTGCAACAGAGATAATGCCTTAAACCGAAACGGTTCATCAGTATTCAGCGGCGAAGCAATTGAAACTGCGGTGGTGCTCGGTCCTCCCACTCAATTTTCCTTGTTCCGACGGCTCGAGTTATTTGCATCACAAAAACATAATGTCGAGGGAACGCGAGACCATTAATCACCCGTAGCGGAACTTCAGCACAGCGGTGAATAGCTTCAACCACACGCGAATGATTCAGACGTTTTGCTGGCCGATCGAAGGGCGAGTAACCGCCGCGTCGTCGCGACACCGGCCTCCCGCTGTGCGTGTACCTACCACCATGACGTCATGTATTGCATTCATACCAGCGAGGGTCGACCTCGTCAGGCGACGTCTCAGAACCAAAGTTTCACTTTACCGCCCCCCTATGATGTAAAGACGTCATGATAAATGAAATTGCTTACCAACGCCATTGTGTTGAACGCGTTCGCTTCGGTGCGCCAGGAGACACAAATTAAACAGAACAAGTTAAAACAACACAATTATCACCTTAACAAGCTGAAATTAATACAATCCCCTAAATTAAATTTATTGTGTAATTCCCAACAATGTGCCCGTAGGTACCCACTGTTCAAATTGTCTGTGCCTATACTTTAAAAGTTTTTTAAGTGCCGGAACAAGCCGCCGTTTTAATTGCGCCAACCGGAAAGGGGAGAGATGAATAGAAGGAAACGGCAGCAGCCTTGCCAACCGCCCTACATTATTAAAACTTGCCTCTTACTCCACCGCGCTCCACTCTTGCAACTGCGAGCATAATGAATCGCGCATCTCGAATAGACTTGAAATAATTTCGTGTATAAAAAAACATCACAGTGGAGAGGCGCTGAGATTTTATCTCCCGGAATTTTCAAGCTCGAGCACTAGCTTCACGTTTCTAGTTTGGACTGGCAAACTTTTTAGGCCACTTTTACTATAACTGAAGAGCTCAAACGACCTCGTTAGTCTACACGTGTGTACGTAGTTCCATCACGCACGAGTCTTCGCCGAGCCATGTTACGGTACAGACTAGGTACCAATGAGTGCTGTCATATAATAACACATGAGAGAGAGCCATTTAAGAAGTACAATATCATCATACATTCCAGTGTTGGTGGAACACGCAAAAGAGAACTTAAGAATTAAAGTTTCAAATACTTAAACGAAATTCTGCAGAGCGTTTTCATGAATAATTCATATTATCTTAGTGGCCCAGACGTGTGTTGTGAAAAACACAAAGCGTAAAAATGTAAAACATTTTCAACAGCAAACATTGTGATACTGGGACCACAACAGATGCGTCACGACTCCATGAGCGGTACGGTGCGTCTGTCGAGAGAGTTTTGTTGGCGCGTTGGATTCATACGTTCCTAGGGAAACAACAATGAACCTGAAAACTAATTGCGTCCTTGATACAACGAGCACGCTAGCTCTACGTAAACATTGTTTAGAAAAGGTGCGAAATAGACGGGCGTCCCCGTATTACCGTGGCCACCTTATTACATTGTACAAGTACCTTCACAAAGCCTCCGGCGTGCCTTATCTGTGGTACCACAAGAGCCTCATAAGCCAGGTTGTTACCTCGGAACACATTGTACCACATTATGCGCCGCCGCGCCGACCTAACACCCCCATCCGCACGTAATAAGAATATGTAGTCTTATGAATATTTTGCTCTTTCTTGACAATGTGCGATTAGAGATTACTGTTTTGTGGCTTTCGTGAAGCGACATGAACTGATATTACTAGCTCTCCGCAGATTTAGTTCAGTGTCTACCGCTTTTGTTGTTAGGAGTTTGAGTATTCGATCGCTTCCTTGTATTGTAACTTATACGATATGTTCTTTAGGTACATTTGCACGAAAAACTTTGCTTAGAGTTAGTTGCTAACACAAGGTTAAATTGATAATATTGTATAACAAACTGCCATTTTAACCTCGTCTCAGCAACTAACTCTGAGTTAAGTGTTTTGTACAAGTGGGCTTTATAGACAGTCTACACAACATATTGGTAAATAATATAGAAATTAAGTTCCCAGATAATTTACAGAAACTTAAACGAAACCTATTTCGAATAAAAAAGCAATAATAAGTACCTAGGTAGGCCCCAATCATTAATATTTTTTATAGTTCACATTTTCACTACTAAATGCTCTCATTGTTAGACCGTACGGTTTCATTAAATATTTAATTTACTTTTGAATCAATCAAAATAGTTATTTTTGAAGTATGTAGGCAGCAGACGTACTCATTTAGATTTAAAGCAACGCCGGTCATTCTGAGTACGAAAGCGTGTAGCTTCCATTAAAGTAATTAGTTGTAATTAACCGATTACGTACACGTCACAAAATAAACCAAGTTTATCTGGAATACATTTTGGTAGTTTAAAATCATCATTCTACTTTTATTATTATAAATGCGAAAGTTTTTGAGGATGGATGGATGGATGTTTGATAATATATACGCAAAAACTACTGTACGGATTTTGGTGAAACTTTACAGAAATAAAGTTCATACATCAGAATAAAACAGGCTATAATTTATAAATAATTTGGGAGTAATACTAATATCACACGGGCGGAGCCGAGGGCGGCAGCTAGTCTTATCATAAACCTGTCACATTATAGGCCAAATGCAAAAAAAATACAATTTTCTGAGTTGTAAGTACCCAATGCTTAGAGCAAATCTCTCAAAACTCGATTTTGATGAGATAAGCAGAGCCGTTCATAGGATAAAATTGCAATAAACTTTTTATACAAAACATGACCGTGTGTCTTCAGAAAAAGATAGTTAATTCTATTCAGCACATAGTGTAAAAAGAGCAGATAAGAACGAGGCACATCCTGTATCTCTAAGTCCGCGTTTTGCAGCGCTCCGAATGCAAAACTAACTTCGCCGTGGTGTGATCCTCAGTAGGTTTGCAGACTACGCATGTTTGCTTATTCCGTGCTCCTTTAACGACCCGACGGCAGGTCACATTGTACACACTACTGTGCTTAGTATAGACTACGTTAGTGTTATGGGACCCTGGTACTTTGTAAGTAAGATCGCTTCGATTTTGGGAGTTAATGCTTTGAATGCTGCGATCCGAGTAATATTTAGATGGTATTTGAAGAGAAAAACAGCTCACAATGAGATTAACCGCGACTATAACTCCATCCAAAACAGAATTAAAATATTAGCTACTAAAAAGTCTTATGACCGCTGACCTGTCACAGATACATTCAAAAACTCTTTGGTCGTAATCTGAGGTCCACAAAGAGGGGTCTGAGAGACCCCGTAATAATCGCTAGCGAAACGTCAATCACACGAGGGTTGAACCAAGGATGAAACTGAAGGGTTGGATTATAAGGGTCTGATTCAGGGAGGCAACAGGATTACTAATATTCTGGTCCACGAATGATGGCTTTAATTTACTTTTATTTAATATTCAATTACAGTTTGATTTTGTAAGTGTATTAAGGCTTTTGTAAAGGATTATGGTCTTCGTATCCTTTGTTTTTCAGTTAGTTTTAGGGTTCTGTACCCGAAGGGTCAAAACGGAGGCCTATTGCTGTCACTCTGTCTGTGGCCGTCTGTCTGTCTTTGGTCTGTCACACAATTTTGTTCCGAAGAATTTTTAATTTCCCATTGACCTATGAACTTGAAACTTGGTGATAATGTTTATTATTACGTATATGTTACTAACAAATACCATTCTATACTAATATATTCATATTATAAAGCCGAAGAGTTTGTTTGAACGCGTTAATCTCAGGAACTTCTGG
This sequence comes from Orthosia cruda, assembly GCA_964057195.1. NCBI lineage: Eukaryota > Metazoa > Arthropoda > Insecta > Lepidoptera > Noctuidae > Orthosia > Orthosia cruda. The sequence goes on along the minus strand of OZ059832.1, from coordinate 14,171,224 downwards.
TTGGAATTGAAAAAATATTTTTGTGTTGTGTCGTCCATTTATCGAGGAAGGTTATGGGCTATATAACATCACGCTACGACCAATAGGAGCGGAGCATCACTGAAAATGTTCTAAAAACGGGTAAAATTTATTCTTTTTGAGAGCTTAAGTTGCGTGCGCTGCGTTAACCGTTAAAGTTACGCAACAATCATGTATGTAGGTAGGTAGGGTAGATGGGTAGGTAGCCAGCTGATGGGAGCGAAGCCGCGTGGGACAGCTAGTATATTGATAAATCAGATGTTTTCTTTGGTACGAGAACCTAAATGTGCGAAGTCGGTCACGCCGTTGGCCGGTTTTTTAATTCAATAATTGTTTTATTTAAGAGTGTCAATAGTTTGCACGGCTTGTAACCGATCAATGCCAATAAATAAACGCAAAAACGAAAATAAACCTTGCACATGGGCATATCATCGGTAGGAAGATCAGTCAAACAATTTGAAGACGAATAATATTATTATATTTAGCTTTTAAAGATATTTAGTGTATACCCAAGAATTACATTCTAAATATTTTCCGTCAATAAGGTATCTACACAGAACCTGTGACATAATTATCATAACGCGTTAGTAGGCAGGCAAATCAGCAATTTAAGAAATTACACCAACCTAATTTGCTAACTGGATATAAACCAATTAATACGTAATTATTGTCCACAGCAGGCTAATATACATTAACGGGTTAATTCGTACATAATCCCGCTCATGCACGAGTTACAGACCGCCGGATAACAAAACGCTTGCGTTCGCAATGAAAACATGTTTCCACGACGGGACAAAAAAATAATGAAGTATGACTTTTTGTGTCGAGATTTCCCTCTAGATAATATTTTCCATTCAACTACCCTAATTAATTAGCGTTGATTGTGTACAATTGTTGCGATACGGAACCACAGAAAAGCCGAGGTTTCGTACAGGTTTTCCTTAACAACGAGGAAAAAGGCTTCACTTACACGCGAAGTTGTTTTTTGGCTAAGAACGACTCCTTGAGGGTTAGAAAAATGGACTTGCAGGCTTTTGTCGTACAATATTGAATGTTTTTTTGTGAATGGTATTATACTCATTGAGAAACATTGCCCCAAAAACCTTGGATTTTTAGGGTTCCGCACCCGAAGTGTCCATACGGAACCCTATTGCTGTCACTCACGTGTCCGTCTGTCTGTCCGTCTTCTATCGCACAAGTATTGGGCGCCACATAGAGGAGGCTACAGTCTTAAATTTTTTACAGTATAAGCATCTTATTGACCATTAAATTTGGAGATAATATTTATTTGTACGTATATTTTACTAACAAATAAAAATATATTGAAAAATCTGACATTTTCTTTGAAATTCTCAAATTTTTCTCTAGCAACCAACTTGATTTTGCGGTTTGGTACGTAACCCTAAATGTGCGAAGTCCAACACGCACTTGACCGGTTTTTATATAATCTCTAAACAAAATAAGATTCAAACTGAAAGACGAATTTCAGTTCATAAAGATTTAATATACCTACGTACCAAGATAATGAAATTATAACACTAACACCAATTTACAAAGTTGGCAAAGGCTCGCCAAATCATAGTGCGGAATATCATGTTGCAATCGCTACAAACAGATGAAATACTTATGCTACAATGAAAATGGCTACCGGTTAATTAACCCAACTCATGTGGAAATGTGCACTCATTTATAACAAAAATAATAATTTTGCATCCAAATGAGTAGTTACCGCACAAAGGGAAAATTTTCGTACGTATAATAATTATGAGCTTAAGGCTAAAATGAGCAAAATAATCGTACACTAGCTTTATTTAACATCACTTAATACGCATTACATGCATTCGGGAACCGCCCCGATTCCATTAATTTTATCTTTTCCACACATTATTAAGTGCAGTCAAACATCAATCAATTTAATTGAAACATTGTTTGTGGGAAAATCGAGTTAAAACCGCTACCTGAATACGGAACGCTAAAAATAAAATGAATAATTTAGGCCGCCGGTCGTTATGTGAATTGCAAATCGAGCAAAAGATTGTATTTACGTGAAATTATTCAAGCAAATCTTTCCTAACGAATTGTTTGCTTGCTTCAAACTTTCCCAATTCCAAAATAGGTATTCAATTCTGCGACATTCTTATTCAATAAAATCTTTATGGTTAGAACCTACATATTTAAATATTTTGCGTACCTATAAGAATTTAATTTAGAAAGTACCTACGATGAAAAATGTCTCCGACTTCTTTATGATCCACCGATAACGTTCTATGCTCGTATTTTATAGCACTCATATTTCTAGTAATAATCGACATCATATTATAAAGATTAAAATTCATGAAAAATGCAATCTCCTTAATAACTGTTTAAAAATAATGTTGCTTAGTTTTTATATCTGCATGAGGGAGCATTTCTAAGCGTGTTTATCGAAACAATCATGTGAGTGAACATATGCGCAGAGTGGTATAGAGGGGCTCGGGGCTAAGTTGTGAATATATAAGCAGGTCTAGAGAGAATGTTCGATGCTCAGTTAAAGACAAAGGAATACGACACAAAGCTATTCCAAGCGAGTCGTCTGAATCTCCAGGGGTTTGCGGCTTGCGCTCGAAACGCTATGTGTTCACTGTAACTCCCCTGTTGCTGTGAACATGCCACGTAAATATTAAGAAAATTCAACTGCACTATTTTTGCCGAACGCCGTCCATTTAGAAGCGAGACACACAACAAAGTCATTGTTTGCATTCATTATTCTTTCTACATCCCGCATATAATATAATGGAATAATTATGAACAACACTCTCGTAACATATCTGACTCTTTTATTCTACTTTTACTACACGAAATATGCCGTAAATGTTGGCCATTTTAAATTCTTTCGTCTCATTTTTCACCGTATTACACTCGGGAGCTTCATATTGTTTTATTATAAACTTTTTTTTAGAATGTGGGAGTTTTTGCATACCTGCCTCTGTTTTGTTCCGTATCATGAATTCATGAAACGAATTTTTTGCGTTTTAATTTTAAAGGTGCTCGTAATTTTTTTTGCTTAAAACAGGTTCGAGTTTGTATAATTATGCGTTCGTTTATATTTTCATTTCATACGAAAACTCATTTAGGTAATTAATGTTACTTTTTCTGTTATATTAGTTTATGTAATGGCCATATAATAGGGGTTATTAAAACACGAGCGTAGGTTTATCACATTAGGCGAAGCCGAGTGTGATAATAATATTACGCGAGTGTTTTAATACCTTATTATATGCCGTTACATACACTATTTTATCTTCACTCATACAGTTGAAATAAAACAAAACTGGAAACGGAAAATATGTGGTATGGCGGGCAATATAGATTCTCATTGCCCATGACTGCGCAGCGCGTACATCCAAAGACACAATTCTTCTACATTAAGTCAATGAGTCCATAAACGCCAATAAATTAGAAAGTAAAAAATGCGCTATAAAAATTAAAAAGTTTTTTTATGATGCAGTTGTTTGAAAATCGAAGGAAAATGTTGCACTGTAATGTTTTTTTTATTTAATTTTACCTATCCACGAATATAAAGTACGTGTTAATACAATATTTTTTGAATTCATATTTGGAACATTACGTTGTGAGTACAAAATTTTAACCTTGTACATTATGATATAAGTCCGGTAAGTCGAAAATTACAGCCGAGGCGATATTGCTACCCCGAGCCTTGGGCAAGGGCTACAAGAAAGCAGAGGCTGTAATTATCAAAGCGCACGTATGTCATACGATGTTTTATAACATATTTGCGAGGAAATAAATAAAACTCGGAATTTCTTAAACGAATAAATCTTACTTACTTACGTATTTCAAGAATTTTTACTTGTTCACAAATTAGCGATGCGCGCGCATCAGCGCTTTTTTTTAAAGCAAAGGCACACAAACAGCCAGTATTAATAATAAAGTAAATTAATATTTTTGTGTTTTGTTACAGATAAATGGTTGTAATTTATGGTCAAATTTAATTAAATTAAAGAATTAAATGTTTATTTATTATATTTTATCTCCCAAAGTTAATATTATTCATAAAATGTTTATTACTTTTCTGACATAAAAACTCTTTGCTAGGATTTTAAAAAGTACCGTTCGTTTTAGATGGAGCATCTTGATAAACCGTGCGTTTTAAATACAATATCGCACAAGTACATAATGAGATATATTACGGTAGTGAAATTGGTGAATTATGAGACCCTTTAAGAGCAAATATGTTATAAAAAGTTTATAATGTACTTAGGTACCAAGTGCTGGCAAAGTCAGCACGTTCTGATGGAAACTTCTGAAAACCACTATGTAGTGATACCTCTTAGCATTTTGTCAATATGGCCATGTTTGGAGTGAGCGGCACATTTGATACCGACGTGATGTTGTGATTCCATTTTATCGTTATTGTTTTTCATTACATTCGTTATTGTGACTCGGTGTTTTGTTGACATTTCTGTTCATTGTGCTCCAATAGGGACTAAAAGAATTATGTCGCCGTAAACACGAACAAATTTTAATAAACTCGCGATTCAATTTGTTATCTGTGCCTTTACACATTGTTTCACGAAAATCTAATCAAGCCACCGAAAAACACAATGGCTCGAGTTTCGATATCTGTTAATTAAAATCAATCCTTTCTTTAAATCAATTTTGATGACAGTCAAATAAAAACATGTTTTTGATACTGTTTTTGAAACCTTTGTTGATATTTTTATTTAATTAAACAAGCAGAAACGAATATACATGTTACTGTAAAAGCCTGAGCTACGGTAAAACCTAGGCTTTACCAGTAAAACCTAAGATTTACCAAGTCTTACCAGTAAAAGTCCGAAATGATCTATAATTAGAGCTTATTTCGGGCTTTTACTAGCAATATTTTTATATCTATACATGTTAGTCTGGGTGCATCGTCCTCACGTATATGTATTAATGTATGTACAGTACAACTATTTCTTAATGTCCCTCGGCAATCATCGCATTTCCGAATACAAACAAATGCTAATTTCAAAATTCATCAATTATTAGATTTAGCGTGTATAATAATTTGAATTCAGAACTAAGTTCTTTATTGTTGTTTTGTTTTGATTTCCCTGTGAACTATATAGAGCTGTAAAACTATTTTTCTTTTTAACCGCAGCAGCTTTCATCCCATTTTAAAAATAAATTACATTAAGTTAAAAGAGTATTAACAACACTATAGACTTCCAAGTTGGTTGAAAGCGTCCGGTCTTTCACCGAGTGCAAAGCGTAACTGATAGAAAGCCGACGACTGACGAAACATGAAAACACTTGTACTATAAGTAAATATTGTAAAACACTTTTTTTTAAAGAGTATGTTTGGAGTTTCTTGTCCGTTCTTCTCTATTACAAGCTAATTTGCCGAATGGACGGTAGAATCAATTATATTTACTTAAAAATTAAAATTTTGACGTTTAAAAGTGCCGTTTAATGGCATAACTGAAATAAAGAAATTTGACTTTTATCGATCTCACGGTAAATCTTAGGTTTTTCCTCAGAGACTTGTAAATGTTAAAACGTGGACACACTATGATAAGACATAATGAGAATAATTTAAATACCTTAATAGATTGCGATTCGGGAATTCGCCTTCGGCGAAATGAAATCGTCGAACAAACATAATACATACTTTGGTGAAGTAAATCAACCAATCCGTAATTGTTCTCATCTTTTCGTGTCAATTTTTGAGAGAAATCTTAAGATTTATCGTGTTATTGCTGATAAAAACGCGAAATTAGAGATTATTATACATCGTTTCGGACTTCTATCGGTAAGATTGGTAAATCCTAGGTTTTACCGTAATTCGGGCTTTTACAGTAACATAATATAAATCACCTTTCTCAATGCAGTGTCACATTTAATTCTATCAGAAACAATTAATGTTTAATTATAATTTATGGTATCAACGACAAGATAAATAAGGCCGCAGTAATTCTAATTTATATGAAAACTCATAAATAAAGTTATAAAAAATATAATAGATTAAACTTTCAAAGCATTTTAATTTGATAAATAACTAAATATCTAAGTAGGCCCATTAATTTTCTGTAAAGAAAAGCAGCAATTTTTAGTGCTACACTATAATTGTATAGAAAACTTCCAAGAAAATTGGAACATTAATCTACCACAACGAATACCGAAACGAAGGTTATACACGAAAGTAAACGATTCCGTTGAATTTATAATAAAACGACAGCTAAATATCCGTACAGGAAATTAAATAGGAATCAGAACAAATCCTATTATAAAGTGTCATCAATCACTAAATCCAACAGGAGTATGAGCCTGCTATGTGGAAAACACAAATACATATAGTACGTAGGCGTAGTGTACCCACTTATAGGTAAGTCCTTAGGGTAGTTTCAGGCTATCATTAATTTCGTTTGTATCTTATCTCTCACTATCTTATTTATAAGGCTTAGCCAATGTGCTTTACTTGAGTTTTAGTATGCAATAATTTTCCCTTTAACTATAGCAATTAACAATAGAACAAATACCAGCTGGCGTGAAGATGTGCACTGTGCAGTTGGAGGATGTGTGTTTTTAATATAAAAGTGAAAGGTCGAAAATATTATATTGTGGAATTTGATCATGCTGAATTATTTTGTCAGGTAGAGAGGTTGAAGACTTATAAAACTAAAGGATTTGGAAGCAATCACCACTAGCATAAAATTGCACCAAGTGTAAAATACTATTGTGTTGTCGATTTCCAGTCGTAGTCGAAGCGAATGAAGCTAAATCTTAGTTAAACTCTTATAGTCATGAAACATGTACCTATACAACATGTGTTGTATACATGTTTCATGACAAAAACAGACATACATGTACTATATGTCTGTTTTTGTCCCAAATAACTACTTTTTGTGCATCAAAAAGTAGTTATATTGCAGTCGAGAAAACCTATAACCCACACTATTGTCCACGAAGTGACATAGGAGTATTATAACGAACGCATATTAAAAGAGAAAAATAAAGTATATATATATTTTTTAGCAGCAAAACACTATATACACGAATCGAAGGAAGAGGATGACTAGAGGTTCAGATGTGTCATTCCCATACATTAATTCGTTTTCTACTAGCGTTATCGATTGTATATTGTCAACTTGGCTACAGGTGCTGAGCATCTGGAAATAAATAGCTACAATCGTAATTGTTTTTTAAACACAAATCCAGCAGCTCTTTCAGATGATGCCTATATTCGGCCAACCGACCTCAAAAATACTCGGTTTATTTGGTTTATGTAACAATTAGTGAGGCAAATAGCAGGAAGGGGTTCCGCATACTCCGTAATGTTAGCCATTTGGTTCCCGAAATTAAGCTTCACTCCGTACGTCGGTGTCGGTCGTCGAACATTTTTGTTTAATTTTGCAGATATTTGGTCCACGTGGAAAACTAGTTTCAGAAACTTCTGTACTACTAGAATTGTTTTTAGTTTACGTTTAAAAACTGCAGTGTTGATGATAATGTTTGCTTTCTGAGTATTCATTTGTTTTTTTTTTTCAGAATAGGTAGTTAGATTCTAATCAAAGACGCACGAGGAGGATTAAAAAATGCATTGCTTCGATTTTTGATACAAATCGGCGATTAATATCTTCTGCAACTATCTGTCTGAATTATATGTGTTACATTTTATCGTGAAATTATGTTACCATTTTACCATATATTTTTTTATTAACTTTAGTCGTAAAGTCCTTATTATGTTCATTGTGGGCAAATCTGTACGGACCGCGACAGTGAAATAAGCTGTTTTTAGGGCCCGAAGTCAAAAAGGAACCCTTATATTTTCGCTCTGTCTGTCTTTCCATCCGCAGCTTAGCTCAGAGACTCTTAGTATTAGAAAGCTATAATTTGGCATGGATATACATATTATTAATACAAACATTCTGACAAAGTAGTAAAATAAAATCAAGAAATAAATCTTTTTGGGGTTCCTCCTGTAGACGCAAAGTGTGGATGTTTTTTTTTTCTCATCTATCCCATAGTGCGGCATTTCTTTGGATAGGCCAATCAAAAATATTACGGGTCTCTTAAAACCATTTATCGATTCAGAGCTCCGTTTGCGTAAAATTAAGCTTTAAATTGCAAATTTTTGTTAGAGTCAAGTGTGTGCCCCCCCCCCCTGCCAGCTAAATGGTTGTTCTTGGCTATGTGAAAAAATTCACAGCAGTATTAAATATAACGAAATTAAAAGGAAAACTATCACAGTTAGGTAGGCTTTACAAGTTTACGAGTAATAGTCGACCAACTTATAAAATATACTTGTAACAGTAGAAAAGTTGTACAGATGCCATTGAAAAATTACTTAAATAACGATGTTAGCTGTGTACAATACAGCAAATATGTGCTTATGAACCATGTAAAAAAATACAAAAATAAAATCATAACATGCTTTACAAGTTTACGAGTAATAGACGACCAACTATAAAATGTACTTGGAACAGTAGAATTTTTGTACAAATGACATTAAAAAAATACTTAAAAACGTTGTTAGCTGTGTAAAACAGATAGAAAATATATGCTTATGAACCATGTACAAATATACAAAAATAAAATCATAACATCCTTAATAATAATGCTTTCTAAATTAATAATGTTTAAGCAGTACTGGTCCGTAGTCCATACGGTGCATGCGCGCGGGGGAGGCAATTTTGTGTTAGCTCAGAAGTATTTTCGAAGATTTATAATCTAAAGTAAAATTAGATTAGATTGTCAAGCAAATTCCGCTACCCGACCATAGATGGCGGTATTTTCAGTGTCCCAATTCTAAACCTAATTGCGTTTGCCGTAATGATGACATTCATGTCATAGGTCATTTACTACTACTCAACCATGGTCACATCAGTGCAATATAACGCATTGCAACTTTAATTACATTATACAGATATCGATAGATACCCGATTTCTTAATTCGAAAAAATAAGAACTGTTTTTTTAGTTGGGGGCTTGTATATATTTTTATAAATAAAATCAATTTGAAATTATGTACTAATTTAATTATGCTCATTGAGGCGGGCGGGCCTCTTCGTAATATTATCTTATAGAAATATTAAATTAGTAAGTAATTTAATATTTCTTTCTTTTGTCGATATCCATTTATAAAGTCAATATTCGACCCGACTACATCACTAATTGAGTAGCGTAGAACTTTCGAGAACGAAATAGTGAATACCTCAGATAAGAGGTACATTTGAAATTTTCCAAATTCCGAATGACAAATAAACAAGGAGCGTGCGTGCGAGGATCCAGGAACGAATCATACCATTACCACAAAATAGAGAGTATACAGAAGGGCCACTCCCGCCGTTTCGAAAATTGACAGCTAAACTTGACAGATTCACTAGGGTTGCTACTATTTTGATTCCGAATTTTTAAAAAGAGTAGGTTGTTGTGAAGTTACAAGCGTAAATATATCGATTCGTCTAAACATACATCATATCATGATTACCACCTTAGATATAGGATAGACAGAGCATTAAATAACCATTAAATATCACGACGGCACATACGATGAAGATTGGAGTGTAACAAGACGTAACAATAGTGTAATAATGATCCCACTAAAAACATTAAAATGTGAAAAGCACCAAGCTCGACAAAAATATAAATGTGAAAAAAGGCAATAAAATCAAAAAACCAGACTGCTTAAGAAGCGAACTAAAAAGATGTACTTAAACAAGAAGAAAATTATGCTGGGCAGTCAGACGAAACATATTTGTGAGCTGGATGACTTATACCACAATTATTATAACAAGTTTCATAGCCTTTCCAATTTCGTCTATGGACTAAAAATAATTTATTATTTTCCTAGATATTGAATTTCTAATCTATAAAAATAGTCATCTTGAAAAATTGAATTACCTTTTATAACTTACAAATGAATGAACAACGAATTTAAATAATTAAAGTATAATCGGTCTGTAACGATTAAAAAAGGTAACCAATGCAACCTCGTTACAATACTTTATGTATGAATGACGTAACAAACGCCCGCATAAAGCACTCGTCTCGTGACAGCCGCGACTAAGCTAGGTCCAATATTGCACATTATTCCCTGTAAAATCGTAATGTCAATGTGTGCGTGCAAAATGGCGCTTTGTTCGTAGTGGACTCTCTGTCTGCGGCGCGCCGCCGCTTACGTACTTTGTGCCATTACCCGTGGCTCTAACGCGTGCTTATATTGGCTCCTTTCGCAATTGACGTCCTTCATATAAATTATTTATTGCAGCTTATTTACTTTGGTTGTTTGTTCCTATAATTGAATAATTTGATTTTATTTTTTGGTAGTTGAGATTGTTTAAAAATACTAAAATATTTGTTTTCGGTTCGTAAATATTTGAATAGACTATCTCCGTAACGGCAATACTGCAGTATTAAAATTATTAAGTGACGCTGGTTATAAATATTTATTACAAACGCATGCCTCTACCCACGATGGTACTCAAATTGATAATATTTTTTCTAACTTCACTTGTGAAGTTGGATTTTATAACTCCTTCTTCAGTTACCATCATCCTATGTGGGCCCATTTTTAGACATTGTGAGCCGCTGTAACCGTTTTAATGTTCATGTAACAATAAAAAACCCTCTTCTAAGTCCGCATTATTATGCAACTACGGAACACTGTTACTGCGCGTGACCCAACACGCACTTGGCTGTTTTTTTAATTCAAGAACTGTTTTATTTAAGAGTGTGAATAGTCTGCACGGGTTATAACCGATCAATGACAAAAACTAAACGCAAAACAGAAATAAACCTTGCTAGGAGGCAATATCATCGATAGGAAAATCAATCAAATAATTGAAGACGAAAAATATAATTATATTTAGCTTTTAAAGATCTTAAAAAGACATCCAAAAACAAACGGTGTATCTGAGAATTACATTGTTATTATTTTCCGTCAATAAGGCATCTACATAGAAACTGCGACATAATTATCATAACGCGTTAGTATGCAGGTAAATCAGCAATTTAGGAAATTATACCAACCTAATTTGCTAACTGTATATAAACCTATTAATACATAATTATTGTCCAAAGCAGGCTAATATACATTAACGGGTTAATTCGTACATAATCCCGCTCATGCACGAGTTACAGACCGCGGGATAACAAAACGCCTGCGTTCACAATGAAAACGTGTTGCCATGGCGGGATAAAATAATAATGAAATGTGTATGACTTTTTCTGTCGAGATTTCCCTTCAGATAATATTTTTCATTCAGCTACCCTAATTAATTAGCGTTGATTGTGTACAATTGTTGCGATACGGAACCACTTTTCTGTGCCGAGGCTTAAAAAAAAATCAAAATCATTTTTTTTTATTTTACTTAGGCGTTTCGTACAGGTTTTCCATAACAACGAGGAAAAGGCTTCACTTACACGCGAAGTTGTTTTTTGGCTAAGAATGACTCCTTGTGGGTTAGAAAAATGGCTTGCTTGCTGTTGTCGTACAATATTGAATGTTTTTTTTTTGTGAATGGTATTATACTCATTGAGAAACATTGCCCCAAAAATCTTGTATTTATAGGGTTCCGTACCCTGAGTGTCCATACGGAGCCATTGCTGTCACTCGCGTGTCCGTCTTTCTGTCCGTCATCTGTCGCACAGGTCTTACAGCCTAACGGATGGAGCTACAGTCATCAAATTTTCACAGTATAAGGATCTTATTCACAGAACTGAGAAAGAGGCGTTTTTCTGTTCTGTGATCTTATTGACCCAAAGTCATACAAGATGTCAAAAAGGTTTTTAAGGGGAGCTCCTATTAATACAGCAAAACGAGGTGCGGAAAAAAGTCATTCCCATCGAGTGGAATATCGTTGTTTAGAGATCTTTGTGTAGATAAATATTGTATTTTTTGTTTTAGAAAATAATGGAAAACAAAGGAATGAGAAGCTACCAAAGACAGCATCTTAACAATTTATTTTTACCTATGGACTTCAAATTTGGTGATAATATTTATTATTACGTATATTTTACTAACAAATAACAATATATTGATAAATCAGACTTTTTCTTTGAAATTCTCTAATTTTACCTATTGTAACCCTAAATTTGCAAAGTTCAACACGCACTTGGATGGTTTTTATATAATCTCTAAACCAAATAAGATTCAGACTGAAAACCGAATTTCAGTTCATAAAGCTTTAATGTACCTACGTACCAAGATAATGAAATTATAACACTAACACCAATTTACAAAGTTGGCAAAGGCTCGCCAAATCATAGTGCGGAATTTCATCTTGCAATCGCTACAAACAGATGAAATACTTATGCTACAATGAAAATGGCTACCGGTTAATTAACCCAACTCATGTGGAAATGTGCACTCATTTATAACAAAAATAATAATTTTGCATCCAAATGAGTAGTTACCGCACAAAGGGAAAATTTTCGTACGAATAATAATTATGAGCTTAAGGCTAAAATGAGCAAAATAATCGTACACTAGCTTTATTTAACATCACTTAATACGCATTACATGCATTCGGGAATCGCCCCGATTCAATTAATTTTATCTTTTCCACACATTATTAAGTGCAGTCAAACATCAATCAATTTAATTGAAACATTGTTTGTAGGAAAATCGAGTTAAAACCGCTACCTGAATACGGAACGCTAAAAATAAAATGAATAATTTAGGCTGCCGGTCGTTATGTGAATTGCAAATCGAGCGAAAGATTGTATTTACGTGAAATTATTCAAGCAAATCTTTCCTAACGAATTGTTTGCTTGCTTCAAACTTTCCCAATTCCAAAATAGGTATTCAATTCTGCGGCATTCTTATTCAATAAAATCTTTATGGTTAGAACCTATACATTTAAATATTTTGCGTACCTAAAAGAATTTAATTTAGAAAGTACCTACGATGAAAAATGTCTCCGACTTCTTTATGATCCACCGATAACGTTCAATGCTCGTATTTTATAGCACTCATATTTCTAGTAATAATCTACATCATATTATAAAGATTAAAATTCTTGAAAAGTGCAATCTCCTTAATAACTGTTTAAAAATAATGTTGCTTAGTTTTTATATCTGCATGAGGGAGCATTTCTAAGCGTGTTTATCGAAACAATCATGTGAGTGAACATAATATGCGCGGAGTGGTATAGAGGGGCTTGGGGCTAAGTTGTGAATATATAAGCAGGTCTAGAGAGATAGTTGGATGCTCAGTTAAAGACAAAGGAATACGACACAAAGCTATTCCAAGCGAGTCGTCTGAATCTCCAGGGGTTTGCGGCTTGCACTCGCAACGCTATGTGTTCGCTGTAACTCGCCTGTTGCTGTGAACATGCCACGTAAATATTAAGAAAATTCAACTGCACTATTTTTGCCGAACGCCGTCCATTTAGAAGCGAGACACACAACAGAGTCATTGTTCACATTCATTCTTCTTTCTACATCCCGCATATAATATAATGGAATAATTATGAACAACACTCTCGTAATATATCTGTCTCTTTTATCCTACTTTTACTACACGAAATATGCCGTAAATGTTGGCCATTTTAAATTCTTTCGTCTCATTTTTCACCGTATTACACTCGGAGCTTCAGATTGTTTTATTATAAACTTTATTTTAGAATGTGTGAGTTTTTGCATACCTGCCTCTGTTTTGTTCCGTATCATGAATTCATGAAACGAATTTTTTCGTTTTAATTTTAAAGGAGCTCGTAATTTTTTTTGCTTCCAACGGGTTCTAGTTTGTGTAATTATGCGTTCGTTTATGTTTTCAGTTCATACGAAAACTCATCTAGGTAATTATGTTACTTTTTCTGTAATAGTAGTTTGGTCATATAATAGGGGTTATTAAAACACGAGCGTAGGTTTATCACATGAGGGGAAGCCGAATGTGATAATAATAATATGCGAGTGTTTTAATACCTAATTATATGCCGTTGCATACACTATTTTATCTTCACTCATACCGTTGAAATAAAACAAAACTGAAAACGGAAAAATTTATGGTATGGCGGGCAATTTAGATTCTCATTGTGCATGACTCTTTTTTCTACATACGCTCCAATAAATTAAAAAGTAAAAGTGTTCTATTAAAAATAAAAAGTTATTTCATGATGCAGTTTTTTGAAAATCGATGGAAAGTGTTGCACTGTAATGGTTGCTACTGCACTCAGAACTTGTTACTGGATGAACCGATTCTGATGATTCTTTTTTTATATATATACTAGCACTCCGCCCGCGACTTCGTTCGCATGATTCCGTATTTTATTTAACTAAACTATGTGCAGTTAGTAAAGGCGATCAAAAATAAGCTATTGTTAAATCAAGAATAAATGGTATATCGTAGATATCTACGGTTTAAGTTAGGATTTAGAGGACATAGAACCTCCTCATTTTAAGTCGGTTAAAAATCTTATTCCATGGGCAATAAAAATTGCCATCATTAGTTTTTCAGAATTGCTCCCAGAAGATGTTTTAGAGAAATCAAAGGTTTTTTGAAGAATCATACGGCGCTAAGATAACCTCTTCCTCGATTTGGAACTACCGAACTGGACCGTTTGTCCAGTGTTGTTTGACGGAGATATCGGTGAACATACACAAAAAATAATTAAGTACCTTACTAAAGGAAAATTGCCTATTAGGTCGACCTAAAAAGTGAAAAATAAAAAATCTATTTTACACGCTACACACTATTTACACAACGAAAAAAATTGGTACGTACCAAAGACACCGACTTCGAAAAAGAAATTTATTTTTTACTTTGTAACACTACAAAGTAAAAAATAAATTTCTTTCGTTGGAATTTAGTAATATTTTTTTGTAAAAAAGTTTTTATACAAATAAATGTCTCTTTAAAGGTTGAATTTCCAAAACTCCCTCCTTAGTGCTCACCTACATCATTAAAAGAAGCTAAGTGTAATAAAATACTTCAAAAATCTTGATTACCCCCTAAATAGTATTTTGGGGATAGTTCCGAAAAACGAATAACTATTAGGGTTGTATTAGTTATTCTTTTTTATTTGTGACAAATTTCAAGTTTATTAAACCAAGATCTTCAATACTCCCATCTTCTTTTAGGGGTAATTTCGAAAAACTAATAATTACATCCTTTATCATTTACTTAGGTTAGTATTTGTCCCAAGTTTCAAGTTTATTAATCCAAGAAATGAGATTTTCCATACGAACTATAACATCCCTTAAATCGTAATTTAGGAGTAGTTTTGAAAAACTTGTAATGACAACCTTTACTTAAAAATCAATAAAAAAAAAAAAATGCTGTTAGTATTGATGCCAAGTTTCAAATATATAAGCCCAACAAATTGCCACCTTTAACCTCCATTAGGGGTAGAATTTCCGGAAATCAATAAACTCATTACTTTTTTTATTAATCAAGAGCGTGAACCTACTATTTTAAATATTTTACCTTCCAAACCGAAGAAATTTCATATACAGTTTCAACCCCTACTTTATTCCCCTTAGGGGTAGAATTTCTAAAACCTAATATTTACGTGAATTATTTTTATCAACTCCAACTCTAACTTACAAACTATAGAAATAACATACAAATTTTCAACCCCCTTTTTAGCCCAGTTAGGGGTGGCATTTCCGGAAATAATTAAACACATTGTTTTTTTATTAATCAGGGGCGAAAACCTACAATTTTAGATGTTTTATCTTCCAAACCGAAGAAATTTCATGCAACGTTACAACCCCTATTTTATCCCCATAGGGGTAGAATTTCCAAAAACTAATAAATACATGGTTTTTTTTATCTACCTAGAGATTATATCTAAAATTTCACGTGTCCAACTTTCAAACTGTATAAATTACATACAAACTTTCAACCCCCATTTTACCCCCTTAGGGGACGAATTTACAATAAATATATTAATTCTTTTTATGAACCAAAAGCGTAAATCTAAAATTTCACGTGTCCAACGTACAAACTTTAGAAATTACATACAAACTTTCAACCCTCTTTTTACCGCCTTAGGGGTCGAATTTCCGTAAACCAATAAATATATTAATTCTTTTTATGAACCAAAAGCGTAAATCTAAAATTTCACGTGACCAACTTGCAAACTGTGAAAATTTCATACAATCTTTCTACCCCTTTTTAACCCCCTTACGGGTCCAATTTCCAAAAACCAATATATGAATTAATTCTTCTTATCAACCAAGAGCGTAAATCTAAAATTTCACGTGCCCAACTTACAAACTGTAGAAAATACATACAAACTTTCAACCCCCCTTTTTACCCCCTTAGGGTAGGAATTTAGAAAAACCAATAAACACATTAATTATCTTTATCAACAAAGAGCGTAATGTAAAATTGCATGTGTACAATTTGCAAACTGTAAAAACTTCATACAAACTTTCAACCCCCTTTTTACCCCCTTAGAGGTCGAAAATCCAAAAACTAATAAATACAATTTTTTTTTTATCAACCAAGAGCGTAAATCTAAAATTTCACGTGTCCAACGTACAAACTTTAGAAATTACATACAAACTTTCAACCCTCTTTTTACCCCCTTAGGGGTCGAATTTCCGTAAACCAATAAATATGTTAATTCTTTTTATGAACCAAAAGCGTAAATCTAAAATTTCACGTGACCAACTTACAAACTGTGAAAATTTCATACAATCTCTCTATTCCTTTTTAACCCCCTTACGGGCCCAATTTCCAAAAACCAATATATGAATTAATTCTTCTTATCAACCAAGAGCGTAAATCTAAAATTTCACGTGCCCAACTTACAAACTGTAGAAATTACATACAAACTTTCAACCCCCTTTTTACCCCCTTAGGGTTGGAATTTAGAAAAACCAATAAACACATTAATTATCTTTATCTACCAAGAGCGTAATGTAAAATTGCATGTGTACAATTTGCAAACTGTAAAAACTTCATACAAACTTTCAACCCCCTTTTTACCCCCTTAGAGGTCGAATATCCAAAAACTAATAAATACATTATTTTTTTATCAACCAAGAGCGTAAATCTAAAATTTCACGTGCCCAACTTACAAACTGTAGAAATGACATACAAACTTTCAACCCCCTTTTTACCCCCTTTGGGGTGGAATTTTCAAAAATCCTTTCTTAGTGCTCACTTACGCCACATGAGGAACCTTTCTGCCAAATTTCATTCTTCTAGGCCTAGCGGTTTAGGCTGTGCGATGATCGATCAGTCAGTCAGTCAGTCAGTCAGTTTCTTCTTTTATATATATAGATAATAAATCACTCGGGATAGCTGCAATCGCATTTCTGTTTATTGTTAACACCATTTCAAAACATAACATCACACTAGTACGCTCTAAAGGGGTACGCAGGTGTAAACAGTTCACCTTGGTATACTCTTATTCCACCGGTTTTGTTTAAGTTTCATGTTATTGGGTTAATCTATTCTGGCTTCACTTTGGATATTATTGGTACCTAGCCTATATAACTGGTCCTCTATGTACCACAACTAAAAAGTGAAAAATAAAAAAAACTTTTTACAAAAAAAACAACCAACATCCAAATAAGAACACTACAAAGTAAAAAATAACTTCAATTTCGGAAGTCAGTGTCCAAAAACGAAGAAACGATAACAAGAACACTGACTTCCGAAATTGAAGTTATTTTTTACTTTGTAGTGTTCATATTTGGATGTCGGTTGTTTTATTTGTAAAAAGTTTTTTTCATTTTACCTATGTTCAAAAAATATTGTATGTTCATACAATATTTTTTGAATTCATATTTAGAACATTACGTTGTGAATGTAGATACAATATTTTAACGTTGTAAAAAGTTTATTATGTACTTAGGTACTTATCCAAGTGCTGACAAGGTCAGCACGTTCTGATGGAAACTTCTGAAAACGACGACGTAGTGATACCTCTTAGCTTAGCATTATGTCAATGTAGCCATGTTTGGAGTGAGCGGCACATTTGATACCGACGTGATGTTGTGATTCCATTTTATCGTTATTGTTTTTCATTACATTCGTTATTGTGACTCGGTTTTTTGTTGACATTTCTGTTCATTGTGCTCCAATAGAATTATGTTGCCGTAAACACGAACAAATTTTAATAAACTCGCGATTCAATTTGTTATCTGTCCCTTTACATATTGTTTTACGAAAATCTAATCAAGCCACCGAAAAACACAATGGCTCGAGTTTCGATATCTGTTAATTAAAATCAATCCTTTCTTTAAATCAATTTTGATGAAGCCAAATAAAAACATGTTTTTGATACTGAATTACGATGGGTGCAACCGGAGGATCCAAAAAAATGCAAATTTATTTTAATAAACTAATTTATTACTGTATTACAAAGTATTGAAATTACGACTAATTATACTAAAGTGTCAATTGGTCGATGTCGGATCCAAAAGTGCCGCTCCACGTTTTTATGTTTCTATGGAAAGGTTCGATTGACGTCAATTGGTCACGTTATGCTGAGCTTGCGTTTCGTGCCCGTAGGTGCCGTGTGCAATGTATATGCAGGTATGCCGATGCAGCGATCTATTAAGGTTGACCATGCGTAACACCTCTCCCCGTAGAACAGCGAGTATCGATGGACTTGTTCAAGATGGTCGCTGGTAGACATCCAGGGTCAATCCTTATTTGGCTTGGGTTGATAGTGCGTGGTGGTGGGATTGCGTAGACGACTTCAGGGTTGCTGTTGAAGTTTTCTGTGATTTCTCTGGATGCTTTTCTTATGCGTAGCCGACGATAGATTAGAGTGGCGATGAGTGCGCATGTACCGGATAGTGCGAGGTACATGGGTATAGTAGTGTGGTAAATGACGGGATCGGTGACGTCATCTAAATGTACAGGCAGTTGCGTCGCTATCTCGTTGCTAAGCGTGTGAAGTTTTTGTAGATTTGGCGAATTTAGGATGAGCTTCGGATAATTTTCAGGCCTCGACTCGTTGTATAGGGGCATCTCAGTGATCTTCACGACATGTCCTTTGATGTGGTCGTCACAGTGTTGGAGATGGTGAAGGCGGGTGTTCTCAGGTTACAGTTGTGGGGGATGATTGCCAAATAGCTGCCTCGTAGGGTCCGGTACTGTTCTTGACCGCAAGACATCTTCACTTTTGTTGGTACAGGAAAACTTAAGGTATAATGCTTGTCGTCCAGGGTTTCCAGGGCTTCGGTGGTGAGAGCTACGGGTGTCAGCTTGCAGCTGGGTTGAAGTTCTTGATGGACTATGAGATGCTGGATACAATCTGGTTTGCTCTGGATTTGTAGGTTGGCTGTTGACTCACAGAGATATATGGAGTTTACCTTCGGACATTCTGTCTCTATGTACCTAGAGTCTGAGCTAGAGAGTGCTACGAAAGGTGAGGGTGGTATAAGAGTTTCGTGGTTTCTGTTAGGAACAAGGGAAAGTTTGTACAAATTATATGTGGAGGAAACAACTATCGGGACTTTTATAACTACTACTATCTGCTTACTAGAATAGAAGTAACCTAGTTTAATTATTTCATAAAAATGCCTAATTTCTACGTCAAGGATTTCGTCATTAGCGTATAAAATCCTTAATTTACCTAACATATACTTAATTTCATCTAAATTAAATAAAGAGTACGGGGTACTCGACGCGCGAATAAATGTTAGGGTGTTCTCTAAACTTCGTAATTCTTCATAAAGATCTTCTACATTATCTCCTAAGATTAACAGATGTTGGGCCAGATGGGCGTATTTAATTAAATCTGTATCCCTATTAGCGTTACTTTCCAAAATTAAGTTTAGTGCTTTACTCATCTTATCTTGATTTGAAATTATACTATCTATTATTTGAGAGCTACGTGAAATAAATTTACTATTTAAACTAACATGGTTATTAATTTCTAATTCTAATTTATGCTCATTATTACGTAAGGTGTTTATGGCGTTTTCGTATTTAAGTGCATCGGTGTAGTCTAAATTACCAGAAATTGATTTTATTACAGAACCCAAACCGTCGATAAGGCCTCTTTTACTACGAGTTGATTCAAACATACTAATTTTACTAGTAATTAAATTGATTTTACTATTGAGATGTTTCAGATGAGGGTCGAATAGGAATAAGGTTTTATTGTTAACTAAGGGACTTAATTCAGCCATCTGTGTTTTTACCACTTCAATTTGAAGATGGATATTCTCTAAATCTATATGACTTAGGAAAGAATAGAAATGGGAAACGATCTTTGCCGCTCCTAATTTGAAGGGAAGTAGTCCTGGTCCATTGTCAAGTGATTCAACTGTTATCTCTTGTCCTTGGGCCGGATGTAGGGTCATCAGCCATAGTATTATCCTGTAACAAAGTGGGATCTTTAGGACTTCGCTTAAGGCGAGATTTTGCTACTGGACCGCGTTTCTTCTTCGTATAGATGTGGATTGGAAGATCTGCGAGTACAGTATCTTGCGTATAACGCGGGGCTAACTTCTGTCGAGACGCCATGGGATTGCGTACAAAGATTTGCTGGTCAGGGGTATAGTCCTTCTCGGGTTCTCTGTCCCTGTTACGGGTTTCAGTCAGTTGTGTCCTGTCATGTAAGGATGTCTGGTTAATAAGGTCGTATACTTGACCCATTCGTTTCCTATGGTCTTGTGAGTACTGTTGCAGTAAGTGTTCAGATAGGTCAATATCTATTGGGTCTCGAGGGTCAAAGTGTCCAGTTATCAAGTCCAAGGGTCTACATTTTGTGAAGCTATGGATCGAACTATTGTACGCTAAGATGGCATAAGGCATAAGATTAACGACTGGTTCATTTCGTCTCTCTAATTTCAATAACCTAAGATGTTCTAAAATGGTAGAATGGAATCTTTCTACTATGCCATTGTCGTTAGGGGAATGCGCTAATATTTTATGGTGAATAATTTTATGAACTCGGTTGAATTCTAAGAAAATCTGATTTGTGAATTCAGGGCCTCCGTCCGTGACAATAGTCAATGGGACCCCATGGTGGGTGCAAAATACAAGTAGAGCTTGTACTACACTTAAAGCGGTGCTATCTCTAAGGTGATAAGCTTGTGCATACTTAGAGAAAGCGTCTACAATGGTAAGGAATTTCTCTGTTTGAGCTGTGAACAGATCTAGATGGATAATTTCAAAAGGTTTACTAGGGGGTGGTACAATGTTAAATCTTTGCTTGATGGGGTGACGGTCGTACTTAGCCTGACCACAGATAGTACACTCATTTATGTACTTGGAGATGTGTTCTTTCATCTTAGGCCAGTAGAATTTAGAAGATAGGGCTAAGTAACATTCAGTGATACCGCGATGATTTGTTTTACCTTCGTGGTATTTCTTTATGATGTCTTGTTGACGCAGGTAGTCTTTAACATTCTCTAATTCAACTTTAGTTAGAACCATGTTCATTGAAGAGCTTTTGAAGTTGTCTTGAATTACGGGGATTATTTTATACATGGCAAGAGGAGGATGGATGATTAAACCGGTTTTGACTTTAGGGTTCACATATTCTTTAACTGCATTAATAACGTCGTTAGTCAGGTTAGACTCAGATAGTTGAATGGTAGTTCGGGTATGCGTTTCAAATGGCTTACTCACTGTCGGTCGTTTTTTAATATCGCCTACAAGTACAAAACAGATTTGTCTACTGAATTTATTTAAGGGTTCGTCTGATATTGGCACTTCTAGAATAGGGGCTTCGTTACTAGTGTGAACAGTTGCTGTGTCAGAGTTGTCGAGTATGTCAGGGTTGTTTGTAGGGGCTGTCAGTGTTTCAGAACCTGCTGTTGAGTGAGGCTTTTCAGATACATTTACCGCTATAGACATAGCGTCCTCGTTGTTGATTTCAATGCGGGACAATGCGTCGGCGTTAGTGTTCTTTTTGCCTTGCTTGTATACTGTAGTAAAATTGTATTCACTCAACTTAAGTCTCCAACGTGTGAGTCTGGAGCCTGGTTCTTTAAGGCTCATAACCCATTGTAAGGGTTTATGGTCTGTAACTATCTTAAACTTTCTCCCAAACAAGTATGGACGAAAGTATTTAGTAGCCCAAACTATGGCTAATAACTCCTTCTCGATTACACTATAGTTAATCTCACTGGAGTTTAATGTCCTGGACGCGTATGCTAAGGGCTTATCTTGTCCTATAGGTCCTTGAGAAAGGACAGCTCCTATGGCAAAGTTAGATGCGTCAGTCGTAAGCACAAATTCCTTAGAAAAGTCAGGGTACTGCAGTATAGGGTCGTTAGTCAGTAGTAATTTGCACTTTTCAAAACAGTCGATGTAGTTAGGGTCATTGAAGGTGATCCTAGAACCTTTCTTGAGACATTGCGTCATGGGTTTCGTAACGCGCGCAAAGTCAGGAATAAATTTCCTATAGTATCCTAACAGGCCTAAAAAGCGTTTGATCTCGGTAGCTGTCTTAGGAATAGGGAATTTCTGGATGGCGATGATCTTATCGGGGTTAGGCTTAATACCGTCCTTACTTATTACGTGACCTAAGTATGAAGTTTCAAGCTTTAAAAATTCCGACTTATCCATCTGGATCTTAAAGTTTGATTCCCTTAATCTCTTGAATACTTTTTCTAAATTTACCATGTGTTCCTGTAAGGAAACACTAAAAACGACTATGTCATCGAGATATACGAGACATATGACATTTTGGAGGTCCCTGAGGACATTATCCATCACGCGTTGAAACGTGGATGGAGAATTTTTGAGACCCATGGGCATGCGTAAAAATTCAAAGTGCCCATGTTCTATATTGAAGGCCGTTTTGTGAATATCGGCTGGGTCCATTTCTACCTGGTAAAATCCACTTGCAAGGTCTAGAGTTGTGAAGTAATGACAGTTACCAAGTTTATCTAAGATGTCATTAATATTGGGGATTGGGTACTTGTCATCGAGGGTTTTCTCGTTGACCTTACGAAAATCAATGACTATGCGCCATTTAGTCTTTCCGGACGCATCAGATTTTTTTGGAACTACCCAGATAGGTGAGCTCCAGGCTGACTGCGAGGGACGGATTATCCCTTGGTCTAACATTTTGCTAATCTGATCCTGAACTTCCTGTCTGTGAACAAAGGGATATCTATAGGTCTTAGTATAGACAGGTAATTCGTCGGTGGTATGAATACTATGCTTTATCTTATTGGTGAAAGTTAGAGGTTCACCATCAATATAGAAAACGTCAGCATATTGTGCACAAAGAGATTCTAGGTTGGCTCGTTCTTCAGGATTCAGATGGTCAGTGCGTAGCTTTGATAATACCTCGTATACGCGATCGCTAGGCTGATAGATGGTCGCGCTTTGCTCGTTAAAAAGTTCCGCGGTAACTGGCCTGTCCATTGAGAAAACTACATCATGTTTAGTTGGATTAGTTATTTCTATAATGCCACGGTTATTTTTAACAGAAGTAACACAGTCGCGAATAGTGCAATTGGAAATAGTCTGCTCTGATATTATTACGTCACCATCATGAAGATTAATGGGGACTCTAGCTAATTTGGATGAATTAGCGGGTACTATGTCCTCGTAAAGATTACAATTACGTGAATCATACATTCGCAAGGGATTAGATGAATTACGTGTAACAAGAACCTTATTCTTTAGATCTATATTAGACTCTAACTTTTCTAGTAAGTCTAAGCCTATTAAGCCGTCAAAATAATTGTGGAACTTGTAAATGTATAGGGTAATGTCACAGGTTTCTCCGAATTCCGGGAAGCACGGTATAGTAATGGAATAATTATTACGAGTTGTCGCGTGGATGTTAGTGACATCGAAAGGCTCATAATTACACTGGACATGATGATAAAATCTTTCTACAACGTTCGGGCTAATAAAAGATAGGTTCGCCCCGGTATCTACTAATAGTTTAATGGGTGGATTAGCAATCTGAATGAATGGAAGTTGTCTCTGGGTTTGTAAGTTAATCTCTATTTTGGTTTGTCTGATTTCGGGGCTGTATGAAAATCCTGGCCTTCAGCAGACGTTCCTTGGGCAGATGTTCCTTCAGGCACATTCTGATGTTCCTCTACGTGCACTGGAACATAATCACTATGAGCTAGTGGCCCATACACAGGTTCGTAATTGTAAGGTACAGGGTAGAACTGGTCGTAATAGTCATTATAGGCATAGTCGGGTTATTCATAATAGTCGTAAAAGTCTACTTCGTTAACATTCATCTCACGAGTCTTAAAGTAGTTACTGGGAGGTGGATTTCCTTGTTGAGTCCAGTCATGTCCTGTCGAAGGTCTCGGCATAGGTTTAGGAACAAAGTGGCTTACACCACTCATGGGCTTAGGGCCATTATTAATGGGCGTGTAACTAGGCCTTTGTTGAGGCAATCGGAACACGTTGCTCTGGGGCCTATGGTTAGGCGGGGGTGCGCTTAACATTTGTTGGGTTCGCGTGGGACCGCGATTGAAAGGCACTTGGGGTCCCCAAGCTTGCATTGGCCTTGGCGGTTGTGGCTGATAAAAACTTTTGGAGGGACCGGGCTGATTAAACGGCGCTGAAAAAGTGACTGGCTGTGGAGTATGCAAATTAAATGGCTTAATCTGATACGTACTGGGATTAAATGAAGACGTAGACTGCACAGGTCTCCGCTCCGGCAAATGGTCATTACGCTGCTGTAAGTACATGGTGTTAATTTCCTCGTGCACAAACTCGAGGGCCTTTTCGATGGTGTCGGGTCGCATGCACCTAATACGCGAGCCTAAAGGTTCTTTTAGGCCACGAACGAATGCCTGTAGGGTTAATTTTTTATATAGTGCCCGTTTGGCCTCGATGGTAGTAGATATGGGCTCATGCAAGGTCACATACGTCATAATTGTACTAAATAAAGTTTGGCACTTTTCGTAAAATTCCGGTGGTGATAAATTCTTTTGCGTTAACAGGGCCAAATCATTGTATAAGGCGGTCTCGTCCCGCTGGTCCGAGAAGTTATTAATCAGGGCGTTTCTAATACCCTGCCAGGTTTCGGGAATGCCGTTTGAATTTATTGTGCGGGCGGCATTTCCGGTAACTTTATTAAGTATGCCGTTCAACAAGGATAAATTACTTAGTTCGTAACCTGGCTCTGCCTTAACAAATTGCGCGACAAGTTGGTCACATAAACGTACAAACCGCGTGAGCACGTTCGGGTTCCCGTCGAATTCGGGAACGAGGCGTAAGGCCTTGTAAACTTGATCTACCAAATCGGTACTCATTTTGTTAGTTAAATTATTCTCTATGATTAAGCAAGATTCTACACTTTCACTATCTTCTAATATAGTATCTAAATTCCTATTCGCATCGATTTGCGAGTTCCTATTAGAAATACTCGACTTAGGAGTCCGTGATATACGTGGGTGAAAAATTTTGAAAGTTTAATAGAAACACTTGAGGAAATTAACACAAAGGAAACACAGAGGAAAAAAGAAAAGGAAATTACACAAAGGATACTAAAATATAGGAAGGCGAGCAACTCTAGTAGATCTAGGTACTTACCAAATCTGCATCTCTCTGTGGTATCGATATTCGGATACTCCTCCGTAGCCGCACACCCGTAGGTTCGAATAGCCCGTTGTCGGTGATCGATTCACTGAATTTACTGGAATATCCTACCGACTGCGCCAATTACGATGGGTGCAACCGGAGGATCCAAAAAAATGCAAATTTATTTTAATAAACTAATTTATTACTGTATTACAAAGTATTGAAATTACGACTAATTATACTAAAGTGTCAATTGGTCGATGTCAGATCCAAAAGTGCCGCTCCACGTTTTTATGTTTCTATGGAAAGGTTCGATTGACGTCAATTGGTCACGTTATGCTGAGCTTGCGTTTCGTGCCCGTAGGTGCCGTGTGCAATGTATATGCAGGTATGCCGATGCAGCGATCTATTAAGGTTGACCATGCGTAACAACTGTTTTTCAAACCTTTGTTGATATTTTTATTTAATTAAACAAGCAAAAACGAATATATATGTTACTGTAAAACCCGAGCTACGGTAAAACCTAGGATTTACCAAGTCTAATTAAAAGTCCGAAATAATCTATAATAATCGCAAATTTCGGGCTTTTACTAGCAATATTATTATTATTCTAACTGTGGTATAGTATTTATTATGAGGAGTTCATGGCTAAATAATAACAGCCGCACGGGTCAATTTTCAAGGTTAAGCAACGCTTGACGAGGTTGGTCCGTGCCTTGGAAAGCACGTTAAGCCGTTGGTCCCGGCTGTCATTTGAAGATCTTTGACAGTCGTTACGAGTAGTCAGAAGCTTGAGATCTGACACCAGTCTAACCAAGGGGTACCGTTTTACCCAGTTACTGGGTTGTGGAGGTCAGATAGAGAGTCGTTCCATTTAAAACACTGGTACTCAGCTGAATCCGGTTAGATTGGAAGCCGATCCCAACATAGTTAGGATATAGCTAGGCCGATTGATTGGTATAGTCTTTATTATATCTATACGTAGTATAGTAGTGTTAGTCCGGGTGCATCGTCCTCACGTATATGAATTAATGTAGTATGTACAGTACAACTATTTTCTTAATGACCCTCGGCAATCATCGCATTTCCGAATACAAACGAATGCTAATTTCCAAGTCCATCAATTATGAGATGTATCGTGTATAATAAATTGAAATAGAACTAAGTTTTTTATTGATGTTTTGTTTTGATTTCCCTGGAACTATATAAAGCTGTAAAACTATTTTTCTTTTTAACCGCAGCAGCTTTCCTCCCATTTTAAAAATAAATTACTTTATGTTAAAAGAGTATTAACAACTCTATATACTTCCAAGTTGATTGAAAGCGTCCAGTCTTTCACCGAGTGCAAAGCGCATTTGATAGAAAGCCGACGACTGACGAAACATGAAGTTTGCCGAGGGGCATTAAGAATATAGTTGTACTGTATGTAAATATTGTAAAACACTTTTTTTTAAAGAGTATGTGTGGAGTTTCTTGTCCGTTCTTCTCCATAACTATCTACTTTACCGAATGGAAGGTAGAATCAATTATTATTACTTAAGTTCAAAAGTGCCGCTTAATGGCATAATTGAAATAAAGAAATTTGACTTTTGTTGATCACACGGTAAATCTTAGGGTATCATCAGATACTTGTAAATATTAAAAAGTGGACACACTACGATACGAATTGATGAGGGTAATTTAAATAAATAGATTGTGATTCGAGAATTAGCCTTCGTCGAAAAAGAAATCGTTGAATAAACTTAGTACATACTGTTACATACATTGGTGAAGCTTATCAATCCGTAATTATTCTTATCATTTTGTGTCGTTTCTAAGATAAATCATAAGATTTACCGTGTGATTGCTGATAAAAACGCGAAATTAGAGATTATCATACTTCATTTCGGACTTTCACAGGTAAGAGTTGGTAAATCTTAGGTTTTACCGTTATTCAGGCTTTAACAGTAACATAATATAAATCATAGGCAGCTTTTTTTAAATAATAATTACCATTCTCAATGCAATATCACATTTATTTCTATCAGTTAAAAATTATGTTCAATTATAAATTTATGGTATCAACGAGAAGATAAATAAGGCAGCAGTAATTCTAATTTATACGAAACATAATTTACCAACTCATAAATAATGTTATAAAAATATTATAGATTAAACTTTCAAAGCATTTTAATTTGATAAATAACTAAATATCTAAGTAGGCCCATTAATTTTCTGTAAAGAAAAGCAGCAATTTTTAGTGCTACACTATAATTGTATAGAAAACTTCCAAGAAAATTGGAACATTAATCTACCACAACGAATACCGAAACGAAGGTTATACACGAAAGTAAACGATTCCGTTGAATTTATAATAAAACGACAGCTAAATATCCGTACAGGAAATTAAATAGGAATCAGAACAAATCCTATTATAAAGTGTCATCAATCACTAAATCCAACAGGAGTATGAGCCTGCTATGTGGAAAACACAAATACATATAGTACGTAGGCTTATTGTACCCACTTATAGGTAAGTCATTAGGGTAGTTTCAGGCTATCATTAATTTCGTTTGTATCTTATCTCTCACTATCTTATTTATAAGGCTTAGCCAATGTGCTTTACTTGAGTTTTAGTATGCAATAATGTTCCCTTTAACTATAGCAATTAACAATAGAACAAATACCAGCTGGCGTGAAGATGTGCACTGTGCAGTTGGAGGATGTGTGTTTTTAATATAAAAGTGAAAGGTCGAAAATATTATATTATGGAATTGATCACGCTGAATTATTATGTCAGGTAGAGAGGTTGAAAATATATGCTTATGAACCATGTACAAATATACAAAAATAAAATCATAACATCCTTAATAATAATGCTTTCTAAATTAATAATGTTTAAGCAGTACCGGTCCGTAGTCCATACGGTGCATGCGCGCGGGGGAGGCAATTTTGTGTTAGCTCAGAAGTATTTTCGAAGTTTTATAATCTAAAGTAAAATTAGATTAGATTGTCAAGCAAATGCCGCTACCCGACCATAGATGGCGGTATTTTCAGTGTCCCAATTCTAAACCTAATTGCGTTTGCCGTAAGGATGACATTCATGTCATAGGTCGATATTTACTACTACTCAACCATGGTCACATCAGTGCAATATAACACATTGCAACTTTAATTACATTATCGATATCGATAGATACCCGATTTCTTAATTCGAAAAAATAAGACCTGTTTTTTTAGTTGGGGGCTTGTATATATTTTTATAAATAAAATCAATTTGAAATTATGTACTAATTTAATTTAATTAACTATAGGAATTAACAATAGAACAAATACCAGCTGGCGTGAAGATGTGCACTGTGCAGTTGGAGGATGTGTGTTTTTAATATAAAAGTGAAAGGTCGAAAATATTATATTGTGGAATTGATCACGCTGAATTATTATGTCAGGTAGAGAGGTTGAAGACTTATAAAACTAAAGGATTTGGAAGCAATCACCAATAGCATAAAATTGCATCAAGTGTAAAATACTATTGTGTTGTCGATTTCCAGTCGTAGTCGAAGCGAATGAAGCTAAATCTTAGTTAAACTCTTATAGTCATGAAACATGTACCTATACTACATGTGTTGTATACATGTTTCATGACTATGAAAGTTTAACTGAGATTTTATTTTATTTTATTTATTTGGGACATAAACAGACATACAGTACATATAACTACTTTATCTACTTCGGTTTCGTTATATTCGAATTATAAAATTGACAGCGGTTGCATTATGATACCCATAACGACACCGGGTTGCATTATGCGAATCGTCATAAATTCTAAAACACAAGCAAAGACATTCTGAACATACAGCCAGGTACCTATAATATTACTTCGAAATCGAGACAATGTAAATGATGTTTTTAAAAATGGAACAAGTTTAGAACAAAAGTATCGTATAATATTTGGCTGTTGCGGCTACAAGATCTTTGCCTTATACCTAATAAAGACTAAATAAAAAAATAAAATAAAAAGTGGACGCGGGCAAAAATTTCTGAGTGAAATTTTATTCCAAATTTTATTAAAAATGTTTTCAACATCAAGTGATATTGAAAATACACCACCAGATATAACAAATAGAGCAGTTGCGGCTACAAATAATTTACTACCAGAAAAATCAAGCCATGTATATGAGAAATGAAATACTTAAACACACTTCCTGAAATACTTATTTGTCTATATCTGTGTTTTATTCCTTCCTTCGTAGATAAAATCTTGTATGCAACTGTACGTTATTGGTCTTTTAATACTCGTGCCCACCTATTTCGGTACGCGCTACGCTTGTACCGAAAAATGGCACTCGTATTATAAGACCGTCCATAACGTAACAGTTGCATAAATAGCTATTTTGTACATCAAAAAGTAGTTATATTGCAGTCGAGAAAACCCACACTATTGTCCACGAAGTGACATCGGAGTATAATAACGAACGCATATTAAAAGAGAATAATAAAGTATATATATATAATTTTTTGCAGCAAAACACTATATACACGAATCGAAGGAAGCGGATGACAAGAGGTTCAGATGTGTCATTCCCATACATTAATTCGTTTTCTACTAGCGTTATCGATTGTATATTGTCAACTTGGCTACAGGTGCTGAGCATCTGGAAATAAATAGCTACAATCGTAATTGTTTTTTAAACACAAATCCAGCAGCTCTTTCAGATGATGCCTATATTCGGCCAACCGACCTCGAAATACTCAGTTTATTTGGTTTATGTAACAATTAGTGAGGCAAATAGCAGGAAGGGAACGCATACTCCGTAATGTTAGCCATTTGGTTCCCGAAATTAAGCTTCACTTCGTACGTCAGCGTCGGTCGTCGAACATTTTTGTTTAATTTTGCAGATGTTTGGTCCACGTGGAAAATTAAGTATCAGAAACTTCTGTACTACTAGAATTGTTTTTAGTTTACGTTTAAAAACTGCAGTGTTGATG
Source organism: Orthosia cruda (assembly GCA_964057195.1). Taxonomy (NCBI): domain Eukaryota; kingdom Metazoa; phylum Arthropoda; class Insecta; order Lepidoptera; family Noctuidae; genus Orthosia; species Orthosia cruda. The sequence goes on along the minus strand of OZ059832.1, from coordinate 14,140,818 downwards.
ATATTGTTTGCTTTCTGAGTATTCATTTGTTTCTTTTTTTCAGAATGGGTAGGTAGATTCTAATCAAAGACGCACGAGGAAGATTAAAAAATGCATTGCTTCGATTTTTGATACAAATCGGCGATTAATATCTTCTGCAACTATCTGTCTGAATTATATGTGTTACATTTAATCGTGAAATTATGTTACCATTTTACCATATATTTTTTAATTAACTTTAGTCGTAAAGTCCTTATTATGTTCATTGTGGGCAAATCTGTACGGACCGCGACAGTGAAATAAACTGTTTTTAGAGCCCAAAGTCAAAAAGGAACCCTTATATTTTCGCTCTGTCTGTCTTTCCATCCGCAGCTTAGCTCAGAGACTCTTAGTATTAGAAAGCTATAATTTGGCATGGATATACATATTATTAATACAAACATTCTGACAAAGTAGTAAAATAAAATCAAGAAATAAATCTTTTTGGGGTTCCTCCTGTAGACGCAAAGTGTGGATGTTTTTTTTTCTCATCTATCCCATAGTGCGGGATTTCTTTGGATAGGCCAATCAAAAATATTACGGGTCTCTTAAAACCATTTATCGATTCAGAGCTCCGTTTGCGTAAAATTAAGCTTTAAATTGCAAATTTTTGTTAGAGTCAAGTCTGTGCCCCCCCCGCCCCCCCTTCCAGCTAAATGGTTGTTCTTGGCTATGTGAAAAAATTCACAGCAGTATTAAATATAACGAAATTAAAAGGAAAACTATCACAGTTAGGTAGGCTCTACAAGTTTACGAGTAATAGTCGACCAACTTATAAAATATACTTGGAACAGTAGAAAAGTTGTACAGATGCCATTGAAAAATTACTTAAATAACGATGTTAGCTGTGTAAAATACAGCAAATATGTGCTTATGAACCATGTAAAAAAATACAAAAATAAAATCATAACATGCTTTACAAGTTTACGAGTAATAGACGATCAACTATAAAATGTACTTGGAACAGTAGAATTTTTGTACAAATGACATTAAAAAAAAAACTTAAATAACGTTGTTAGCTGTGTAAAACAGATAGAAAATATATGCTTATGAACCATGTACAAATATACAAAAATAAAATCATAACATCCTTAATAATAATGCTTTCTAAATTAATAATGTTTAAGCAGTACCGGTCCGTAGTCCATACGGTGCATGCGCGCGTGGGAGGCAATTTTGTGTTAGCTCAGAAGTATTTTCGAAGTTTTATAATCTAAAGTAAAATTAGATTAGATTGTCAAGCAAATGCCGCTACCCGACCATAGATGGCGGTATTTTCAGTGTCCCAATTCTAAACCTAATTGCGTTTGCCGTAAGGATGACATTCATGTCATAGGTCGATATTTACTACTACTCAACCATGGTCACATCAGTGCAATATAACACATTGCAACTTTAATTACATTATCGATATCGATAGATACCCGATTTCTTAATTCGAAAAAATAAGACCTGTTTTTTTAGTTGGGGGCTTGTATATATTTTTATAAATAAAATCAATTTGAAATTATGTACTAATTTAATTATGCTCATTGAGGCGGGCGGGCCTCTTCGTAATATTATCTTATAGAAATATTAAATTAGTAAGTAATTTAATATTTCTTTCTTTTGTCGATATCCATTTATAAAGTCAATATTCGACCCGACTACATCACTAATTGAGTAGCGTAGAACTTTCGAGAACGAAATAGTGAATACCTCAGATAAGAGGTGACATTTGAAATTTTCCAAATTCCGAAAGAGAAATAAACAAGGAGCGTGCGCGCGAGGATCCAGGAACGAATCATACCATTACCACAAAATAGAGAGTATACAGAAGGGCCACTCCCGCCGTTTCGAAAATTGACAGCTAAACTTGACAGATTCACTAGGGTTGCTACTATTTTGATTCCGAATTTTTAAAAAGAGTAGGTTGTTGTGAAGTTACAAGCGTAAATATATCGATTCGTCTAAACATACATCATATCATGATTATATACCTTAGATATAGGATAGACAGAGCATTAAATAACCATTAAATATCACGACGGCACATACGATGAAGATTGGAGTGTAACAAGACGTAACAATAGTGTAATAATGATCCCACTAAAAACATTAAAATGTGAAAAGCACCAAGCTCGACAAAAATATAAATGTGAAAAAAGGCAATAAAATCAAAAAACCAGACTGCTTAAGAAGCGAACTAAAAAGATGTACTTAAACAAGAAGAAAATTATGCTGGGCAGTCAGACGAAACATATTTGTGAGCTGGATACCACAATTATTATAACAAGTTTCGTATCCTTTCCAATTTCGTCTATGGACTAAAAATAATTTATTATTTTCCTAGATATTGAATTTCTAATCTATAAAAATTGTCATCTTGAAAAATTGAATTACCTTTTATAACTTACAAATGAATGAACAACGAATTTAAATAATTAAAGTATAATCGGTCTGTAACGATTAAAAAAGGTAACCAATGCAACCTCGTTACAATACTTTATGTATGAATGACGTAACAAACGCCCGCATAAAGCACTCGTCTCGTGACAGCCGCGACTAAGCTCGGTCCAATATTGCACATTATTCCCTGTAAAATCGTAATGTCAATGTGTGCGTGCAAAATGGCGCTTTGTTCGTAGTGGACTCTCTGTCTGCGGCGCGCCGCCGCTTACGTACTTTGTGCCATTACCCGTGGCTCTAACGCGTGCTTATATTGGCTCCTTTCGCAATTGACGTCCTTCATATAGATTATTTATTGCAGCTTATTTACTTTGGTTGTTTGTTCCTATCATTGAATAATTTGATTTTATTTTTTGGTAGTTGAGATTGTTTAAAAATACTAAAATATTTGTTTTCGTTTCGTAAATATTTGAATAGACTATCTCCGTAACGGCAATACTGCAGTATTGAAATTATTAAGTGACGCTGGTTATAAATATTTATTACAAACGCATGCCTCTACCCACGGTGGTACTCAAATTGATAATATTTTTTCTAACTTCACTTGTGAAGTTGGATTTTATAACTCCTTCTTCAGTTACCATCGTCCTATGTGGGCCCATTTTTAGACATTGTGAGCCGCTGAAACCGTTTTAATGTTCATGTAACAATAAAAAACCCTCTTCTAAGTCCGCATTATTATGCAACTACGGAACACTGTTACTGCGCGTGACCCAACACGCACCTGGCTGTTTTTTTAATTCAAGAATTGTTTTATTTAAGAGTGTGAATAGTCTGCACGGGTTATAACCGATCAATGACAAAAACTAAACGCAAAACAGAAATAAACCTTGCTAGGAGGCAATATCATCGATAGGAAAATCAATCAAATAATTGAAGACGAAAAATATAATTATATTTAGCTTTTAAAGATCTTAAAAAGACATCCAAAAACAAACGGTGTATCTGAGAATTACATTGTTATTATTTTCCGTCAATAAGGCATCTACATAGAAACTGCGACATAATTATCATAACGCGTTAGTAGGCAGGTAAATCAGCAATTTAGGAAATTACACCAACCTAATTTGCTAACTGTGTATAAACCTATTAATACATAATTATTGTCCAAAGCAGGCTAATATACATTAACGGGTTAATTCGTACATAATCCCGCTCATACACGAGTTACAGACCGCGGGATAACAAAACGCGTGCGTTCACAATGAAAACATGTTTCCATGGCGGGATAAAAAAATAATGAAATGTGTATGACTTTTTCTGTCGAGATTTCTCTTCAGATAATATTTTTCATTCAGCTACCCTAATTAATTAGCGTTGATTGTGTACAATTGTTGCGATACGGAACCACTTTTCTGTGCCGAGGCTTCAAAAAAAATCAAAATCATTTTTTTTTTATTTTACTTGGGCGTTTCGTACAGGTTTTCCATAACAACGAGAAAAAGGCTTCACTTACACGCGAAGTTGTTTTTTGGCTAAGAATGACTCCTTGAGGTTTAGAAAAATGGCTTGCTTGCTGTTGTCGTACAATATTGAATGTTTTTTTTTGTGAATGGTATTATACTCATTGAGAAATATTGCCCCAAAAATCTTGTATTTATAGGGTTCCGTACCCTGAGTGTCCATACGGAGCCCTTGCTGTCACTCGCGTGTCCGTCTTTCTGTCCGTCATCTGTCGCACAGGTCTTACAGCCTAACGGATGGAGCTACAGTCATCAAATTTTCACAGTATAAGGATCTTATTCACAGAACAGAGAAAGAGGCGTTTTTCTGTTCTGTGATCTTATTAACCCAAAGTCATACAAGATGTCAAAAAGGTTTTTAAGGGGAGCTCCTATTAATACAGCAAAACGAGGTGCGGAAAAAAGTCATTCCCATCGAGTGGAATATCGTTGTTTAGAGATCTTTGTGTAGATAAATATTGTATTTTTTGTTTTAGAAAATAATGGAAAACAAAGGAATGAGAATCTACCAAATACAGCATTATAACAATTTTTTTTTGACCTATGGACTTCAAATTTGGTGATATTATTTATTATTACGTATATTTTACTAACAGATAACAATATATTGATAAATCAGACTTTTCTTTGAAATTCCCTAATTTTACCTATTGTAACCCTAAATTTGCAAAGTTCAACACGCACTTGGATGGTTTTTATATAATCTCTAAACCAAATAAGATTCAGACTGAAAACCGAATTTCAGTTCATAAAGCTTTAATGTACCTACGTACCAAGATAATGAAATTATAACACTAACACCAACTTACAAAGTTGGCAAAGGCTCGCCAAATCATAGTGCGGAATTTCATCTTGCAATCGCTACAAACAGATGAAATACTTATGCTACAATGAAAATGGCTACCTGTTAATTAACCCAACTCATGTGGAAATGTGCACTCATTTATAACAAAAATAATAATTTTGCATCCAAATGAGTAGTTACCGCACAAAGGGAAAATTTTCGTACGAATAATAATTATGAGCTTAAGGCTAAAATGAGCAAAATAATCGTACACTAGCTTTATTTAACATAACTTAATACGCATTACATGCATTCGGGAACCGCCCCGATTCCATTAATTTTATCTTTTCCACACATTATTAAGTGCAGTCAAACATCAATCAATTTAATTGAAACATTGTTTGTGGGAAAATCGAGTTAAAACCGCTACCTGAATACGGAACGCTAAAAATAAAATGAATAATTTAGGCTGCCGGTCGTTATGTGAATTGCAAATCGAGCGAAAGATTGTATTTACGTGAAATTATTCAAGCAAATCTTTCCTAACGAATTGTTTGCTTGCTTCAAACTTTCCCAATTCCAAAATAGGTATTCAATTCTGCGACATTCTTATTCAATAAAATCTTTATGGTTAGAACCTACACATTTAAATATTTTGCGTACCTAAAAGGATTTAATTTAGAAAGTACCTACGATGAAAAATGTCTCCGACTTCTTTATGATCCACCGATAACGTTCAATGCTCGTATTTTATAGCACTCATATTTCTAGTAATAATCTACATCATATTATAAAGATTAAAATTCATGAAAAATGCAATCTCCTTAATAACTGTTTAAAAATAATGTTGCTTAGTTTTTATGTCTGCATGAGGGAGCATTTCTAAGCGTGTTTATCGAAACAATCATGTGAGTGAACATATGCGCCGAGTGGTATAGAGGGGCTCGGGGCTAAGTTGTGAATATATAAGCAGGTCTAGAGAGATAGTTGGATGCTCAGTTAAAGACAAAGGAATACGACACAAAGCTATTCCAAGCGAGTCGTCTGAATCTCCAGGGGTTTGCGGCTTGCGCTCGCAACGCTATGTGTTCGTTGTAACTCGCCTGTTGCTGTGAAAGTGCCACGTAAATATTAAGAAAATTCAACTGCACTATTTTTGCCGAATGCCGTCCATTTAGAAGCGAGACACACAACAAAGTCATTGTTCACATTCATTCTTCTTTCTACATCTCGCATATAATATAATGGAATAATTATGAAAAACACTCTCGTAACATATCTGACTCTTTTATCCTATTTTTACTACACGAAATATGCCGTAAATGTTGGCCATTTTAAATTCTTTCGTCTCATTTTTCACCGTATTACACTCGGAGCTTCAGATTGTTTTATTATAAACTTGTTTTTAGAATGTGGGAGTTTTTGCATACCTGCGTCTGTTTTGTTCCGTATCATGAATTCATGAAACGAAATTTTTGCGTTTTAATTTTAAAGGTGCTCGTAATTGTTTTTGCTTAAAACAGGTTCGAGTTTGTGTAATTATGCGTTCGTTTATATTTTCATTTCATACGAAAACTCATTTAGGTAATAAATGTTACTTTTTCTATAATATTAGTTTATGCAATGGTCATATAATAGGGGTTATTAAAACACGAGCGTAGGTTTAACACATGAGGCAAAGCCGAATGTGATAATAATAATACGCGAGTGATTTAATACCTAATTATATGCCGTTGCATTCACTATTTTATCTTCACTCATACAGTTTTTTTTTTTATGAAACGTTGCCCCACACTAGGATTTCTCCTGTATTGTGGGTGCGTTTACAAACAGTTAAACTCACATACACACACACACCCAGAGCTGGAACAAATATCTGTAGGTCATACAAATATTTGTTCCGTGCGCGAATCGAACCCGCGACACGCAGTGCAGCAGTCAATCGCTCAACCACTGCGCCAACCATGCGCGCGATAAATGCGTGAAAACGAAATGCTGAAATAGAACAAAAGTGGAAACGGAAAATATGTGGTATGGCGGGCAATTTAGATTCACCTTGCGCATAACTGCGCAGCGCGCGCATCCATAGACAGATAATGACTTTATGTTTCTACATACGCGCCAATAAATTAAAAAGTAAAAGTGTGCTATATAAGTTAAAAAGTTATTTTATGATGCAGTTGTTTGAAAATCGAAGGAAAAAGTTGCACTATAATGGATTTTTCAACACACTTGCTCATAAAGTGGCTCTAAATTCACCGCAATTAGGCACATAATGACAGATACCTGTGTTATCAAACTGTGACTTTTTCATTGCTATTATTCACAAGTGAGTTATAGAGTATTTTTTTTTATTCATTGGTTGAGTTGCTTTGTTCTTAAAAAGTTTCGATACAAAAAAGATCATGCTCAATAGTACAAATGCAACACATTTCATGCAACTTCGTATTTAAATAGATAATTTCAACATGTACGTGTTTAATAAATAAAACTTTCACTCAAATATAACTTTTGTTTTGGTCTGTAATAAAGAAAACTTGAAATTCCCCATTTTGTACGTGGCTAATACGCCATCCGCGAAAACCCAAACAAAAAACTCATTCTTTTTAGTCTATGGCCGATCGCCATTTTTTGATGCGCGCGCATAGGAAAACTGATTAATTTTGCCCGCCATTGCGAAAAAAATTCACAACTCGTTTTCACTTTTGGAAATGATTTTTTTGTATTATTTTCTTCACAAGTGTGTTGAAAAACGTCATATGATACACGTGTGTATTGATGATTACCGTCCTAGGCTCTCTTAAGACCCTCACCTAACGGCTCGGGTCTCAATGGCGCCTCTTCACCAACATTACACACTTGTACCATAATGTACATTTTACATTGTACACGTATTTTCATTTTACCTATCCACGAATATGAAGTATTTGGAACATTACGTTGTGAATGTAGATACTATTATGAAACAGTCATATAATAGGGGTTATTAAAACACGAGCGTAGGTTTATCACATTAGGCGAAGCCGAGTGTGATAATAACATTACGCGAGTGTTTTAATACCTAATTACATGCCGTTACATACACTATTTTATCTTCACTTATACAGTTGAAATAAAACAAAACTGGAAACGTAAAATATGTGGTATGGCGGGCAATTTAGATTCTCATTGCACATGACTGCGCAGCGCGCGCATCCAAAGACAATCACACAATTCTACTACATTAAGCCAATGAGCCCATAAACGCCAATAATTTAAAAAGTAAAAAGTGCGCTATAAAAATTAAAAGTTATTTTTCAATACAATTGTGAAACATGGCGCACTTTCAGAGGCTATAATCATGATTCGAAAATTAAATCTTTCGCATAGGCATCTTTCGGTTACGCGGTCGTGACTTTTGTTTACGAGCTCGATCATTAGTTTTGCAGTTTAGTTTTAAACTTATAAGTCAATTTAAAAAAGTTTAGTAGCAAGGAGTTTTCATACATAGAATAAAATTGAATAGATTTTATACGAGGAAAAATGAATGATTCCGTACGTTTTAGCATTGAATTCTCAAAAGTCTTTTAAATGGTTGTTTAATATATTTCATAACCAGTTTTAATTTAATTATTTAATTAACATATACATTTGTCAGAAATCGAATATAGGCTGTATAGGCGGTTTTCGTTGTAAAAAAAAGTCCAGTTGCAAAAACGCGCCATTTTCTGAAAATATGAGTTCAAGTACAATTGATGAAATGGAATTAACTCCACCCGATATTTTGTCTGAGGCGAAAACTGCGCAAGATGAAATTTTGCCTCCAAAATCTCGAGAAAGATATATGGTGACTTACGATAATTTTATTTTTTGGTAAAATTATATTTAATTCTTTGACTTGTTTTTACTATTTCCCACAACTGTATTGAAAAACGTCGTGTGATACACGGGTGTGTAGATTATTGCAAACTCGTGTCATTAAAGCTCGTTTGCAATAACCTACTATCCACCTTTGTATCACAATGTACTATTATGATGCAGTTGTTTGAAAATCGAAGAAAAATGTTGAACTCTAATGTTTTTTATTTATTTAATTTTACCTATCCACGAATATAAAGTTTTTTAATTCATATTTGGAACATTACGTTGTGAGTGTAGATACAATGTTTTAACCTTGTAATATTACATTATGATATAAATGCGGTAAGTCAAAAATTACAGCCAAGGCGATATTGCTAGCCCGAGCCTTGGGCGAGGGCTACAAGAAAGTAGAGGCTGTAATTATCAAAGCGCACGTATATAATACGACGTTTTATAACATATTTGCGAGGAAATAAATAAGACTTGGAATTTCTTAAACGAATAAATCTTACTTACTTACGTGTTTCAAAGATTTTTACTTGTTCACAAATTAGCATTGCGCTCGCATTAGCGCTTTTTTTAAAGACAAAGGCACAAAAACAGTCAGTATTAATTTACTTTATTATTAATCTTAATATATATAAATCTCGTGTCACAATGTTTGTCCTCAATGGACTCCTAAACCACTTAACCGATTATAATAAAATTCGCACACCATGTGCAGTTCGATCCAACTTGAGAGATAGGATAGGGTAGGGTAGGTAGGGTAGGGTAGGTAGGGTAGGGTAGGTAGGGTAGGGTAGGTTAGGTAGGGTAGGGTAGGTAGGGTAGGGTAGGTAGGGTAGGGTAGGTAGGGTAGGGTAGGTAGGGTAGGGTAGGTAGGGTTTTTTTTTTTTTTTATATTTAATACTAATCCCGCTCAACAAAGTTGGCGCCTATTCTGTGCAAATCCTTTCATTCCATTCCTCTTTCATGCCTCTCGTACTTTCATTCTTCATACTAATTGTTCTTCTTGCTTACATCTCTTGTATACGGTGGGTGGGAATCCCACTTTCTTAATTATGTAAAGGCAGCTTTATTTATTAAAATTGGGTCAAAAGACAAAAGTGCTAATATACAAACAGAAAATTACAAATGTGCAAGAAGTGCTGTTAATAAATACAATGTACAAAAGTGCTATTTATTACAGTCAGAATATATATATCACAGGAAAATATCAAAATTATATAAATAGTGCCTTACAAATAGGGATGAGAAGCACAACAGTGCTTTTCACCATACAGACAATCTGTTGTTGCTAGGTACTACCCCAGTGCACCGTTCGTCATTGCAGTTTTGTGCGTGCTATTCTATGCTTCTTACAAATATTCTTATAATACTAGTGAAGCATAGTGCCGCTTCAACTTCGGTTTCGTGCAATAACGGTGGAAGCCACATGAACACAGTACACCAGGAACTTTTCCCTGTGTTGCTTACTCATGAGCCCATGCAGGCTCTCCTTCGTCAGTCTCCTGTCCAGCTCACATTCGAGTTGGTAGCGTTCCCTAATAAATAACGGGCAATCTACAAGTATGTGCTGGACAGTCTCTGCCACGCCTGGATCGCAGACGCACGATGGGCTCTCCTTACACTTGAAGCGATTCAAGTATTCAGAGAACCCGCCGTGCCCCGTCAAAACCTGCGTGAGAACGCCGGTCGGCCGCACCTGTTTTATAATACGGAAAGCCGCTATGGCATCCGGAAGAAACATTTTCGTCACAGAGGCTGTCTCGCCCGACACATATCTTCGGTTCCATTCATCAAGCGATTCCAAACGGATCTGTCGCTTGATGAATGAAACCGGACACTGGTCGTAGTCCGGCTTCCTCCATAACGACAATGCTGCTTCCTTTGCTAACTCGTCCGCTCGCTCATTCCCCGGCAGGCCCGCGTGGGCCTTGACCCAGAACAAAGACACAGCTTTGCTCTGGCCCAGGGCTTGAGCCAAATTGGCGCGCGCGTGAACCGCCAGGGGATGGAGAGAGCCATGGTTTGCAAGCGTCTCCAATGCTGACATTGAGTCGCTGTACAAACCATAGCTCGTCTCTTGCCGCGCGAGTATCACGTCCGTCGCTTTACAGATGGCCAGGAGTTCCGCCTGGTAGACTGTGCAGTACGCTGCTAAGCTAAGTTTGAGCTTCCGGACTTCGCCATCATTATCCCATATGGATAATGCGGCTCCGACCTTTCCCTCAATCTTGCTGCCGTCGGTGAAGATTCGCACCGTCTGCACATTGTTGCTGTCTAGCGACTGTTGGTCTGCCAGGCACATGAACTCCAGGGGCATCTGCGTAGCTGGATGAGGAGCCTCTGCAAACCTTACCGCACTTTCGATCTCCCTATCTCCTGGCACAAACCGGGATGACCCTCTCCTCGCTTCATACAGGGCGGCTGCCTCCTGTATGCGCAGATCTAGAGGTAGTATTCCGGACAGTACCAGTGCCGAGTTCAGGGAGACAGTACGGTAAGATTTACAGATCTTCTGGACGAACCCTCGTTGGACCGAGCCTAGCTTCTTCCGTATTCCCAGCTTCTTCGTAGCGGGAGCCCAGGCTGCGGCCGCGTACGTTATTATAGGCTCAATCATAGCAGTGTAGATTGTGTGTATGATCTGTGCGTCCAATCCCCAACTCACTTTAGCGGCACGGGACAGCTGCTTATAAATGTTAGCTGCCCTCCTGCAGACGTTCGCGGTGTGCTCGTTGAAGGTGAGCTTCTCGTCTATGGTTAGACCCAACAACTTCATCTTCTTAACCATACCGATGTCGACCCCGGCCATGCTCAGCCTTGGGGTATCATACTTGCGCTTGTTGGTTACGACCATCGCACAGGTTTTGTGCGGTGCGAACCTCAGCTTGTTTTTGACGCCCCAACTCTGAACAAGGGTGAGGGCTGCATTGGCAGATGTTGAAACTTCGGTCGCTGAGTCCCCATCCAGAACCAAGACGATGTCATCGGCGAACGCCTGCACGAAGATGTCGCGCTGTTCCAGTTCCTGCAATAGTGGGTCTAGGATGAGATTCCACAGGATGGGACCACCTATTGACCCTTGAACACAGCCCTTGCTAGTCACTCGCGTGCATTCCTCCCCAGCGTAACGAAGCTTGACTTTCCTACTGTCGAGGTAGCTGTCTAGCAGCCTTCTTATGTTCACCGGGCACTTTTCCTCAGCCAGTCTGACCTTGATGGCTGGCCACCAAGCACTATCGAAGGCTCCCTCTATATCCAGCGACACCAGGACAATTAGCTTCTTCAGCCTCAACTTGTCCTGTACGTGCTTCACTAGCTTATAGAGGGCGTCCTCAGTGCTTCTCTGGGCATAAAACCAAACTGGCGAGTACTAAACCGCGGTACAAGCTGCCATTTTAAACGCGCTACTACCATCCTCTCCAGGACCTTCCCCAGAACCGGCAGTAGACCTATTGGTCTGTATGCCTTGGGGTTTAGGTAATCGTCCTTGCCCAGTTTTCTGAGGACCACGACTGTGGCCTCCTTCCAGATGTTCGGAAAGTGTGCCAAGTTAAGGCACTTATTGTAGAGGGCAAGGAACGCATCCAGGTCCTGGTGGATCGCACGACTGCAGATATCAGACGTCAGTCCATCCCCTCCTGGTGCCTTTTTGGGATTGAAACCTGCCACGGCGGTCTTCAGCTCCAGCGAGGTAAATGGTGGATCATGATATTCATCATAAACCCACTCATTTACTCGACTGGCCGCTTCTCTAATTCGCCTGTGGTCAGCGTTGTCCTGGTCTACTCTGTCTTCGGGGTAGAACGTATCTGCAAGTAGGGCGGCCGATTCACTTGGGTTGAGGAATACACCATCGCTGCATAGGGTCAGTTCCTCCTGCCTTCTGGCGGTCCTACCAATCACCCTGAAGATGCCCTCCCAGACCCCTTCCCGATCCTGTTTCCGGCAGAACTCCTTCCAACTGGCGAATTGGGCGCTCTTTGCTAGCATCTCGTATTCTTCTTTGGCCTTAAGGTACGCGTCGACGACCTTCGCTCGCCGGACCGGCGCGGCATTGCGGATGCGGTTCTTAAGTCTGGTAAACTCCTTCTTCTTCACAGTGAGCTCCTCGGACCACCATGGACAAGCTAGTTTTACTTTACGATTGACCTTAGGAATTGCTAGTTGGGATGCTTCTACTATGACATTACTGAGTTTAACTACTGTTTTTTCTAAAATATCTTTACTGTTTATATTAGCTATTGATTCTACGTTAATATTGTTTTCAATTATAAGTTCCCCCAATTTAATTTTAAATAATTGCCAATCTGCTTTCCTAGTATTGAATATTCTGGTGGTCCTACAAATATGCATCCCCCTTTCCCTTTTAACTTTTATTTCAAAAAATATGGTGTTATGGTCCGAGGATGTTGCTCCTGTGTCGACCCGCCAGCCGTCCACCAGGTCAAAAAGGTCGAGCGAGCATGCCGTGACGTCCACATGGCTTTTATACACTCGACCACTTCTGATTGTGTCAAATGTGGGAGCGTCACCAGTGTTCAGTACCTGAAGCTCTAAGTCCTCCAGGGTTCCGGACATTTCCTCGCCCTTGGAGTCTTCGATGATGCTGCCCCACCAAGGACTCTTGGCGTTCGCGTCGCCGCCTATTAGCAATCTACCGGTGGCCACTTCCGATTTGATCCGGGTCAACTGGTCCAGGTATGGCCCTATGGGTTGGTCTGGCTCGAAGTAGTAAGAAACTACTGCGATCTCCCAGGCTTTGGTCCGGATCCCCACCACAACGATGTTGTTTGTGGTGAGTTTCGGGTAGGGAATGACGTCCAGGTCATCATCAAAGACGGCAATTGCCGCTTTTACCCTCCCACTTCCATCAACCTCGCACTGGTAGATTCGCGAACCTCGGTAGTTCTTCATACCTCGCGCCCCCCCCACGTACGGCTCCTGGATAAGCGCCCATGCGATCTTCCTTTTACTGGCCTCTAAAAAGAGTTCGGTCGTTGCCAGATCCTTTCGTTGTAGGTTTGCTTGGGCCACACGGTATGGTCTTGCATTTTGTTGGGCAGAAGTCTCCGGGGTGCCCTTAGCAGTACGCTATAACAGAACGGGCTATTGCATCCCACCTTTGTCTAACTTGACACTCCGAGCTGAAAGCATGGTGGTTGGCGCTGTCAATCCTCGCGCGCGCGCAATTGCAACACTTTGGAGGTAGGCCAGCGGCCCAGTCCGCGCACTCCGTCCTCATGTGGGGAGGGTAGGTAGGGTAGGGTAGGTAGGGTAGGGTAGGTAGGGTAGGGTAGGTAGGGTAGGGTAGGTAGGGTAGGGTAGGTAGGGTAGGTAGGGTAGGGTAGGTAGGGTAGGGTAGGTAGGGTAGGGTAGGTAGGGTAGGGTAGGTAGGGTAGGGTAGGTAGGGTAGGGTAGGTAGGGTAGGGTAGGTAGGGTAGGTAGGGTAGGTAGGGTAGGTAGGGTAGGGTAGGTAGGGTAGGGTAGGTAGGGTAGGGTAGGTAGGGTAGGGTAGGTAGGGTAGAGTAGGTAGGGTAGGGTAGGTAGGGTAGGGTAGGTAGGGTAGGGTAGGTAGGGTAGGGTAGGTAGGGTAGGGTAGGTAGGGTAGGGTAGGTAGGGTAGGTAGGGTAGGGTAGGTAGGGTAGGGTAGGTAGGGTAGGGTAGGTAGGGTAGGGTAGGTAGGGTAGGGTAGGTAGGGTAGGTAGGGTAGGGTAGGTAGGGTAGGGTAGGTAGGGTAGGGTAGGTAGGGTAGGGTAGGTAGGGTAGGGTAGGTAGGGTAGGTAGGGTAGGTAGGGTGGGTAGGGTAGGTAGGGTGGGTAGGGTAGGTAGGGTAGGTAGGGTAGGTAGGGTAGGTAGGGTAGGTAGGGTAGGTAGGGTAGGTAGGGTAGGTAGGGTAGGTAGGGTAGGTAGGGTAGGTAGGGTAGGTAGCGTAGGTAGGGTAGGTAGGGTAGGTAGGGTAGGTAGGGTAGGTAGGGTAGGTAGGGTAGGTAGGGTAGGTAGGGTAGGTAGGGTAGGTAGGGTAGGTAGGGTAGGTAGGGTAGGTAGGGTAGGTAGGGTAGGTAGGGTAGGTAGGGTAGGTAGGGTAGGTAGGGTAGGTAGGGTAGGTAGGGTAGGTAGGGTAGGTAGGGTAGGTAGGGTAGGTAGGGTAGGTAGGGTAGGTAGGGTAGGTAGGGTAGGTAGGGTAGGTTGGGTAGGTAGGGTAGGTAGGGTAGGTAGGGTAGGTAGGGTAGGTAGGGTAGGTAGGGTAGGTAGGGTAGGTAGGGTAGGTAGGGTAGGTAGGGTAGGTAGGGTAGGTAGGGTAGGTAGGGTAGGTAGGGTAGGTAGGGTAGGTAGGGTAGGTAGGGTAGGTAGGGTAGGTAGGGTAGGTAGGGTAGGTAGGGTAGGTAGGGTAGGTAGGGTAGGTAGGGTAGGTAGGGTAGGTAGGGTAGGTAGGGTAGGTAGGGTAGGTAGGGTAGGTAGGGTAGGTAGGGTAGGTAGGGTAGGTAGGGTAGGTAGGGTAGGTAGGGTAGGTAGGGTAGGTAGGGTAGGTAGGGTAGGTAGGGTAGGTAGGGTAGGTAGGGTAGGTAGGGTAGGTAGGGTAGGTAGGGTAGGTAGGGTAGGTAGGGTAGGTAGGGTAGGTAGGGTAGGTAGGGTAGGTAGGGTAGGTAGGGTAGGTAGGGTAGGTAGGGTAGGTAGGGTAGGTAGGGTAGGTAGGGTAGGTAGGGTAGGTAGGGTAGGTAGGGTAGGTAGGGTAGGTAGGGTAGGTAGGGTAGGTAGGGTAGGTAGGGTAGGTAGGGTAGGTAGGGTAGGTAGGGTAGGTAGGGTAGGTAGGGTAGGTAGGGTAGGTAGGGTAGGTAGGGTAGGTAGGGTAGGTAGGGTAGGTAGGGTAGGTAGGGTAGTAGGAGTAGGTAGGGTAGGTAGGGTAGGTAGGGTAGGTAGGGTAGGTAGGGTAGGTAGGGTAGGTAGGGTAGGTAGGGTAGGTAGGGTAGGTAGGGTAGGTAGGGTAGGTAGGGTAGGTAGGGTAGGTAGGGTAGGTAGGGTAGGTAGGGTAGGTAGGGTAGGTAGTATAGGTAGTAGGGTAGGTAGGGTAGGTAGGGTAGGTAGGGTAGGTAGGGTAGGTAGGGTAGGTAGGGTAGGTAGGGTAGGATAGGGTAGGTAGGGTAGGTAGGGTAGGTAGGGTAGGTAGGGTAGGTAGGGTAGGTGGGGTAGGTGGGGGTAGGTGGGGTAGGTGGGTAGGTAGGGTAGGTAGGGTAGGTAGGTAGGGTAGGTAGGGTAGGTAGGGTAGGTAGGGTAGGTAGGGTAGGTAGGGTAGGTAGGGTAGGTATTATTTTTTTTTTTTTTTTTTTTTTTTAGTGGCAGGAGGGGAAATCCGGTCGGACTTACACCCAAAGTGCCTCAAAAAGTGAGCCAGTCTGGATAGTGTCAGGCTCCAACTGACTAAAACCCCTCCTGCCTTACATAATCCCGCCAACGAAGTTGGTGCCTATTCTGTGCAAACTAATTAATTACGGGCATCTTTATATAGTGATCAAAAATTTTTGGTTAAGATAATACAAAGAATGCAAAAATATACAAAAAATGCGGTTTATCGCTAAAATGTGCAAGAAGTGCTGTTTATCACAGTCGGAATACAAAAGAGCTATTTATCACAGGAACATCAAAAAGTATAAATAATGCCTTACAATTTAGGGATAAGAAGCACAATAGTGCTTTCCACCACACAGACAATCTGTTTTTCTTAGGTACTACCCCAGTGCACATTTTGTCATTGCAGTTTTGTGCGTGCTATTTCTATGCTTCTTACAAAATATTCTCATAATACTGGTGAAGCATAGGGCCGCTTCAACTTCGGTTTCGTGCAATGACTGTGGAAGCCACTTTTACACAGTACACCAGGAACTTTTCCCTGTGTTGCTTAATCATGAACCCATGCAGGCTCTCCTTCGTCAGTCTCCCGTCCAGCTCACATTCGAGTGGTAGCGTTCCCTGGTAAATATCGGGCAATCTACAGTATGTGCTGGACGGTCTCTGCCACGCCTGGATCGCAGACGCACGATGGGCTCTCCTTACACTTGAAGCGATTCAAGTATTCAGAGAACCCACCGTGCCCCGTCAAAACTTGCGTGAGAACGCCTGTGGGCCGCACCTGTTTTATAATACGGAAAGCCGCTATTGCATCCGGAAGAAACATTTTCGTCACAGAGGCCGTCTCGCCCGACACATATCTTCGGTTCCATTCATCAAGCGATTCCAAACGGATCTGTCGCTTGATAAATGAAACCGGACACCGGTCGTAGTCCGGCTTCCTCCGTAACGACAATGCTGCTTCCTTTGCTAACTCGTCCGCTCGCTCATTCCCCGGCAGGCCCGCGTGGGCCTTGATCCAGAACAAAGACACAGCTTTGCTCTGGCCCAGGGCTTGAGCCAAATTGGCGCGCGCGTGAACTGCCAGGGGATGGAGAGAGCCATGGTTTGCAAGCGTCTCCAATGCTGACATTGAGTCGCTGTACAAACCAAAGCTCGTCTCTTGCCGCGCGAGTATCACGTCCGTCGCTTTACAGATGGCCAGGAGTTCCGCCTGGTAGACTGTGCAGTACGCGGCTAAGCTAAGTTTGAGCTTCCGGACTTCGCCATCATTATCCCATATGGATAATGCGGCTCCGACCTTCCCCTCAATCTTGCTGCCGTCGGTGAAGATTCGCACCGTCTGCACATTGTTGCTGTCTAGCAACTGTTGGTCTGCCAGGCACATGAACTCCAGGGGGCATCTGTGTAGCTGGATGAGGAGCCTCTGCAAACCCCACCGCACCTTCGATCTCCCTATCTCCTGGCACAAACCGGGATGACCCTCTCCGCGCTTCATACAGGGCGGCTGCCTCCTGTATGCGTAGATCTAGAGGTAGTATTCCGGACAGTACCAGTGCCGAGTTCAGGGAGACAGTACGGTAAGATTTACAGATCTTCTGGACGAATCCTCGTTGGACCGAGCCTAGCTTCTTCCGTATTCCCAGCTTCTTCGTAGCGGGAGCCCAGGCTGCGGCCGCGTACGTTATTATGGGCTCAATCATAGCAGTGTAGATTGTGTGTATGATCTGTGCGTCCAATCCCCAACTCACTTTAGCGGCGCGGGACAGCTGCTTATAAATGTTAGCTGCCCTCCTGCAGACGTTCGCGGTGTGCTCATTGAAGGTGAGCTTCTCGTCTATGGTTAGACCCAACAACTTCATCTTCTTAACCATATCAATGTCGACCCCGGCCATGCTCAGCCTTGGGGTATCATACTTGCGCTTGTTGGTTACGACCATCGCACAGGTTTTGTGCGGTGCGAACCTCAGCTTATTCTGAACGCCCAACTCTGAACATGGGCGAGGGCTGCATTGGCAGATGTTGAAACTTCAGACGCTGAGTCCCCATCCAGAACCAAGACGATATCATCAGCGAACGCCTGCACGAAGATACCGCGCTGTTCCAATTCCTGCAATAGTGGGTCTAGAATGAGATTCCACAGAATGGGGCCACCTATTGACCCTTGAACACAGCCCTTGCTAGTCACTCGCGTGCATTCCTCCCCAGCGTAACGAACCTTGACTTTCCTACTGTCGAGGTAGCTGTCTAGCAGCCTTCTTATGTTCACCGGGCACTTTTCCTCAGCCAGTCTGACCTTGATGGCTGGCCACCAAGCACTATCGAAGGCTCCCTCTATATCCAGCGACACCAGGACAATTAGCTTCTTCAGCCTCAACTTGTCCTGTACGTGCTTCACTAGCTTATAGAGGGCGTCCTCAGTGCTTCTCTGGGGCATAAAACCAAACTGGCGAGTACTAAACCGCGGTACAAGCTGCCATTTTAAACGCGCTACTACCATCCTCTCCAGGACCTTCCCCAGAACCGGCAGTAGACCTATTGGTCTGTATGCCTTGGGGTTTAGGTAATCGTCCTTGCCCAGTTTTCTGAGGACCACGACTGTAGCCTCCTTCCAGATGTTCGGGAAGTGTGCCAATTCAAGGCACTTATTGTAGAGGGCAAGGAACGCATCCGGGTCCTGGTGGATCGCTCGACTGCAGATATCAGACGTCAGTCCATCCCCTCCTGGTGCCTTTTTGGGATTGAAACCTGCCACGGCGGTCTTCAGCTCCAGCGAGGTAAATGGTGGATCATGATATTCATCATGAACCCACTCATTTACTCGACTGGCCGCTTCTCTTATTCGCCTGTGCTCAGCGTTGTCCTGGTCTACTCTGTCTTCGGGGTAGAACGTATCTGCGAGTAGGGCGGCCGATTCACTTGGGTTGAGGAATACACCATCGCTGCGTAGGGTCAGTTCCTCCTGTCTTCTGGCGGTCCTACCAATCACCCTGAAGATTCCCTCCCAGACCCCTTCCCGATCCTGTTTCCGGCAGAACTCCTTCCAACTTGCGAATTGGGCGCTCTTCGCTAGCATCTCGTACTCTTCTTTGGCCTTCAGGTACTCGTCTACGACCATCGCTCGCCGGACCGGCGCGGCATTGCGGATGCGGTTCTTAAGTCTGGTAAACTCCTTCTTCTTCACAGTGAGCTCCTCGGACCACCACGGACAAGTGATTTTACTTTTAATACTAGTCTTGGGAATAGAATCTTCGCATGCTTTTAAAATACTATCTCTGTAATTTACAATTAATTCTTCTAAATCTACTTTACTAGTTATTCCCCTTATACTATTCAAATTTATATTATTTTAAATTTTAATTGCCCCTAATTTATCTTTAAATGTATCCCAGTCCGCCTTTCTTGTGTTAAATTTCCTGGTCGTCCTGGTGATATTTACCCCTTTATCCCTTTTAACTTTAATTTCGAAAAATATTGTGTTATGGTCCGAGGATGTTGCTCCTGTGTCGACCC
Source organism: Orthosia cruda (assembly GCA_964057195.1). Lineage (NCBI taxonomy): Eukaryota > Metazoa > Arthropoda > Insecta > Lepidoptera > Noctuidae > Orthosia > Orthosia cruda. Next base: position 14,121,399 of record OZ059832.1, on the reverse strand, counting down.
GCCAGCCGTCCACCAGGTCAAAAAGGTCGAGCGAGCATGCCGTGACGTCCACGTGGCTTTTATACACTCGACCACCTCGGACAGTGTCAAATGTGGGAGCGTCACCAGTGTTCAGCACCTGAAGCTCTAAGTCTTCCAGGGTTCCGGACATTTCCTCGCCCTTGGAGTCTTCGACGATGCTGCCCCACCAAGGACTCTTAGCGTTAGCGTCGCCACCAATAAGCAATCTACCGGTGGCCACTTCCAATTTGATCTGGGTCAACTGGTCCAGGTATGGCCCTATGGGTTGGTCTGGCTCGAAGTAGTAAGAAACTACTGCGATCTCCCAGGCTTTGGTCCGGATCCCCACCACAACGATGTTGTTTGTGGTGAGTTTCGGGTAGGGAATGACATCAAGGTCATCGTCAAAGACGGCAATTGCCGCCTTTACCCTCCCGCTTCCATCAACCTCGCACTGGTAGATTCGCGAACCTCGGGAGCTCTTCATACCTCGCGCCCCTCCCACGTACGGCTCCTGGATAAGTGCCCATGCGATCTTCCTTTTACTGGCCTCTAAAAAGAGTTCGGTCGTTGCCAGGTCCTTACGTTGTAGGTTTGCTTGGGCCACACGGTATGGTCTTGCGTTTTGTTGGGCAGGAGTCTCCGTGTTGCCCTTAGCAATACGCTATTACTGATCGGGCTATTGCATCCCACCTTTTCCTAACTACGCACTCCGAGCTGAAAGCATGATGGTCTGTGCTGTCAGTCTTGGCGCGCACGCAATTGCAGCACTTTGGAGGTAGGCCAGCGGCCCAGTCCGCGCACTCCGTCCTCATGTGGGGACCGCCACAGTGGCTGCACTTTGGCACAGACTCCGTGCAAAGGCGTCGGCTATGCCCATACCCGAGGCAGAGCGAGCACTGGACAAGCGGGGATTGGTCCTCGACCGTCACGCGCGTAAACTCCACATGCACCGATCCGACCTCGTCGCATGCGCCGCCAAACCTCTGTGGCGACCCTCATCACTACGTGACACATGTGCGGGTTCCTGGCTCGCTTTCTGTATAGTATATCCATTTTCGCCTGCTCATCTTTAAGATCTCGAAAGATGGCGGCGTTTTGGTTTTTGAGTGCCTTTAGTATATCCTCGTTTGTGTTGTACTGCATAACGCCGCGCAACACAACCTGTGGGTTTTTGTTTTTTATGTTCTGGGCTTCCAGCTCGGGTGCCCTCCTAATCTTTTCCTTCAACTTTTCCCTATCCTCTTCTATGCTACAGCCCACAATTACTTTTCTATCTTTCGCTTTCCTCACTTTCTCTACCGCTATACCCCCTTCCTTGGCATTTACGACCTTCCGAAGTCGGTCCAGGACTTGCTCCCCCGTTTCCTTCTCATCCCTGGCCGACACTACGATGGAATGTAGTGTAGTCTGTTTCGGAACCTGATTGGACGGCCGACTTGCCGCCACGCTAGCATACGAGATCATCTGGTCTCGGCTAGCTTGTAGCGCCTCTTTCAGCCTGTCCATTTTTAGGCTGTTCTCGGCCAGGTTTCGGCTATGCTCTTCTAGAGCTCGCCTGAGGGAGTTGGTCTCGACCTCACGGATAGCTTCTGAGCACGGGGGCGGGACTTGCTCAGCCCTTGGCTCCTCCTGGACTTGGGTCCCGATCGATGCCGTTGTCTTGACGGTTGGGGGGGCTTTTACCTGCTCAAGTTCCTTCACTAACTGGTAGAGCCGGTCTGCCTGCGCCTTGACCTCCGCCCTAATGTCGTTTCTTGTTGTTTTGGAGGTTGTCATTAGGGCCTTGATCTTGTTTGAGGCTATCCTAGCCTCGGCGACTTTGCTCCTTTGGGTAGGCGGGCTCCCGATCTCAAAGTATATGTCTTTCGCTGGTGATGGTTGGTCCAGCTTTTTAGGGGGAGTCCTCTTTGTGACGGTTTTACCCGCCTCCCACTCACCCACGCTCCTCCTGACGCTCTGGGTCGAAGGCCCTGCCTCCTCAGGTGCCCTCTGGGGGCTATTGGTCGGGGGTTTGGTTGTCGCCGAGTGCGGAACCGGCGTGCGTACACCAGGCATTCCGAACATTTTGGAAAGTGAGGGGTGGCTGGGATTAGTATGTGTCAAAAAAGAGGTGTTGTAAAGCGCACCTCTATTATGTGTAAAAGTAAAAAAGGGGATATTGTAAAGATACCCCTTTTTGTGTGTCAAATGTAAAAAGGGGGTACTGTAAAGGGTACTACCTTTTGTGTGTCAGATGTCAAAATTTTAAAATAATTCTCTTGCGAGAATGTCACAGTTTAAAATTTCCTAATCTAAACTTACTCTAAGATATAGCAGCACAAAATTGCAACTATATGTCTTAAAATTAAACACGAAGCTGCAGACCTTAAGCCAACCTGTATCGCAGTGTGATCTACAGTGGTCGCACAAAAAAAAAACAAAAAAAAAAAAAAAAAAAAAAAAAAAGTTTTTGAAAAAGTTTTGTCCAATTTATTATATTCCCAACCGTTTAGGAGATATCGCAAGATTAGGGGTTACTAAAAAATATTTTGGGCCAAAAAGGAAAAATATTTTTAAAAATTTTGAGATTTCGAAATCTTCCGTTACGTAATAAATTTATTTTTAAAAGACACTATTAGAACTGATGGAAGATTTCTGGCAAGATATATTATGTGGAAATTTCCTGTTACAAAATGGCTACCGAGTTTTCTAGAACGCCCGAGATTGGGCTTGTTTTGCGCGTCAACACCTCGTCACTCGGCAAGTAGGCACAAATAATTTATAAATTTTCAACACTTACGATACAGGTTCGAAAACGGACTATTTTGTCTTGACCGCTTTCAAAATACTAAGTTTATGCACGATTGGTCTAGGCTCCAGAAACTCTAAATCCAGTCGCAATTTTTGTCTAGATCGGTCCTAGACCGAGATCTAGGCTGACTAAAATATGAAATCGTAAACAACATAAAAACAAGGTTAATTCAGAGCGTGAGAACTTAATGATATTATAAACTATTGATGATTTTATATGGAAATCTAGCTCTGAATTTGTGTTAAAAAATTTTAAACACCAGGTTTTTAGACGGACTATATGTTACAATTTTAGAAAATGTGGTAATTTGGAGCTATAGATGTAGTAAAAATTGTGAAAAACGGAAAAAACAAAAATAAACGGCAAATACCATGGTTTGGTACTTGTAGTCCTATGGTCTGAGTGTTTTTTTCAGGGTCGGCTGCTGGCTGCACCAGGGAGCTGCCCAGGTCTTTAAACTTTTCGGTTCTGGCTTCCAGCAGGTTTTCCGCACGGTGAAATCTCGCGGAAGTTTACCCTATCGGCTGGAAACACGGCCAACTTCCTGGGATTTCGTAGGTTAAATCCCAAAGTCGCCAGGGTCGTCGGGGGCACTGGGACGCACAATGTGGATCACTTGAAGAAGCCGATTTCCCCTCGATTTCGGACAGGATAAGTATTTTGTGGGATTGTTCGCGTCAATTCCTCCCCGAAATCGGGATAAACACCCGTTAGGTCAAAATTGTCATAAAATCGAAATTTTTGGGACACTATGCACACTGAGTTGGTGGTAATTGTCAGTCACCAAAATAAGGCACACGCGGGGTACACGCGACCAATCACACGCCGCACTCACTTTTCGCACAGAATTGCGTTTTTTGCCTTGTTTTCTCTTTAGATCTTCGGAAAACTGTATGGAAGTCCCTCTTAGATGCGTCGGAAAATTTTAAGATTTTAAGGGGGTGTAGGCATAAAGATGGCGCTTCCTGGGGTCACGTAAAATTGGGGTAGCGCGCCAACAGATCGCGCGCCGCACGCACTTTTGTAAGACACTTCCCACTTTAGTGTATAAAATAAAACTGTTTGTTGCTGCAGTTTCTTTGTCCCTCGTCCGTTTTCTTTTGTGAAGCCACTATCCTTTAGCATTCACTTGAGCGCAACTTTTAATTTATCACTTGCGTGTTTAAGTTTGAGCTCGCAAAAACGCAGCCGTACGGACTAGTGGCTCGCGAGAGACTCAGGTAGGGTAGGTAGGGTTGGTAGGGTAGGTAGGGTAGGTAGGGTAGGTAAGGTAGGTAGGGTAGGTAGGGTTGGTAGGGTAGGTAGGGTAGGTAGGGTAGGTAAGGTAGGTAGGGTAGGTAGGGTAGGTAGGGTAGGTAGGGTAGGTAGGGTAGGTAGGGTAGGTAGGGTAGGTAGGGTAGGTAGGGTAGGTAGGGTAGGTAGGGTAGGTAGGGTAGGTAGGGTAGGTAGGGTAGGTAGGGTAGGTAGGGTAGGTAGGGTAGGTAGGGTAGGTAGGGTAGGTAGGGTAGGTAGGGTAGGTAGGGTAGGTAGGGTAGGTAGGGTAGGTAGGGTAGGTAGGGTAGGTAGGGTAGGTAGGGTAGGTAGGGTAGGTAGGGTAGGTAGGGTAGGTAGGGTAGGTAGGGTAGGTAGGGTAGGTAGGGTAGGTAGGGTAGGTAGGGTAGGTAGGGTAGGTAGGGTAGGTAGGGTAGGTAGGGTAGGTAGGGTAGGTAGGGTAGGTAGGGTAGGTAGGGTAGGTAGGGTAGGTAGGGTAGGTAGGGTAGGTAGGGTAGGTAGGGTAGGTAGGGTAGGTAGGGTAGGTAGGGTAGGTAGGGTAGGTAGGGTAGGTAGGGTAGGTAGGGTAGGTAGGGTAGGTAGGGTAGGTAGGGTAGGTAGGGTAGGTAGGGTAGGTAGGGTAGGTAGGGTAGGTAGGGTAGGTAGGGTAGGTAGGGTAGGTAGGGTAGGTAGGGTAGGTAGGGTAGGTAGGGTAGGTAGGGTAGGTAGGGTAGGTAGGGTAGGTAGGGTAGGTAGGGTAGGTAGGGTAGGTAGGGTAGGTAGGGTAGGTAGGGTAGGTAGGGTAGGTAGGGTAGGTAGGGTAGGTAGGGTAGGTAGGGTAGGTAGGGTAGGTAGGGTAGGTAGGGTAGGTAGGGTAGGTAGGGTAGGTAGGGTAGGTAGGGTAGGTAGGGTAGGTAGGGTAGGTAGGGTAGGTAGGGTAGGTAGGGTAGGTAGGGTAGGTAGGGTAGGTAGGGTAGGTAGGGTAGGTAGGGTAGGTAGGGTAGGTAGGGTAGGTAGGGTAGGTAGGGTAGGTAGGGTAGGTAGGGTAGGTAGGGTAGGTAGGGTAGGTAGGGTAGGTAGGGTAGGTAGGGTAGGTAGGGTAGGTAGGGTAGGTAGGGTAGGTAGGGTAGGTAGGGTAGGTAGGGTAGGTAGGGTAGGTAGGGTAGGTAGGGTAGGTAGGGTAGGTAGGGTAGGTAGGGTAGGTAGGGTAGGTAGGGTAGGTAGGGTAGGTAGGGTAGGTAGGGAGTGGGTGGTGGGTAGGTGTAGGGTAGGTAGGGTAGGTAGGGTAGGTAGGGTAGGTAGGGTAGGTAGGGTAGGTAGGGTAGGTAGGGTAGGTAGGGTAGGTAGGGTAGGTAGGGTAGGTAGGGTAGGTAGGGTAGGTAGGGTAGGTAGGGTAGGTAGGGTAGGTAGGGTAGGTAGGGTAGGTAGGGTAGGTAGGGTAGGTAGGGTAGGTCGGGTGGTAGGGTAGGTAGGGTAGGTTAGGGTAGGTAGGGTAGGTAGGGTAGGTAGGGTAGGTAGGGTAGGTAGGGTAGGTAGGGTAGGTAGGGTAGGTAGGGTAGGTAGGGTAGGTAGGGTAGGTAGGGTAGGTAGGGTAGGTAGGGTAGGTAGGGTATCTAGGTGGTAGGTAGGGTAGGTAGGGTAGGTGGGTAGGTAGGGTAGGTAGGGTAGGTAGGGTAGGTAGGGTAGGTAGGGTAGGTAGGGTAGGTAGGGTAGGTAGGGTAGTAGGGTAGGTAGGGTAGGTAGGGTAGGTAGGGTAGGTAGGGTAGGTAGGGTAGGTAGGGTAGGTAGGGTAGGTAGGGGTAGGTAGGGTAGGTAGGGTAGGTAGGGTAGGTAGGGTAGGTAGGGTAGGTAGGGTAGGTAGGGTAGTAGGGTAGGTAGGGTAGGTAGGGTAGGTAGGGTAGGGTAGGTAGGTAGGGTAGGTAGGGTAGGTAGGGTAGGTAGGGTAGGTAGGGTAGGTAGGGTAGGTAGGGTAGGTAGGGTAGGTAGGGTAGGTAGGGTAGGTAGGGTTAGGTAGGGTGGTAGGGTAGGTAGGGTAGGTAGGGTAGGTAGGGTAGGTAGGGTAGGTAGGGTAGGTAGGGTAGGTAGGGTAGGTAGGGTAGGTAGGGTAGGTAGGGTAGGTAGGGTAGGTAGGGTAGGTAGGGTAGGTAGGTAGGTAGGGTAGGTAGGGTAGGTAGGGTAGGTAGGGTAGGTAGGGTAGGTAGGGTAGGTAGGGTAGGTAGGGTAGGTAGGGTAGGTAGGGTAGGTAGGGTAGGTAGGGTAGGTAGGGTAGGTAGGGTAGGTGGGTAGATAGGGTAGGTAGGGTAGGTAGGGTAGGTAGGGTAGGTAGGGTAGGTAGGGTAGGTAGGTTAGGTAGGGTAGTAGGGTAGGTAGGGTAGGTAGGGTAGGGGTAGGTAGGTAGTGAGTAGGTAGGGTAGGTAGGGTAGGTAGGGTAGGTAGGTGTAGGTAGTGTAGGTAGTGTAGGTAGGGTAGGTAGGGTAGGTAGGGTAGGTAGGGTAGGTAGGGTAGGTAGGGTAGGTAGGGTAGGTAGGGTAGGTAGTGTAGGTAGTGTAGGTAGGGTAGGTAGGGTAGGTAGGGTAGGTAGGGTAGGTAGGGTAGGTAAGGTAGGTAGGGTAGGTAGGGTAGGTAGGGTAGGTAGGGTAGGTAGGGTAGGTAGGGTAGGTAGGGTAGGTAGGGTAGGTAGGGTAGGTAGGGTAGGTAGGGTAGGTAGGGTAGGTAGGGTAGGTAGGGTAGGTAGGGTAGGTAGGGTAGGTAGGGTAGGTAGGGTAGGTAGGGTAGGTAGGGTAGGTAGGGTAGGTAGGGTAGGTAGGGTAGGTAGGGTAGGTAGGGTAGGTAGGGTAGGTAGGGTAGGTAGGGTAGGTAGGGTAGGTAGGGTAGGTAGGGTAGGTAGGGTAGGTAGGGTAGGTAGGGTAGGTAGGGTAGGTAGGGTAGGTAGGGTAGGTAGGGTAGGTAGGGTAGGTAGGGTAGGTAGGGTAGGTAGGGTAGGTAGGGTAGGTAGGGTAGGTAGGGTAGGTAGGTGTAGGTAGGGTAGGTAGGGTAGGTAGGGTAGGTAGGGTAGGTAGGGTAGGTAGGGTAGGTAGGGTAGGTAGGGTAGGTAGGGTAGGTAGGGTAGGTAGGGTAGGTAGGGTAGGTAGGGTAGGTAGGGTAGGTAGGGTAGGTAGGGTAGGTAGGGTAGGTAGGGTAGGTAGGGTAGGTAGGGTAGGTAGGGTAGGTAGTGTAGGTAGTGTAGGTAGGGTAGGTAGGGTAGGTAGGGTAGGTAGGGTAGGTAGGGTAGGTAGGGTAGGTAGGGTAGGTAGGGTAGGTAGGGTAGGTAGGGTAGGTAGGGTAGGTAGGGTAGGTAGGGTAGGTAGGGTAGGTAGGGTAGGTAGGGTAGGTAGGGTAGGTAGGGTAGGTAGGGTAGGTAGGGTAGGTAGGGTAGGTAGGGTAGGTAGGGTAGGGTAGGCAGCGTAGGCAGGGTAGGGTAGGTAGGGTAGGGTAGGTAGGGTAGGGTAGGGTAGGTAGGGTAGGTAGGATATTTAGTAGATGAATGTTTGGTGTTTTTATGGCAAAACAAAGTTTGCCGGGTCAGCTAGTTAATTAATAATAAAGTAAATTAATGTTTTTGTGTTTTGTTACAGATAAATGGTTTTAATTTATGGTCATATTTAATTAAATTAAAGAATTAAATGTTTATTTATTATATTTTATCTCCAAAAATTAATATTATTCATAAAATGTTGACCACTTTTCTGACATAAAAACTCTTTGCTAAGATTTAAAAAAGTACCGTTCGTTTTGGATGGAGCATCTTGATAAACCGTGCGTTGTAATTACAATAACGCACAAGTACGTAATGAGATACATTACGGTATTGAAATTGGTGAAATAAGAGACCCTTTAAGAGCAAATATGTTATAAAAAGTTTATTATGAACTTATCCAAGTGCTGACTAAGTCAGCACGTTCTGATGGAAACTTCTGAAAACCACTATGTAGTGATTCCTCTTAGCATTTTGTCAATATGGCCATGTTTGGAGTGAGCGGCACATTTGATACCGACGTGATGTTGTTATTCCATTTTATCGTTATTGTTTTTCATTACATTCGTTATTGTGACTCGGTGTTTTGTTGACATTTCTGTTCATTGTGCTCCAATAGGGACCAAAAGAATTATGTTGCCGTAAACACGAACAAATTTTAATAAACTCGCGACTCAATTTGTTATCTGTCCCTTTACACATTGTTTCACGAAAATCTAATCAAGCCACCGAAAAACACAATGGCTCGAGTTTCGATATCTGTTAATTAAAATCAATCCTTTCTTTAAATGAATTTTGATGACAGCCAAATAAAAACATGTTTTTGATACTGTTTTTGAAACCTTTGTTGATATTTTTATTTAATTAAACAAGCAAAAACGAATATATATGTTACTGGTAAAGCCTGAGCAACAGTAAAATCTGGGATTTACCGGTAAAACCAAGTTACCAAGTCTTACCAGTAAAAGTCTGAAAGTGATCGCAAAAATCGCAAAATTCGGGCTTTTACTAGCAATATTATTATTATTCTAACTGTGGTATAGTATTTATTATGAGGAGCTCGTGGCTAAATAATAACAGCCGCACGGGTCGGTCTTCAAGGTTAAGCAACGCTTGACGAGGTCGGTCCGTGGATGGGTGACCATTTCAACACACCGAGTTTCCTCCGTGCCTCGAAAAGCACGTTAAGCCGTTGGTCCCGGCTGATATTTGAAGATCTTTGACAGTCGTTTGAGATCTGACACCAGTCTCACATTAAGAAAATAGTTGTACTGTATCTAAATACTGGTAAACACTTTTTTTTAAAGATGATGTGTGGAGTTTCTTGTCCGTTCTTCTCCATAACTAACTACTTTACCGAATGGACGGTAGAATCAATTATTATATTACTTACGTTCAAAAGTGCCGTTTAATGGCATAATTGAAATAAAGAAATTTGACTTTTGTCGATAACGCGGTAAATCTTAGGATTTTCCTCAGAGACTTGTAAATATTAAAAAGTGGACACAATACGATACGAATTGATGAGGGTAATTTAAATAAATAAATTGTGATTCGAGAATTAGCCTTCGTCGAAAAAGAAATAGTTGAACAAACTGAGTACATACTTTGGTGAAGGTAGTCAATCAATACGTAATTATTCTTATCATTTCGTGTCGTCTCTAAGAGATCCTAAGATTTACCGTTACCGTAGATAAAACCCAAAATTTTCGATCTTCAAACATTATTTCGGACTTTTACCGGTAAAAGTTTACCAACTCTCTATCTCCAAATCTTAGGTTTTACCGTAATTCGCGCTTATACAGTAACATTATATAAATCATAGGCAGCTTTTTTAAAATATAATTACCTTTCTCAATTCAGTGTCACATTTAATTCTATCAGAAACAATTAATGTTTAATTATAATTTATGGTATCAACAAGATAAATAAGGCCGCAGTAATTCTAATTTATATGAAATATAATTTACCAACTCAAATAATATTATAAAAATATTATAGATTAAACTTTCAAAACATTTTAATTGGAAAAATAACTAAATATCTAAGTAGGCCCATTAATTTTCTGGAAAGAAAAGCAGCAATTTTTAGTGCTAAACTATAATTGTATAGAAAACATCCAAGAAAATTGGAACATTAATCTACCACAACGAATACCGAAACGAAGGTTAAACACGAAAGTAAACGATTCCGTTGAATTTATAATAAAACGACAGCTAAATATCCGTACAGGAAATTAAATAGGAATCAGAACAAATCCTATTATAAAGTGTCATCAATCACTAAATCCAACAGGAGTATGAGCCTGCTATGTGGAAAACACAAATACATATAGTACGTAGGCGTAGTGTACCCACTTATAGGTAAGTCGTTAGGGTAGTTTCAGACTATCATTAATTTCGTTTGTATCTTATCTCTCACTATCTTATTTATAAGGCTTAGCCAATATGGTTTTTATAGTTGAGTTTTAGGATGCATTCATTTTCCCTTTAACTATAGCTATTAACAAGAGGACAAATACCATCTGGCGTGAAAATGTGCACTGTGCAGTTGAAAATCTAGTACCAAAGTGCGCAAATATGCATTCTGCTCATAAAATGCAAGCAGGATGTGTGTTTTTTAATATAAAAGTAAAAGGTCGAAAATATTATATTGTGGAATTTGATCACCCTGAATTATTACGTCAGGAAGAGAGGTTGAAGACTTATAAAACTAAAGGATTTGGAAACAATCACCACTAGCATAAACTTGCATCGTGTATAAAATACTATTGTGTTTTCGACTTCCAGTCGAAGCGAATGAAGCTACATCTTAGTTAAACTCTTATAGTAATGAAACATGTATACTACATGTGTGTAGTATACTACATGTTTAGTATACATGTTTCATGACTATGAAAGTTTAAATGAGATTTTATTTATTTCGGAAAAAAACAGATATACAGTACAGCATATACAAAAAGTAGTTATATTACAGTCGAGAAAACTTATTGTCCACGAAGTGACATCGGAGTATGATAACGAACGCATGTTAAATGAGAAAAAAAATGAAGCAGAAAAATAATATATATACGAATCGAAAGAAGCGGGTGACAAGAGCCTACATCTTATGGGCGACATGCAAGAAATTGAGAAACCATTCTTTTCAATTTAGATAGCGACAACGCGAAAATGTCAAAATCAGTAAATTGTGAGTTACCTATATGTTTCTAAAAATCGGCGGAGAAGGGCCCGCATCCCAGCATTCGTTCTACATCGCGATGATAGGTACAGCTTTATTCGCTTAGTCTGGAAGTCGAACACACCATAGTTTGGGCAAGGTTAGGCAGATGATGATGGAATCTAAGAAAAAAAATTCAAATATTATCTTGAAACATTTTCTTTGTTCATTCGAAAAGAGACTGCCATCCCTCTTTTAGAAAACGAAATGTGTATAATGTAACAATAATTGTGTATTCGGCAATAGAATACTGATAATAAATTTGGTAAATTCCAAAGTCAAGCTTTCATTACAAATTCGTAGCAATTGACAGTTCCTCTGAAATGCATCGCAATGAAATTTAATAGCAGGTAGGTACCCGTTACTTTACTTTGATGACTCTGAACGATTTTGCATAATCTTAATTGATTGAATTTCTATCATAGTTCCTTTATTCATTACATTCTATTGTTTATTTTCCGATAATTGCAGAGTCATTGTTATTCCTTTAACAACAATTGATTGGCTTTTGTTTGGTATAATGGCAACATTATGTTTTGTTCTTTGATATTCAATTAAAATTCACTGAGTTTTTTCACTGATTAAAAATGTTACACCGTGTGTTAAGCAAAGCGATCGGGCGTGCGAACGCGAATATGCCATCGTCACGTTCGCATTATGTTACTCAATTGTTTAGAAGACCAGAAAACATCCTCTGTCGGCGCGACGACGGCAACGTGACGCGTTCGAGTTCGCCGAACAAAATGAACGCAACGCGACGCGTTCTCGTGACGATCGCTCTGGTTATGGCCCGGCCTTAATCCAATTTTTACGATTAAAACGATTTTTACCAATGGGTATCTAACTTTTATTATAAAGATAAAAACAAAGAGTGACAGGTGCTAAATTCGAACTTTGTATGGGTATAACATTCGCAAACGCACCACACATCAACTTATGTAGGAGATCTGTCTCTCTATTATATTTTGTGGCATCTTGAATTGCCACAAAATATTTATAACATCTCCAGTAATAGTCGGTTTGATTTTGGTTTTCCACAACACATGCGCTACTTAAGCGAGGTGGTTGTGTGAGGATGCGAAACGAAAGTGGTAGACAAAGCCCTCACCCTCATCCCTCGCACGCACGCTCTTGCTAGGTCTAGCCTTTGCCACCTGAGTTGCGTTAAGCCTGGCTAAGAAAATTAAGTGATCTCTTAGGTGGATATTTTCCTCGCGTACCGTCTCGCTGCGTAGCGCATCTTTGGTAGAAAGCGCCTTCAATACAGGTTTAAAAAAACCGGCCAAGTCGGAGTCGTTCTCGCGCACGAATGGTTCCGTACGAAAACGTAAAAAATGGATCGGTTCCCGTTTTTACCCTTTCGGAACCCTAAAAAACAATAATTGAATGGATATCATTTTCCTGAAATAAAGACATATAAATATATAAAATAAATATAAATTGCATTCAGTAATTTAAACTATACGTGACATTGGATTACTTGCACATGCAGTAAAACGTCAGAAATGCAAGCCATCAAATACGCATTTCGCCAGAAAACGCATGTTGATAGAAGCGCTTCTCGTCAGATTTGCACCACATCAAACACGCAACTTGACAGATGCGCATCTCGAAAGTCATTAAATAAAAAGGATTTAAACGCTTGTAGTCTCAAACATACGCAATAAGTCAAACAAAGTATACTACTATTTCGTATTTTATCATTAAAAAACACTTGCATTTCTGACGACATGCAAGTAATCCATCCGTGACATTTCGCAGTATTTAATATTTTGCTAAAAGTAAGGTATCGGTGCTATGAACTTTCCATGGCATAACATTGTTTTATTTTATATCCGTATTTTGAAAACGTTTTTACTTTAAATTTCAAATTGGTTTATATTTTGCAATATTTAGATATTTTATAAATATTAAAACATTCATATTTGTGTAATGTGTTAATATTTATTTTGCGACAGTTTGTATTTCAATAGTGAAATAAATATTTTTTGTTGTTTTGTAGTAGGTAAACAGAAACCACCAGAGGCTCTAGACAAGTCGTGACATTTGATGTCAGCTATGGCGATGAAATTGTAAGGAATTGATCACGTGACATTTCTATAGCGCGTGACAATCCCATACATTTTTGACATTTTCCCAATCGCTATCACGACGCTTTCGTTGATTGAATGTCAGTTGTCCAGAGTATCTGGCAATAAATAGCTACAATCGTAATTGTTTTTTAAACACGAGGCCAGTAGCTCTATCAGATGATGCTTATATACGGCCAACCGACCTCGAAATACTCTGTTTATTTAGTTTATGTAACAATTAGAAAGGCAAATAGCAGGAAGGGGTTCCGCATACACCGTAATGTTAGCCATTTGGTTCCCGAAATTAAGCTTCATTCCGTACGTCGGTGTCGGTCGTCGAACATTTTTGTTTAATTTTGTCGATGTTTGTCCACGTGGAAAATTTGTTTCAGAAACTTCTGTACAACTAGAATTGTTTTTAGTTTACGTTTAAAAACTGCAGTGTTGACGGTATTGTTTGCTTTCTGAGTTTTCATTTGTTTTTTTTTTCAGAATAGGTAGGTAGATTCTAATCAAAGAAGCACGTTAAGGATTAGAAATGTGTTGTTTCGATTTTTGATACAAATTGCCGATTAATATCTTCTGCAACTATCCGTCTGTATTATATGTGTTTCATTTAAACGTGAAATTGTGTCTAAATTAAAATTTTACCACTTTTTTTTAATTAACTGTATTCTTATAGTCCTTATTATGTTCACTGCGGGAAAATCTTTATGGACCGCAATAATGAAATAAACTTTTCCAAGGTTCATTTAAAGTAGGTACAATAACTATCTAAGTCTTATACCTATCCTACTAGCCTGGTACCTACTCCCAAAATTATTCTTTTGATATTACAAAACGCATTATAAAATTTTGTGGACTGTTCTTCTTTTCTTTGCCAGTAACGGCAGAGCTATTTAGCTTTTAAACTAAAACCCTTTTAGTATTTTATACCAGAAAAGATCCTAAGACCTCTAATTAGCTTTGAATTTTTAAAACTTTTCTCATGTTTTTATTTTAGAACCCGACTGACCCGACCTAGTATAAATAAGGCATTATAAAACTTATATAATGACCTAAAATAAACACTCTTATTTATTATCTCATTGCAAGGCAAAGATCTCTTCACATACAAATAAGGCACGAGCATTGATCACCACGCAAGACAGATTGGTGTTTACAAACTTATATTAACTATAAGTCCAAATTTAGAAAAAAATCCTTCAAAGAAAACCCAAAGTGTGAGACAATCAATAACCAAATCTACCTGGATCAACTAAGGACCCAACCATTAATATCACCTTGTAACAAGCATTACGACCCAAACTCACGATGCTTCAACAAACTTAGCAAGCCACAAGAGGCTTAAGATATCAATCAAAGATCTAACTGTACACAGAACTTACTTTACCTCAATGACATTACAAGATTTACAATCGGATAAAGCTTTGACTAGATTAGACCTTTTATTAGAATTATAATAATAGATTAATTCAACTTGATCCAGAAAGCGGTACACTCGGACACGGCGCGTATCGTTAGGAGGTTCCTCTCTCAGGAGCCCAGACCACCGGTAGCTTGGACCCTGATCCCGATACCGGTGAGCTACTGTTTTTATTATTTTTCTTTTTTGATTGTGTTTTATAAAAATATTTAAAAATGTAATTAATAATAAAATATTTAAATAAAGGAAATAATTAATTAATTTATTACTTTCTCTCCTCAAATGTTGTACTTAAAACTATATTAAAACATTTGCTAGAAGCTCCTTAGCAAGGGACTGGAGTCCGTACTAGGGAAGCCCTGTGTTACGGATCTCTAGATTAAATTATATCCGCAAGAGAACCAAGGTTACCGACATAGCCCGAAGGATGGCAAACTTACGTGGCAGTGAGCAGGGCATATTGCTTGCAGAACGGATGGTTGATGAGGGCGAAAAATTCTGGAGTGGCGACCGCGAAGACGCAGCGTTAGAAGGCATCCCTCTAGGTGTAGTGATGTACTTGTCCGGGCTGCGGGATCCACCGTTTCGAGACGCACCGAGGTGGTGGCACTTGGGGAGGGCTATGTCCAGCAATGGATGTTTCAGCTGAAATGATGATGATGATTACAGTTATCTTTTAGGCTTTATCAAACAGAATTATTGTCGTGAGGAAATCGGCATGGCCTAAGCCGAAAATTCGAAGACATGACTGTAAAATCTACAACCCGAACTGAGTCCGTGTGGTATTAAGGCTTCCTCTCATGGGGCGGAGCTGAGTGTCCCAGCAGTGAGTGTGAATTATAAATGTATGACGAACCTATGTGTATGTAATTAGTCTGACTACTGGGCAAATTCCTGCCCAACATTGTAACAGGTAAGAGTTAATATAAATTTGCTCTTGCTGCATGCATCAAGGGTATTCAGACTCATCTTTCTGGACCTTAAAAGCATCCTCCATCTTCGAGCGTGTATTATAAATGTATGACGAACCTATTTTTTTGTATTTAGTCTGACTGCTAGGCGATTACCTTTCCAACATTCTATCAGGTAAGATTAAAATTAGCTCTTGCTGCATGCGTCAAGGGTATTCCGACACATCTGTCTATCAGTATATTCTATCTTTCGGAGTCATCACATCTACGTGGAAACTCCTGCAAGCCCAGACATGATCACAATACTTACATGTGGCGTAGTGAAACTCCTGTCCCGTTTTAGCCGGGCAGCCTTTTAATATATGTCACATTTTCCATACAGCTGTATACGACAGTCGACATCTGAAATGGTCAGATGGGAACGACACGTCGTGTTAAATAAAGATGAAGGAATATGTAAATAATATCTTCAGAAGGAATGAATTATCATATCAAGCTTACAGAACACGTAGACATATCTACTTTAAATTGAAGAGATGTTGGCAATTTGAGGAGACGTTTTATGAGAGCATTAAAAGATTCGAAACAGTCTGTAAATATTAATATACTTATTACAAACATGCATACCTACCATACCAACCTCACACTATTTCTCAAAGGGGTAGAGTTGTAGGCACGTTATGAATCTAACAGGCAGACAACTGCACCAAAATTACGTAAATATTCTCATCACAATGATCTGCAGTTTCCAATCCCCTTCAAATCTTTGATCAGAATTCCGTTGTCAATCTCAGTTTGGTTTTCTAATTGGCTCAGTCACGTTAGTTAACATGAAATGACTCCCTATCAAATCGTCATATTCGCAAAACGACAAAAAGAGAAAAATAGATTTTTTTTTCGAAGTCGGTGCCTTTGTTACGTACTGTTTTTCATTTATCGACACCCGCTTCGGAAATGAAATTTATTTTTCGCTGTGTGGTGTTTTTCTTTGGAAGTCGGTTTAATTTTTTTGTTAAAAAGAGTTTTTATCTACTTCTGGAATGATTTATAACTTAAACTGGAAATGATTAATATTGAACTGAGCGAAAAAAAAATCTGTACAATACATTTAGTTTTCATATACCCAAAAGTAAAAAACACATTAAAAATCTCATATTTATATGTGGTATAACTGTACCATACCCATATTTTGTTTTTAGAACGTTTTGCAACTAGGTAATTTTGAGAATAGGACATTCTGCTCATAATTTATGTCGTGTTGCGAATAGCACGATTTGATAACGAACCCAAGAAATTACGTGATAGCAGACTAATCTTAGATATAATTAAATAAGCATCGAATAAAGAACGGACGATAAAAATAATATGTTATGAGATGAGAAAAATAACGCAAAACATGTACGTAAGCCATCAAACAAAATTAAATGATCATAATATCTGCACATGACAGTGCTTTGATGTTTTGGGCATGTCAAAACAACACCACTGGAAATAATGAAATGAAATATAATGGTACTAAACGAACGAAGAGATTAGGATGATGGGAAAAAACATGTTCTATTAGATGGCGCAATTTTCAAGCTCGAGCTTACATGAAAAAATATAATAAAGGATGAGGGGAGGGTATAACAATCATAGCTCTCCCTGATTACAGAGCGTTGCTCCCAATGCTTGTTATATTAAAGAACCTCGTGTGAGGACGCTGGGGAGATGTACGCGAGTACAAAATGGAACACCCTATCGTGCGTGACTCTTGTTTATGTATTCAATTATTACACGAGGAAAGTAATCAAATAATCGATGGCATTCGCTGCGAGCATTTGCATGACGAACGATGTCAGTCGATTATGTAAAACTCACTATGAAAAACTTTTTACATCAATTTAAACCGACATCCAAAACAAATCACTACAAACCGAAAAACGAATTTCTTTTCAGAAGTCTTTAAGTAGTCTATTTTTTTTCCCTTTTTGACGCCAACTGTCGAAAAGAAACGAAAGAATTTGTTTTCGCTTTGTAGTGTTTTATGTTGATAGTTGGTTTATTTTTTTATTAAAAAACATTTTATTTTTCTCGTTTTACTTTTGGAACATTATATTACCATGAAGATACGCATTAGTTGTACTAATATTAATAAGAGGAAAGATTTGTATTTTTGTATGTAACGAATAAACTTAAAAACTACTGGACCGATTCCAAAAATTCGTTCACCGTTGGGAAGCTACACTATGCCCGGGTGACATAGGCTACTTTTTATCCCTGTTTACACACGCAGGCAAAACCGCTCCGCTAGTTAAAGATAACTTTAAAAGAACTCATCACATCTTCATCAAATTTAAATGGGACCATATGAGAATTACCAGCCAGTAGGCCTGTAAATGCGATCACGAGATAAAACTAAACATTATTTATTTTTCATTCGTTGTGTACCTAACAAACTTTTGCGCAACGAATGCTTGCAAAACAAATTCGCAAATCAAATGCTCGTAGTGATATCCTCCTATATGCGAATTTGTGAACAAATAGCAAAACTACGTAGCTGCAATTATTCATAATTCTTGTGAATACATGTTTCGAGGATTCTCCACCGAGTCTTTTAACGATAACTATTATTATACCAACTACTCATTACACAACAGAATCCTGCTATCATGAGAAGAGAGATACCAAAAACTATATCCATGCCATCAACCCGCACCAATAACGCAGGATTAAGTCAAAAATATATTACCTAATAAACGTTTAAGTTAACTGAGTCCAAGCCATTTCTAGTTTCGTCCGTAACTACGGGCGGGTGGCCGGCTTAATGTGCTCTCACAAACACAGAAGTCAAGCATCCAAGCCCGTCCAGTTGCCGACTAGTGAATTTTGATTTCGACCCTAGAGACAAACTAAGGAATAATATGGTTAGGTAGCTACGGGGTACCCTAAATGAAAATCAAGCTGTTTGCTTACTAAACGTTAACGTTCCTATTACAAAACGTGGTTTAGCAGTGGTCTAGGTTTCTGTGTATTGTTTGTGACATTAAACAATATCTCGTAGCTTTTTACCAAGTTAATGGTTATGGTTGTAAAGGTGATAACCTGACTTCCATCACTACTAGATAAAAAGTTAGCGACACCTGAATCAGGTGTTATTATATTGTTATTCTGTTGTTTCGCTAATTATGATAGATGAGTGTAGTTAAATCTACTGTCTGTTAATTGTTGAAAAGAAAAAATAATATAGAACAACCCCTTCTCTTCTAATGGATATCGTTAGATGATTAGGGACCATTAAGCTTGTACCTTTACATATCTTATTTCAACAATCATCAATCTACTGCGTTTTTATTCAGTTACAGTGAGGCATGAGAAACTCGTCGATTTTTAAGATTAAGCAACGATTACCGAGGTCGGTCTGTGGATGGGTGGCTATTCAATACAAACCAAGACTCTACCGTACCCTGGAATTGGAGCCAGTTGTCTTTTCTAGTTGTTTAAAGGCATTTTTGCCATACCTTTTATTGGAATCAAATATAACAGCTCACAATGTCAGGACCCTGCATTAATATATTAATCCTAAATTTTATACGTGGTGCTAGGCAACTAGGCTTATCCCAGTTGTAAAAGACCCTTTGTGCCTATTGGCCTTGTTTGATCTGTCTCCTGCTTGATATAGCAATTTATATTTTTGAGTGTATTTTAGGTGGTGGGAATTTATATTTTTTCCTACTCCTCCATTATTATTTTCTGCTTAATTTCGTTACGGGATTCATTCTCTGGAACTTCGTCGAGCTTCATTGCCTCGGCGCTTTTCTTATTGTCACCACTATTGAGTCTGGCTTTCAGGAGTTGCAGTTGTTTGGGAATAGAGCTGTGGGGTTGTCCCAACAAAAGTCGTTACAGGTAGTCAGAAGCCTGAAGTTCTAACACCAATCTTGCCAAAGAGTATCGTGCTTCACAGTTATGTTTTGGAGATCAGAAAGGCAATCATTTCAAACAAAATACTGATATTCAACTGCATCTGATTAGAATGGAAACCGACCCCAGCATAATTGCGAAATGCAAGTTAGATTGATTTATTTCGTAATAGTGAGTTTAAGATTAAGTTTATGTTCAATATTACAAAGTGAGTCCAGAAGTTCGTCGTGAAGTAGCCAGCCGCATCGAAAAGGACAAACAAGAACGGGACAGTCGGCACCCGATATATGAGAATCATCTCCAACCTGCGCGCCTGAAGAGTCGTATGAGCTTATTGAGACATACGACCTCCTCGAAATCCAGCGCAACTGACGAGACATGTGAATTATGGAAACCATACACACACAACTCCTCCACACTTCATCACTCCGGCAGAGCATCTGCGCCCTGGTAAAGAATTGCAGTGGCCAATCTGGTAATCCCTAAAGCGATTGTGGACCCTGGTTGGCCGCTGTAGAAACAACCTAACCTGGCCAAATGGAGGATCATAGACCCATCCAAAGATATGGCCCACCTCCTTGTCTGCCCTTCATGCCTGACCACCTGCACCTTACGAGATTTGAACGTAGCAAATGACAGAGCTGTCCGAGTAGATACATACTGGTCGGACAAAATCTGAATGGTTTGAGTTTATCTTAGAGCTATTACATAATTATCTGGTCCGTAACTATTAAAACAATCAGTTTGTACGGACGGTGGTCCCCAAACTAGGTAGGACCTGTATCTTGTGGACCTGAGTTGTGATTAACTTAATATTACTTTTGTATGAACATGTAGATAGATAGATAGATAGATAAGATAGATAAATCATTTATTTAGTGCACACAAAAGACACAGCACAACACACAAAATCTTAATTAAATTATTACAATTTTTATGTATGTTTAAAAACAAGGTGCCAACATAAAAAAGAAAAAGGAAACCATACTTACGAAATAAAAGTCAAAGTGACACCAGTAACATTAGTTTTGACAATCAAAGATTACTATTATTATATACTGGTTGACAATCAAAACACAGTGCGGTGTGCGCCTCAAGGTTGCACCAAATGGGAGTCCAGCTCAGCACGTGTCAGGCAAATATACCTGACGCTGATATTCTGCTGGATCCCTGCAGTGACATATGGTCGCCAAGCAGACGTGATATGTTGGTGTTGTTACAGTGTTATGCGTAGAGTAATTCACGTAAGTATACCCGCAACTTTAATTTATTAGTTGCATGTGTATTCTACAGGTTTTTGTAAACAATGAAACTGATCCGTTAATAAAATAAAATAATCAGAATAATATAGTGGGCACAGAACGTTGCTCGCAGAACGGATGGCCGATGGGGCCTTAAAGTTCTGGAATGGCGACCGCGTACCGGAAGACGATGCGTTGGAAGGCCTCCCACCAGGTGGACCAATGACCTGGTTAAGGTTGCGGGAATGCGCTGGATGCGAGACGCACGGGATCGGTCAATGTGGCAACGCCTGGGGAAGACCTATGTCCAGCAGTGGACGTCTGTCGGCTGAAATGATGATGATGAAATAAAAAAATCGTAAAAAAAAATTGAATCTTGAAAATATAAAATATTTATGGGTTTAAACTTAAAAAATATATAAAAAAGGTTGTTGTGATTTATTTGGGCAATAGTGTGTTTTCAGCACATATGTACTTGTGTATTGCTAGAGATCAATTGTTTATGTTATCTACTGAATAAACTATTCATTCTTAAAATTGCAGGTAAAACACGCAGAACGACTTACATTGTGCCAGAGCCAACCATAACTTACATCCATGCGTCCACATAGAGGCAAGGTGTGGAACCAATTGTGAGACAAATCGTCGTCGCCGCCCGCATCGCAGCCACCGCCTTGAGCTTCAATGAGACTTATTTGTAAAATCTACTGCTCTTTATGTTCATACGATGTTTTACTATTTTGTAAGAGGTTTGTTAAAGTAGCGCTTTTGCAATTAACAGCTTAATCAAAAAAGTTTATTTGATTATCCTCGATGATTGAAGTTTTCACGGCAATTCAACTAGGCATTTTTAACCCTTAACTTAATACTAGTCGGCGGCAAGAACTATTTTGAGCGCGAGGTTAAAATGCATGCTATCTCATCCGACAACACGTGTGAAAGAGATAGATGCTGTGATGAACTGTAAGAAGCTACTTCGCGTACGAATACACAATTTTACAAATTTGTAGCGAAATGGATAATGATTTAAAACGAAAACGAGCGCGCGAAATTTTATAAACAGACCTTTGGGAGTATGGTCATTATGCAAAAACTACTAAGTGTATCTGTTCAAAATAAAATTATTTGCATTGTTTTACTGCCTGGCCTGTATGGAGGCCGATTTGCAATTTTCCTTCTTCTTATGGTATTTATTTGTGTCCAACCATGCGCTAAATTAGTGTTGAAATATGGAACTTTCGACGCTCATAACTATCAAATATATTTTTTTACTTTTTCTTTACATACAAGGCTAGATAATGATGAGACAAATTGATATAATTTTTATTTTGAACTTACACTGCCAAACAGTGGAGTAATCTTCAGACTACGGCAAGCTTAAACACAATTACAAGTAGGTACTGAATAACAAAAACGGAAACATTGCAAACCTCTCGAAAAAAAGGTGTGAACCACCCAAAATTATCAAAAGGCACTTCCTAACACATCAAAACGCAATCAGTACCCCACCAGCAATTACCTAACTGCATGCCTACTAACCCGTTTTTTATTTCAATTACAATATAACTCAATTTGTCTCATAGCATTTCCCCTAAGTGTAATTGCGTTTCGTAATACGTAATTTAGGAAATTCTCTTCGCTGGGAGCTCCACGATGGTATAATTAGATACGTCGTTAATTAGACGGTAGCTCCACAAGAGCACTCAGGGGCCGCCTTCGTTTACTTTCGTACAAGAACTAGGCACCGACCCTTCTTTGCTAACGGCTAAAATTAAATCACTTTACTGGTAGACACTTCAGAAACAGACAATAGAACTCACTATCCAACATGATATCAGCGTATTTTACGACCCAATAACAAGACAAAGTCTGCTCAAATACTATTGTTATAACGAAGTTGATATCGTCTGAAAAGTTGCTCTCAGAAATACTAAAATAATAGCCTTCAAATAATATGATATCAATCTATTATTTCAAAACTTAGCGCAGGTAGAGTATCTAATCAATAACAAAAAATAAAAGCCGAAAATCTCTGTCAGCTGTCTATCTCAAGACGCAAGAAATATTGCCGATATAATTTTCCCCGAGCACATGGCGTCCCCCGGGGAGCGTATAGGAGAAAGCTATTCTGTTAATGGAAGTACAATGGAAAAGAAAACTCAATCAAGCGCACGAGTCGCCGTGATTTCTGCGCCTAACTACGAGAGATATATTGTGGGCCGGGACTCGTCATTAGCCGCGAAATGCCGCATTGCCCGCACAGCGAGGGAATTCCACCAAATAACCTCTGCGTAACTTTTCATATGTAAGCCTGATTTAACGTCCGACATTACTCCCCTCCGCATTTTTTCCACTTGTTTATATCGAAATTAGAGGCCAACGGCCCTGATCTTTGTTAAATGGGCGCGCCGTTTAATTAACACGGCCTAGGGCAGTTTTATTTCTCTTCAGAGAAAAATTTAAATCAATATAGCCCACTTTTGTTCCTTTTGTCACTCTTCAGTGAAAATTCAATTAAATCCTTCTCGGCCTTTTTGTACTTCTTCGAGTCTGTTCTGTTTAAATACAGGATAGTCAGCGGCAGCAGTGTTTCATTGTGTGATTGTCGTTTTAAATATTTCGCCATCGAATAACCATAAGCGTTTATCACATCGAATGCCGTAACAGTCCCGCTCATATTTATAATGTCCTCGTTACGCCATGCGCAAGGACGTGTTATATACATATTTATAGCTGCGGTAATGTGTGTATGGTTGTCAGGCCCGGCACGTATCCAGCGCGTGCCGGATGAATTGAAAGGGATGCTGCCTACACTCGTGACCGTAGCATTATAAAGTAAACTGCAATCATTTATGGTAATTAATTGGGTTTAGATTCACCATAAAACGACTAAAATACGAAGAATGCTGTCTGCTAAAAGGTAACGACTACAGCATCGCAGTCTATTAAACCAAATATTATACTTTGCACATTGATGCTAAATATTCATGAAGTATCTGGTGTTATTATCACATTAAAACGCTATAAGCCGATGAACAAAGAACTCCAGTTAAAATGCAGAAGTTAATCTAAACGAAATGCTTCCGACGATTATTTGTTTTAAGTGTCATTTGGGTAGCTATCTTTATTACTACGGATACAACTCCTCGCGGTCTTGTTACGACGATACTTATCTATAGAACACCGAAAGGGACTCATTCTAATATACTTGCGGAAAAATAAAAAGCAACTTTTGAGTTGTTACAAAACTCGTAATCCCAAAAACGTCTGTTCCTAATTTCTTTTCCGATTTTAAAAGAGCCATCTTTCATTTACGACGACATTTAGAACAAGAAAATTTCAGGCTTCGACACGAAGTTTTGGCAATTTCCGTACTTGGTGTCGCTTTTTTTTGTGACCCATACTTTGTCGTTAATCTTGCGAACAAAAAGTCGCCAATGCTCGGCGAGTCGTTGCTGGTAACTGTGTGAGGCGACAGATTTAAATTACCGGATTAAATTGACCGAAGACGTTTTTCTTTTCGACCAAAATCTGGTAAAAGCATTAGATAAGTTGGTTAGAAATCAAAGGTCATTATTGTCTTTACGAAATGAAGACCTTTCCATTAGAGAACGAAATTAAATAGCGCCAAGGTTCTCTTCCATTTATCTGTGTGTCAAAATAAAGAAGTACGCGCCATGTGGACTCTGACAAATAGTAAACTGTAAGAAATTTGTACTTTTTATTTAAAGCTAAACTAATATCTATGAATGTTTTTTTTCTAATGTATTATTATACAGAGTGTTTTTTTTTGTTTATTGAATGAGATCTCAGGAATTAAGTACCTACCACAAATGGGTCATTATAGCAACCTACCTATATTTCGTCCATTTATTTCATGTAGGCAGGCATTCAATAATGTAAAGAGGTATTCACTAGATTTTATATTACGCTTGTAAGGGATCGTTCAGTCTCTCCATTCGAGGTTATATTCGACCCAAATTTGTCCAAATGCGGACACATTTTCGACGTCTCCCAGAGCACTTTTCTTTTTATTGGAATGTATATTTCAGAAATTTCATCGGCACACCCGGGGGCATTCCCGAGTTTTATTGCAAATGAAAACATGTTGATAGGTTGCATCTCGTAACGTTCGAGCTCGTCATTCCATCATAACAGGAGACACGGTTTTACTACTGTCAGTTAGATAATGTTATTTATCTAAATAACATTTGTTGTAATAATTTATTTAGGCAGTCGCTCAGTGAAAATGTTTGCTACTATTTTCATCGCGTTCGCTCTATAGCACTTCGGCGCCAATGATTTTTTTATCAGCTCGATCTAAAATAGTTACCGGTTATTGAGTATAAACTTTTAACTACATTAAACTGCTGAAAAAATTGTCCGTGCCACAACACCAAGTGTTGTAAGCTACCATATCGGAAATTGCTGGTATATTACACGGACAATTTTATGTTTCCGTGGTTTTTATAGACTCATATATTGAGCTTATTCTATACTGAAACCATTTTTACGGCTTTAACGATCATAAGTACGTGTTTTACGATGGGCCAGTGAAACCGAACGTTTTCATCATAAAAATGATAGTTTGAATTAAAGAATATGTGTGAAAAAACCACAATATGGACAGTGATAAAGCTATAAAAAAAATTAACTACGAGTGTGAGTGGCTGTATTACATTTATAGTCACCCATTGTACATTCCACAGACATAAAAATGTAGTAACAAAATTGATGGAAGAAACTCCATAAAGTAAGGAATATAAAAGTGGAAACAGCACGCCCGAACAATCTTTAAAATATTTTAACTGAGGAAAAACCTTCGCAGACCGTTTCTTCTTTTATTAATAAAGACGTGACGATACAACCTACGTAGGTACATAGATCTCAACCCCCACGAATTCTCAAATAAAATATGTGCCGCCACGTGCCATACAGAAATACAATCTATCTATCCATAAACTAACACATAACAGTGCCTGTCATCCTAACTCCGTCCATCATACTCGAGCAGAATACATCAAAGTTTATCGGCGTGCCCCTGTTTACATTCAGCTCGAGCGCGTTACATCAATATTTGCACTCATAACGTTTTACACGGACAGCTGCTTTTTTTAGTCGCAACATCCCTTCGTTCCATTTGAACGAACGAATGGTGGAGCTCGTAAAGTTTCACGGCACGCCGCCTCCGCCCGCCAGCGACTCTCCAGCATCACAAACCATTTACCACGATCAATCACGGCCTGAGCCGCCAACGTCTCCAGCGCCTATATCACTTTACGAAATTGACTGAAATTTTTGCTGAGCACCATTATTGGCACAAGAGACCCGCACTTAAGGAAACTTTTCAGATGTTCCAAAGTTTCAAAAGTAAGCATCAAACAAATTGATGGCTATAAATATTGCAGGATTACACAGGCGTAACATTGTGGCACTGCTGATCTACGACAGAAATGTTTGAAATTTCAAATGGACTGTATAAAACTAGGAACTAGTAGGGACACATGCCCACACAATCCATTCGTTACAAATGGTAGCCGCGTCGAGCTTTCAAAAGTACTTGCACAACAAGTCAATAAAATTTTACAAAAAGAAAAATAATCTCTGAAGTACAATGTAAGTTTAGCGTTGTATCCGAACGTATTTTGAACTTGGTACTAATATATATGAAAACTTTGTCAGTACTAACCCGTGCTAACATATTTATGATCCGAATATGTCTGAACCAGCAGTAACCGTAGCAACATACGGGTGTATCGATCACAATTAGTTTGGTGAAACTCTCGTCAGTCATCAATATTCTTTAGGTAGGTACCATTTGTCAACTCCGCACTAAAGTCCCGTAACGATTGTTTTTATTAAATTTACTGGGCTTACTCAACTTTAAAGGGGGTTTTGGTTGCAAATCTTGATTGATAGCTAGTACGAGAGCCATCAATTTTCTGCTGAAAGCCGCATTTGCACATTAATGGGTACAAGTAAGTAAGTAGGAACGTACAGCCTTTGTATTTTGAATCAATAGGCAGTGCTAGTAAGTACCAAGATTAACATAATATATTTACTATATCATTACACCGTAATAAGCTTGTGCCTGATTGAGGAGGGTCTTACGTCTTTATCAGCGATACAGACTGACTTAGAGATTTCGATCCTCACAAGCGTTGATACAAAAGATTAATTGTTTATTATCTCCGTAATATTTACTTAATCCGCTTAATTAAGACGGATTACATGTGATGTGCTGCGGTGAGAATTGGCTGATAAGCTGTAGATGAAACATAAACCGAGTCTTTGTGTATCACTCTCCTGTAATTCAGTCTAGACTGTTTTAAGCGAATTTAAAGATTTTTTGTCGACGCAAATGGAATTGGAGTTGTTAACGAACTTTTTTATGAAAGTATTTTTCTTGGTAATGCTTACCATTAATATTATTTAGAATAAAAGTTAAATATTCATTATTCCGTCGCTGCCTTACGAGGTCGAAGAAAAGCCTCGAGTTAATTCAGAGTTAATTAGGAATTCTGTCGCAAGGCTGAGTAGGCTAATACTAGGCGACTAAACAATGCCATTTGACGTCGTTTGTTCCACGACGCCGGAGACAGGCAACCCTTCCCTCTCATTAAATATGAACTACATACGAAGGTGTCTAAGTAACATTGGCAGATTACTAGCGATCTTAAAACGTGGGTGGAATAAGTAAAATCACACAGGCGTTCCCTTATAAACAAGGATGCCTTTGTCTACTAAAGTAGAAGATTTAACACTACATTTGCGCTTGTTCCAAATAAGGACGATTCGAAAGAATCTTTCGGAAAAATAAAAATCTTTTTGTTACATCAAACTGAAGTCCGAATTAGGATGCACGCATAATTACGTTTTTTAACCCCTGACGGAATAAGAGGGGTGTATCTGTGTGTCTGTCTGTGGCATCATAGCTCCTAAACGGATGAACCGATTTTAATTTAATTTGTTTTTGTTTGAAAGGTTACTTTGCCGAGAGTATTCTTAGCTATCTTTGAATAAAATCAGTTGAGCCGTTCAAAAGTTATTCGCATTTTACTCTTTGAATCTGGGTTTTTTCGCAAGATACCGTGTCATTATTACTTGTTTCGATATATTGTCGGTTGAAGCTGTATACTACTAGGTAAAGGTTGTCTGTAAGAGATTGCCCTGTGCGATAAGACCGCCCATTGTACACTTGATTTTATGATTGGTTGTCCTGTATATATATTTTTGTGGTGTACAATAAAGAATAAAATAAATAAATATATTATATGTACTTTAAAAAGCATGAAATAAAAATTACATACAAAATTTAAAAAACCGCCGACACAAAAATCTCTAAAAAGCAAAAAATAAACTTCTTACTCGCGTCGGGGAACCGCTAAGTAAATAAAATAAACTGAGGTAAACGTTGGCGGTTCCCCGACGCGAATAAGAGGTTTATTTTATGCTTTTCAGAGGTTTTTTTGAAATTCTTGTAGGTAAACAGTAGTAGTATACCTACCCCTATAGCAAACCTACGCATCTGCAGCTGAACTACCATATTTTGTTAGTTGCCTTTAGAGTATCTAAGAACGTAAGCTTATTTAATCAATAAAGAAGATTGAACCAAAACAGAGCCGTATCGAGAAAACCATTTAACAACTCAAGAAAGCCAAAACAATAATTTACATTCACTACCGAAAACCAATTACCGTCATGGTTCTTAAACGGAGTAATTTGACGGTAGTTGTAGCTGGTGGATTAGTAACCGCGGGTAAATATATAGTTACCCTGGCTCGTTGACTAATTGTAAGGGAAGACAGACAGCTGTCTCTGTTATTCTTTAATTTGCCGACATCGGCAGAACTATTGGGTTAAGTGAGACTAGCGAATGCTGTGACATTGCCGGTTGTTTTATTATTTACTAGCTGACCCGGCAAACTTTGTTTTGCCATAAAAATACCAAACATTCATCTACCCTACCTATCCTACCCTACCCTATCTACCCTACCTATACTATCCTACCTACCCTACCCTATCTACCCTTCCCTACCTACCCTACCCTACCTACCCTACCCTATCCTACCTACCCTACCCTACTTATGTAGGTAAGGTACCAATTTTTTTTAAATAGTTTTTTTCATAAGGACCTTCTCCGAACAATAACAAACACAATAAAAAAAGAATAAGCGAAATCGGTCCAGCCGTTCACGCTTGATGCCGTGACCAAGGGAAATAGGGATTCATTTTTATATTTATAGATTATTATTGTAGAAGAGACGATTAGGAGTGTAAAAAGTTGAGTAAAATGTGGTGGAGTTTGGCTTTGCCTTCTCTACAACTTACACGCCACGCCGTATACGAAAAGTATCTTCTTCTTGAAGTTGATGCGTGTGAATTCCACAATATTTGATAACCGCCGCCGTCAACTAACGCTACAAACCCTGAACAAAATTATCAAACAAACGAACGGCAAAAAGCCAAGGAATAAAATTCCTACAGCAATTTGTCGCGCTATTTTCGTAAAATATTTATAATATCGCTATGATACGTGCATAACCGGGGACGTGAACGCTAAGCACAACCCAAAACTGCTTGTAATTCCAGCACCCTGAAATCCGACGTCGTACATGTTGAAAGTGTGCGGAACTTTGCCAACTAATACCAGTTAGTAGCCACGTATAATAAGCTGGCATGAAAGAGACTCTGGCCAAGTATTCCGAGGTAATTTTTGTATGGCTATAGGTAGATAGCGTAGCCCGTAGGTACCTACAACACCGCATGTCGCGCGCACTTGTTTCACGTAAATTATGGGTCGCGCAGACGCGCCGCGACCAAAGTTGCTGTTTTTGTTTCCAAGATTAACGATGAACAACGGCCCTCGAAAAAACGTGTCACAGAAAACGGATATTGCCCAAAACTTTGCCGCATAAATTTTCTTTGTTCGGTTTTATAGCGTTTATGTAAATAATGATACAGCCCTTTTATGAGTTTCGTTTTCTTCCCTTGATGTTTATTAACTACTTGTGGGTTCAATCTGCAATAAATAAGATGGGATGCGAAACTGCGGCAATAAAAAAGCACTTTAGATTAGCATGTTATAAAAGGAGTTGAATTTAATCTGGCGCTTTTTACGTAGTAAATAAATTATTTGCAGAAGTTTACCGGCTTTGAATCTAATGTCATCAAAGCTTGGAACAAAATAAATGAAAATAAAATACACTAGCTTCCGAGACGGTTACGTAGTTTTCCGATATTCTCGAAACAATTTGTATTGTTCCACCGCTTTTACTTACAAAACCTTATGTAAGAGAAATCAGGACAATCTTGGCAAGAAAAACAATAATCCCTTATCCATTCTCGCCTATAAATGTTGAGATAAACCAAGTTAGAAGGTACCAATAAATTGCAAATGGTTGGGTAGACGGTACGTATACTGTCGATGAGAAAGCCTGTAGTAACCACTTTACCTTTCTTTAGGACAGACCTCTGTTTTACTGCCCAGGTCCTGACATAGTAAGTGGTGGTATTAATATAAAATATTTACGCAAAACTTTTCGTTCCATTTAAGCCCCTTCTTACTTAAAACGTGGCAGTTTACGACCTAATAAAATATGTTTATAAACAAATACCGTTACCTTATAGAACTTGAAAATTCGTTTTACGATATTTCAACATGACATGCCTTCATGAAGTACATTATGCTAAAGATGTTTTAAGTAATTAATTGTTTGATTAAATTAATAAAACTACTTAAAATTCATAGTGATATTATAAATAATGCGAAAATTTCGGCTTTTTCGCACCTTTTGCCCTTTTGCGTATTAGCGGCTGGGTGGATTTAAATGAAACTTTGCACACGGGTAGACTCTGGATTAGAAGAACATAGGATATATTTTTATCCCGGATGTATGTTCTGTTGAGATAATTTTCAACATTCAAGCGGGCAAAGACACTGGCAGAAGGGAGTATAAAATACAAAACAATTTTTTTTTTTGAAACCCACGTTGGTTAAAATTAATTGAAAAAGGATAAAATAATTTAAAAAATCCAAGATCGGATCGGAGATCGGGGGCTGCCATTAAATGTTTTGCAGTTTTATAGTACCAAGAATAATTGTAGCGCTATGTAGTTTACACGCTTAATGGGCCTACCCATTAAAGATCTATCCACACATATCAAGGCCGTGCCCGGGACGTGACAGGGCCGGGCCCAATCATTGAAGATTCGTCACTGGACGTGTTTGAACGAGTTCATATAAAATGTACGCAACGATATTTTTTTGAGCCCCTGACGAGGCACGGTCCGTCCACGGCCCTGGTATGTGTGGATAGATCTTAAGGGTGTGTGCCCGTGCCCCTACAGTGGGGACCTTTAAAAGTTGATGATGATACTTATTTTTATTTACAATGAAATTTAAAATAGTAATGGCCCCGGCGGATATTCTTGAGTTTTTAAATTATTTTATCTACTTCGGTTTCGTTATATTCGAATTACAAAATTGACAGCGGTTTCTTTATGATACACATAACGACATCGGGTTGCATTATGCGAATCGTCATAAATTCTAAAACACAAGCAAAGACATTCTGAACATACAGCCAGGTGCCTATAATATTACTTCGAAATCAAGACAATGTAAATGATGTTTTTAAAAATGGAACTAAACATCAACATTAGAACAAAAGTATCGTATACTATTTGGCTGTTGCGGCTACAAGATCTTTGCCTTATACCTAATAAAAACTAAATAAAAATAAAGTGGACGCGGGCAAAATTTTCTGAGTGAAATTTTATTCCAAATTTTACTAAACATGTTTTCAACATCAAGTGATATTGAAAATACTCCACCAGATATAACAAATAGAGCAGTTGCGGCTACAAATAATTTACTACCAGAAAAATCAAGACATTTACAATACAAAATTTACATATAAAGAAACAATAGTCAGTGTGTAGTTAAGTTTCTATTAAAAATACTTATTGGTCTATATCTGTGTTTTATTCCTTCCTTCGTAGATAAAATCTTGTATGCAACCGTACGTTATTGGTCTTTTAATAACTCGGAGACCGTCCATAACGAAACAGTTGCATAAATAGCTATTATAGTATCTATTATAAAAAGATTTGATTCCAATTTTAAATTGTCTATGACAATGCCCGCTTTAGACTTAGCACGCACTGCGATTTTTATTCGCGCGAATTTTGTTTCCTTCTACCTGTTCATAGAGCTCAAAATATTTGGGCGAATAAAATTCGCGCCGTGGTGCGGTGGATTCTGTGGCAAAACACGGATTTCTTGCGGTATTATTTCCGCACGATTTCTTTACCGCAATGCGAACAACTTCATACAATTCCATAGGTCGCAGAATGGGTGGAAAATAATCGCGCGAATAAAGATCGCAGTGCGTGCTAAGCCTTAGCGCATGCGCGGTTAATGCGGTGATGTGCTGGGTTTGGCGCCATTTGTACGTTTTGCAAGTTTTGCTGTACTGAATTTCATGAGTTATTTAAATTATTGTTTAAAAATGTCTGATATCAGTGAAAGTGAAGAAAATTCGACTCCGCCCGATATTTTAGATGCAGCGAAGGAAATTACTCTTAATTTATTACCAGCAAATTCGTGAAAAGTATATCACAAATGCTACCACGATTTTATGGCATGGAAAATGCAAAAAAGAGGTATTTAGTAGGTTCAATCCCAATTTTTGAGTGTAGATAAAGTAGTGTATGAAACTGCACATAACTAGGTATTAAAACATTCGTGTGAAAACCATTAAAAACCTCGCCTACGGCTCGGTTTTCAAACACACACTCATGTTTTAATACCCCTCATTATGCAACAGTTTCATAAACTACTATTTCGACACACTTGCTCATAAAGTGGCTCTAATTTTACCGCAATTAGGCACATAATGACACCTGTAATCAAACTGTGACTTTTTCATTGCTATTATTCACAAGTGAGTTATAGAGTTCTTTTTTTAATTTATTGGTTGAGTTTCTTTCTTCTTAAAAAAGTTTTGATACAAAAAAGATCGTGCTCAATAGTATAATTAAATTACTGTACCTTTTGCTTGCTCATTTTATGCAACTTCGTACCTATTTAAATAGATAATTTCAAATTGTACGTGTTTTATAAATAAAACTTGCACTCAAATATAACTTTTGTTTTTCTCTGTAATGAAAAAAACTTGTAATTCAGCATTTTGTACGTGGCTAAAACGCTATTCGCGAAAAGCCAAAAAAAAAAGAAACCTCATACTTTTAGTCTATGGCCGATCGCCATTGTTAGATGCGCGAGCATAGGAAAACTGATTAATTTTGCCCGCCATTGCCAAATTTTTTTCACAACTCGTTTTCACTGTTGAAAATGATGTTTTAGTTTTATTTTCTTCACAAGTGTGTTGAAAAACGTCGTATGATACACGTGTGTATTGATGATTACCATCCTCGGCTCTCTTAAGACCCTCACATGACGGCTCGGGTCTCAAAAGCGTCTCAGCGGTAATCACCAACATTACACACTTATTCCATAATGTACTAATACCCTTTTTCAATCACTTTGTAACCGTCGCGGGTTTTTTTTCAAAATTTTTAATTTTGCTTTTTATTTTAAACTTTTTAGAGAGCATAGATATTAAATCGGATTTATATAAAATTGGACTAGTAGTTTTGGAGAAAAATTTCAACATGGGTTTGCACAAACAAACATCCTCTCACCCCAAAAGCATATACCGTCTCCGTTCCGTCGTAAAAAGTACAAACACTATAAGTAGACATTTTCCTATAAAAAAAATATTGCCTGTATTAGACATTATTTGTTTATTAAGATCAGGACAGAAAATGTTTGCACCTTTATTACATCATATCTTCAATTTCTAGTTAATTTCTTTACAGAATTCCCTGCACGTCTTACATATGAAATACTAATTACATTTTTCCAGTGACGTATAAATTAAAAAATCTGCATAGTCTTCAAGACTTCTCAGTTCATCCAAGAATAAGATGTACATTGATACTGGCATTAAATAAGTAGGTACTTCCTACCTACTTTCATGAGTACAGGGGCTCATGAAAGAGGGCTTATTACAAATTTTCATAATATTCGATATTATTAACGTAAACTTTCGATCATATCAATTTGTATAGAAAATGAGTTCATTTCTTAGTTATTTTATTTTTATTCTTGTTTCTATTATCATCACCAGTCACCAGATGGTACTTATTCACTTTTAGCGATCGAGCAGTTATGTTTAAAAACTCGTACCGGGGTTATTGTATAGATTTTCACAGACGTGAACACAGGCTAATCGAATCATTGCACAGATATAACATCCAAGGAGTTTGGTAAACATTTGCTATTTTCGGCTAATGTTAGCATTTTCAAGAAACTTAGCCTTAATACAAGTTAGCAAGTAATCCCACATACTATTTCAAACGTCCCAAAGTTTTAGTATTATTTCAAGTTATAGGTACTTTGAACCACAAGCAAGGCCATAGGGTTCATAACTTTGTATCTGATTAAACTGAATCATATTTCCTGTTTGAAGTAATCACGGATGGGTCGTAGTGTTACCTAAAGGCACTTTATACATTAAACATGCTAGATACCAGTACTTGGTATCTGGAAACACGGTAGTGCGCCCGCCAAGATGAGCGAAGCGCAAGGGCACTACCAACCTTTTCTCGAAGGGCTTCGTCGTTTTTTTTAACCCTCATAACTTAGGTTTGAATTATATCAGATAAACAAAATTCTCGAGATATGATTTCAAACTCTTTCAGACTTATTAAACATACAAAGTTTCAATTGACTTTAGATTTTATTGATATCTAAAATAACCCGATTTATTTCGTCTCTGACTGATTCACTCACTGATGTTCATCAAAATTCGCAGGGTACTTCCTGAAGTCTTAGAAAGCTGTAATTTGGTATAAAAGCTAGTATTAGTACACAAACAACAAAAAACTTGGAACTTTTACCTCCCAACCCCTTAAACTAGGTTTAAACGGTTTGTATGAGACTTCCGCACTGAAATGTGCACCTTTTTGTCTAGTAAATAAAGTTCTATATAGTATCGCTATCTCAAATAATTGTGCACAAAGTCAAGTCTCAGGTGTGAGCTGACCCTAAGGCAGTAGTTTTCTTTCTATTCGGCGTAGAGAATGAAAGAAATTGTGAAATGTGTATGTCGCTTATCTTTCCGGGCAAGTAAAGCTGACTGAGGAGATTCTCGAACAGCTCCATAATTTTATTGTGTTTACTCCTTGACGCGAATGCCGACCCATTTATGTAGGAAATATATTTTTGTGCTTGAATGTTGTTATGGGTAACTTGGCAGAGGAAGATATAAATAAACTGTGTTTGTTTGTGAGATAGTTTTGCGTCCTGTGATGTTTTATTTTCACGTACCTAATATTATTTAATGGAATGGATTAAATCTCTTATTAATTTTAAAAGACACGTTTTAGTTTATTTTGTACGTATTCCCATTGGACATTGGTAATACCTACAAAATCACTGCCCAGAAATATCTAATTCTAATTCATCCTTAATGTTGTATTAATTCTAGAGTGAAATTGCTGTTTCGTAAAACTTTGATCTCTTGATCGGAATGCAGAACGCTGCCGTCGGACACAATAATCGTATGAAAAACTTCTAGAATGGTCTTTTAGTCCGTTGCAGTATGCGTCAGCGGTGAGAAGTATTATGTGTTCAGCACCGCATACCGCAGCGTTGTGCGTTCCGATCAAGAAACCAAAGCACATAAACAGTACCTTTAAGGCGAAAATACTCATGTCTATCACTTGCAATTGTGACATTCACCAATCAGATTCTTCTTTCTTTTTCGTGTGAGGATGTGACCACCTCTGGTGTCCAGAGTAAATTAAGCAGCCTCTGGGAACCCTCTAACTTGGCTTTTCAGATTTATTACGGTACAATGGCATGCAAGCTACTTGCACACATTTAACCATGTATTTTCACCCAACCGAATAAACAAACCATGCAAGGATAAACAAAACACGATTATTCCCACTCCAATTTTTCCTAATAATATCGTGACGCACTAACAAGGGAAGCGTCACCCCGGGGATGATAACAAAGCGGCTTCCTCGACTAATTGCGATACTTAATACACATCGGGAAATAAAGGACTTAATTAGTAATCAATATCCTTATACCACGAGTGTACGTGCTAGCAAATAATTAATTATAGTTTGCAATAAATTAGTTTTGTTGGTTACTGTTACAAGATTCATAATCTACTGTGTTATTTTTATAAATACCAACTAAAAGTAATAGGTATATGCTAATATTATAAAAAACCAGCCAAGTGCGAGTCGGGCTTCGTAAATTTAGGGTTCCATACCTTGACTGCAATATCAAGTTGGAAGTTATTACTTCCTATTAGAAAGGTGAGAGAATTTCAAAATAAAAATCCGATTTATCAATATATTGGTATTTTTTTTTTGTAAAATATACGTAATAATAAACATTATCACCAAATTTGAAATTCATAGGTCATAGGAAGTTAGAAAATCCTTCGCCACAAAATTTTGTATAAAAAGCTTTGGTGGCTTCTCATTCCTTTGTTTTCCAATATTTTTTTAAACAAAAACACAGTATTTATCTACTCAACGAGCTCTAAACAACGATACCCTACTCGATAGGGGAGGTCAAAATGTTACCCATAAAGACATTTATCATATTTTTTGACAATTTGTATGGCTTTGCGTCTACAAGATGCTTTAAATACTGTGAAAATTTAATACTTTAGCCCGAATCGTTTGGTTGTAAAGCCCGTGTGACAGACGACGGACAGACGAACGGACACGTGACTAACAACAATACTAATTTGAACCCTTTGGGTACAGAACCCTAAAAAGGAGATCGAATTTTTAAGTTTGTGTTTGTAGCTAGAAGATGTATTCTGCTGGAATAAGGCCTCTCCTTTCAATCGTACCTTTTACAAGAAGATATTTAAAAAAAATCACCATTCGTACGGTTAAAAATAACACAAGAAACTTGCGTAACAGTGCCTACAATCTTTGTCCATAAAGTAATGAAATGAATCTGAAGATAACTAGTAGTTTTTAAGAATAGGAAAGTTACATAGTAGCCTCGTTTACATAGACTGACATATTATTGATTGAATAAATAAGGCAAATAGATAATTATGTATTTATTTTTCTAAAGTTTCAACAAACCTCTTATTCTGAAAAATTATCCACATATGTTCTGAAAACAGCTTACATGTCAAATGTATAAAACATTTTAACATAGGTATATGCTGGCAATTGGAATCGTTATTCATCAGGGCAGAGGGATCACAATGGTTTCCGTCATGTCATTTTTGTTTCCCATTTTGTACGTTTTACGGTCAAATAAGGTGCTCGCCGCAGGCGTCACAATACGGTGTAATAGGACTAAGTAATCGAAGAGGATTATAGGATCCAAACACCCACAAGGCCTCTCACAACGTGAACCCTTGACCTGGAAAAGCTGCGGAAATCCGCTGATTGCGAGACGCACAGGACCGGTCTAAAAGCGTTGAAGAATGCCGTAAGTTCGACTAGTGCAGCGTCTCGGTGGCGTTGGGTTCGAATCCCACCTAAGGCGATCGGATTTTTTCAATATTTAACTTATTTAAGTACATTTAACGTACACAAACGCAAAATATAAAAAAATACTTTATTACTTAAAAAAATCATCATTATCATTTCAGCCGAAAGACGTCCACTGCTAGACATAGGCCTCCGTCAAGCGTCGCCACATTGACTGATCCCGTGCGTCTCGTATTCAGCGCCTTCCCGTTACCTTAACCAGGTCATCGGTCCTCTTAGTGGGAGGCCTTCCAACGCATCATCTTCTGGTTCGCGGTCGCCATTCCAGAACTTTTCGGCCCATCAGCCATCCCTTCTGTGAGCAATGTGCCCTGCCCACTGCCATTTAAGTTTCGCAATTCTTCGGGCTATGTCGGTACCTTTGGTTCTCCTGCAGATTTCCTCATTTCTGACGTAATCACTCAAGGAAACTCCGAGCACAGCCCTCTCCATTATTGACCTTTAGGTGACTTTAAGCTTTCTGATAAGGCCCATTGTGAGCGACTGCCCTCGAAGTTAGACCTACCCAACTGGACCGTTTGTCCCAGGTAGACATAATCGTCTACAACTTGTCTCCGATTTAAAACGATAAAGTTTGTAATTCTACTTAATTAAC
This sequence comes from Orthosia cruda, assembly GCA_964057195.1. NCBI lineage: Eukaryota > Metazoa > Arthropoda > Insecta > Lepidoptera > Noctuidae > Orthosia > Orthosia cruda. The sequence goes on along the minus strand of OZ059832.1, from coordinate 14,083,862 downwards.
TTAAAAAGTAGTTTATTCCTAAATTCTTATTTACTTCATCATTTCTAGAAAATGACCGACTGATATTTGCCCATTCAACAATTTCAGTTGTGACTATTGAATCCACTGATCTTTGAGTATATGTTCTGGTCTTCGTTGTTTAGCTATTGGGTGGGGCTCTTTTTTTAACGCATTCAAAACATGTACTAGCGTTGGTTTACGGCCAAATTTTATTTATCTGGGAAAACCATTTTTCTGCAATATTTGTAGTTCTGTGACGTTCACCGAAAACTGACCATCTTCTAACAAATTATTCATTTTGTAACCAGAACTGTGTAAACCGAACGCCTTAGGTGGGACTGAACCCAACGCCACCGAGACGCTGCACTAGTCGAACTGGCGACATTCTTCTACGCTTTTAGTACTTTTTTTTTCAACATCTAACTTATTTTAGAAAAATTAATTTACGTTATTGTAATCCCCTCTGTAGACCGATTTTTAATTCTATGTATTACGTATTGTTATTTTATAGGTGGCCTTTTTTATTTAGAAGGGACTTTAAAGGAAAATAACTTATTAGTACTTATAGAATCCCCTGCATCGGGATCGTAGTGGAACATTGAGTGCTGTAGAATCACCTGGGGGACTGGGATTGTAGTGGAACGAGTGGAAATGATGATGATGAAACATACTTTAAATTTGCCTGTAATTTAAGTACCTACTATCTACTAAAGTATGTATGGATAGAAATCCAACTAAGTCCATTTGTGTTAAGAAAATAGCGAGTCATCGTTGTCAGCTGGCTCCTTGACCAATCGGGTCGCAAGCTTTCTAATTTGTTCGGATATACGTATACTAAGCTTGTCATTTTCTTTCACATTTTTAAGTTCTTTGCCAACATAGGAGCAAACCTAGCCCCTAAAATTTCGGCTCCCTCACAGCCATTTTCTCCACAAAAACGTCCTTCTCTGGTTCTTTTGTCATTCTCGACAAGACTCAACCTAAAAATAGTCAATATAAGACATGATAGTGCCAGTGGATGGGACGAAATACCTTCTTTTCTTCTTCAAATATGTCGCAAACTTCCCGTTCCCGTTATAACACATATAATAAATATATCAATTGCCTCAGGATTTTTTGCGGAACCCTTTAAGAAAGCCTTGGTCCATCCAGTGCATAAGGGCGGGAGCAGAGGCTGTGTTAATAATTACAGACCGATCTCGGTTCTTTCGGCAATGTCTAAGGTTATGGAAAGATTGATAAACGGTCGTCTACTTTACTTTCTATGCAAACATCAAATCATTGCGCGCAACCAATATGGCTTTAAAAAAATTTCAACCGACTTCCAAACAAAAACACAACAAAGTGAAAAATTACTTCAATTTCGGTAGTCAGTGTTCCTGTTTTCGTTTCTTCGTTTTTTGACACCGACTTCCGAAATTGAAGTTATTTTTCACTTTGTAGTGTTTTTGTTTGGAAGTCAGTTGAAATTTTTGTAAAAAGTTTTTATTTTTGACGCTTTAGTTGTGGTACATAAAGGACCAGTTCTATAGGCTAGCTACCTATAATGCCCAAAGTGAAGCCAGAATAGATTATTTATTTATTAAAACTTCATGCAACATAAAAGTACATAGGCGGACTTAATACCTTAGGCATTCTCTACCAGTCAACCAAGGGCGGTGAAGAGATAGCATGGCAGGTGCATAAAAATAGAAATAATAATATTATAAATGCAAAATTAGTACAAAAGTATATAGTTAAAATAAATATACTTAAATATTTCCTGTAATAAATACTATATATAAAATAATGGGGTTTAAGGGGTGGCATAACATCTAATCACCCAAGTCAACCTCTCCTGCACGTGGTGCCCCTGCTGATTAACGAACAAGGCTCTGACGACAAACTCGCCAAGACGCACTGGCCAGCGTGGCGTTTTAAGGCTAAACCCCTCTTTTCATGAATAGTACCAATAAACCATGGCCCTCAGTACCCAGCAGCCCCGCTATGCCAGGTTCTGACGGCGGCTCTGGTAACGGCGGGGTGGAGGGTGCGAAGAATCTCTGGATGTCGCCCAGCCGTCACAAGCCAACGACCCTGACCCTGGCGTGTTACAACGCTAGGACGCTATGTACGGATGACCGACTATTCGAATTGCAGAATGAATTAGAAAATATTAAATGGGATGTTATAGGCTTATCTGAGGTAAGAAGGAAAGGCGAAGATCTCGTTAAATTAACTTCAGGTGACCTCTTCTTCTACAAGGGTCATGACGACTCCACTTATGGAGGGGTTGGATTTCTGATTGGAAAAACTATTGCTGCAGCAATGACAAACATCAAAAGTGTATCAACACGCGTCTGCTTTATGACAGTTAAACTTAACGAACGATACTCCATAAAGATAATTCAAGTATACGCTCCAACGTCGGGCCATCCGGATGAAGAAGTGGAAACATTCTATGACGACATTGAAAAGGCCCTTAGGGACTCACCCTGTCACTACTCCACCATAATTGGCGATTTCAACGCCAGAATAGGACAACCTTTACAAAATGAAACATCCGTAGGTACTTTTGGTCTTGGCTTGCGTAACAGGAGAGGGCAAACCCTAGTTAACTTTCTTGAGCGTAACAAACTATATGTGATGAACACTTTTTTCCAAAAAAGAGCTCCGAGAAAGTGGACGTGGATAAGTCCAGATGGTAACACTAGGAGCGAGATAGACTATGTAATCAGCACACATAAATATGTTGTGACCGATGTTTCGGTTCTGTCTCGTTTTAATGCAGGGAGTGACCGTGACAGTGTTCCTGTTTTCGTTTCTTCGTTTTTTGACACCGACTTCCGAAATTGAAGTTATTTTTCACTTTGTAGTGTTTTTGTTTGGAAGTCAGTTGAAATTTTTGTAAAAAGTTTTTATTTTTGACGCTTTAGTTGTGGTACATAAAGGACCAGTTCTATAGGCTAGCTACCTATAATGCCCAAAGTGAAGCCAGAATAGATTATTTATTTATTAAAACTTCATGCAACATAAAAGTACATAGGCGGACTTAATACCTTAGGCATTCTCTACCAGTCAACCAAGGGCGGTGAAGAGATAGCATGGCAGGTGTATAAAAATAGAAATAATAATATTATAAATGCAAAATTAGTACAAAAGTATATAGTTAAAATAAATATACTTAAATATTTCCTATAATAAATACTATATATAAAATAATGGGGTTTAAGGGGTGGCATAACATCTAATCACCCAAGTCAACCTCTCCTGCACGTGGTGCCCCTGCTGATTAACGAACAAGGCTCTGACGACAAACTCGCCAAGACGCACTGGCCAGCGTGGCGTTTTAAGGCTAAACCCCTCTTTTCATGAATAGTACCAATAAACCATGGCCCTCAGTACCCAGCAGCCCCGCTATGCCAGGTTCTGACGGCGGCTCTGGTAACGGCGGGGTGGAGGGTGCGAAGAATCTCTGGATGTCGCCCAGCCGTCACAAGCCAACGACCCTGACCCTGGCGTGTTACAACGCTAGGACGCTACGTACGGACGACCGACTATTCGAATTGCAGAATGAATTAGAAAATATTAAATGGGATGTTATAGGCTTATCTGAGGTAAGAAGGAAAGGCGAAGATCTCGTTAAATTAACTTCAGGTGACCTCTTCTTCTACAAGGGTCATGACGACTCCACTTATGGAGGGGTTGGATTTCTGATTGGAAAAACTATTGCTGCAGCAATGACAAACATCAAAAGTGTATCAACACGCGTCTGCTTTATGACAGTTAAACTTAACGAACGATACTCCATGAAGATAATTCAAGTATACGCTCCAACGTCGGGCCATCCGGATGAAGAAGTGGAAACATTCTATGACGACATTGAAAAGGCCCTTAGGGACTCACCCTGTCACTACTCCACCATAATTGGCGATTTCAACGCCAGAATAGGACAACCTTTACAAAATGAAACATCCGTAGGTACTTTTGGTCTTGGCTTGCGTAACAGGAGAGGGCAAACCCTAGTTAACTTTCTTGAGCGTAACAAACTATATGTGATGAACACTTTTTTCCAAAAAAGAGCTCCGAGAAAGTGGACGTGGATAAGTCCAGATGGTAACACTAGGAGCGAGATAGACTATGTAATCAGCACACATAAATATGTTGTGACCGATGTTTCGGTTCTGTCTCGTTTTAATGCAGGGAGTGACCACAGACTGGTGAGAACTACATTCAGGTTTGACTTGAAGAGTGAACGGACTAAGATGATAACATCTACAAGGCGATATGAGAAGCAGAAAGTCACTTTATCGCATGATACTTTCCAGTTAGAACTGCAAAACAAATTTGAAGGGCTGGAAGAAGAAAATCTAGATGTCGACCACATTAACCATCTCTTGTGCGGGGCTTTGACCGAAGTAGCTAAAAAACACCTAGGTGGACATAATAAGAAACAGAAGAAATTGTCTTCGGAAACCTTCGACTTAATCCAGAAGAGGAGAGATATAAAAATTCATACAGCAATTAATAAAAAAGAAGTAGATGGGTTGAATAAACAAATAAATAAGTCAATACGGAAAGATTTAAGAAAATTTAATACTAATATAATTATTAATACAATAAAATCATACAGAGGTCCAAAAGTGTTTCGAAGGAAAACTTGCACCGGTTCCAAACAAATCAGTTAGCTTAGGGATGACAGTGATAACATAGCGACGGATCGGACTCAGATTATGACTATCGTTGAGAAATTCTATGGGAAACTTTATGCATCTAAATCTGCAGAACCAATACCTCTCGAAGACGATCCTAGAGCACCACCTTTGGAGCATTAGAACTATGAAAGGTTACCACCTATTCTGCCGTGTGAGGTCATAAAAGTACTACATGACATGAGGACTGATAAGTCTCCAGGTGAAGACGGAATTACGGTCGAACTGCTCCAAGCGGGAGGCGAACCAGTTCAGAAGATTCTCGTTGAGCTTTTTAATAGGGTTATTTATGATATCCGTACCCCTGAACTATGGAAGAACGCTATAGTCACCTTAATTCATAAAAAGGGTGACATTTCAAAGCTATCAAACTACCGACCCATTAGTCTCCTCTCTCAGATATATAAGCTTTTTGCTAAAATCCTGACTAATCGGCTTACCCGTGAGTTAGATGAAGCCCAGCCCATCGAGCAGGCTGGTTTCCGCTGCGGATATTCCACCATCGACCATATCCACACGGTAAAGCAGCTGATTGAGAAGTGCCAAGAATATAACCAGCCCCTGTGCCTAGCTTTCGTCGATTACGAGAAAGCGTTCGACAGTGTCGAGCACTGGGCCGTTTTCCACGCTCTCCATCGCTGCCATATTGATTCCCGTTACGTGGATATACTGCGGGAAATATATACCTCGGCCACTCTGCAGGTCCGAATGCACACACTATCGAAACCCGTACCGATCGAGCGGGGAGTGAGACAGGGTGACACCATTTCACCGAAACTTTTTACAGCAGTCCTTGAAGATATCGTGAAAGGCTTAGATTGGGATTCGTGTGGTGTCAACATCAATGGTGCCTACCTGTCTCACTTAAGATTTGCAGATGACCTTGTGCTTTTCGCTGAAAACCTCGATGACCTCCAGAAAATGCTTCAAAACCTTTGTGATGCTTCTCTTAAGGTAGGCCTTAGGATGAATATTTTTTTTTTTTTTTTTTTTTTTTATTCGTTATAGGCTCGCGTTTGACCACTATCTCGCCTGATGTTAAGCGATGATATGGTCGAAGGTGGAGCACGCTTGCCTAGAAGTAACCTATTCACTCTTGACTTGAAGACCCCTAGGTTGTAGCTATCAGGAAACAAGGACGCCGGCAGGGAGTTCCACTCCTTAGCTGTACGCACAATGAAAGTATTTTCAAAACGCTTTGTGCGTATGGGTGGGATATCCACCATGTACCGATGGCACATTGCCGTACGTCTTGTAGTCCGATGATGGAAAGGGCTTGGCGGAATCAAATTGTGCAGTTCCGTCGCGCACTCCCCGAAATGTAACCGATAAAAAACCGACAGGCTGGCAACTCGGCGTCGATGTTCGAGGCTCTGGAGCTTTGAGGCGACCAGTGCATCGTTGCCAATAAGCCTTTTGGCCCGTTTGTCAATCGACTCAAGTGCATCTAGCTGGTATTTGGCAGATCCATCCCAGAGGTGAGAGCAGTACTCCATGCATGACCGAACTTGCGCTTTATACAAGTTGAGCAGCTGTTCAGGCGTGAAGTACCGTCTCACCTTCGCAAGGATCCCCAACTTTTTTGCAGCCAATTGAGCCTTTGACTCAATGAATGGACCAAAATTGAGGGTCGATGTTAACGTAACACCAAGAAGTTCGAGATGGTCCGTTATCGGCACGGTTACACCACGGAAGGATGGAGCCGGGTGGAATTGGCTCTTTTTTGCGGAAAAAAGACACGCCTGGGTCTTAGCAGCATTGAAACTGACTAGATTGGCATTGCCCCATTCGGAGACTGCCTCCAAAGACAGGTTCAAGCGCTCAACCATAGCCTCCCGAAGAGACCGGACTTGAGGCCCAGTAGCCCGTGCGCCAGATACGTATCTCTCAGCAACAGTGCTGTCGTCTGCATACCCAAAGGTTCCGGGTTTTAGCAGGTCATTAATGTGCAGCAAGAACAATGTTGCCGAGAGCACTGACCCCTGAGGGACTCCGGCGTTAATACCTAACTGACCGGACGAGCAACCATCGATAACCACTCGGATGGACCGATCCCTCAGGAAGTCTGCAATCCAGTCACACAGACCACTAGGCAGACCGAAGGAAGGAAGCTTACCTATAAGGCTCTCGTGCCAGACCCTGTCAAAGGCCTTCGATATGTCAAGGGAGACAGCAAGCGCCTCCCCGTGCTTCTCGATGGCCTCACTCCAGATGTGAATGGCATACGCTAGAAGATCCCCAGTTGACCGGTTTCGGCGGAAGCCGTATTGTCGGTCACTAAGGAGGCCGTTATCTTCTAGGTATGCCAGGAGCTTTTTATTCAATACACGTTCCATACTCTTACAGAGGATGGACGTTACTGATATGGGCCTGTAGTTGGCCGGGTCCGCTCGACTACCCTTCTTGGGCACGGGTTGAACGTTAGCTTGCTTCCAAGCCTTCGGCACTTTTCCAGTCGCCATCGAAAGGCGATAAAGGCGTGTCAAGATCGGAGACAATTCAGGCGCACAAGTTTTAAGTACAATTGCCGGTATCCCGTCCGGGCCACTAGCCTTGTTCACGTCAAGGTTTCGCAGCACCCTATAGACCTCTCTCTGATGGATGCGAATTTCCGACATACTCGTCTTACATCGAACAGCAGAAGGGGGGGGCCGCGTGCCATCAGTATTCAGACGCGAAGATTCCGCAAAGAGGGAGGCAAACAAGTTAGCCTTGTCCTCAGCGGAGTGGGCCAGCGAACCGTCGGGCCTCAGCAGTGGTGGTAGTGAGGGGCGACAGAAGTTTGATTCAACCGATTTAGCCAGGGACCAAAACGCCTTGCTACCTGCAGGGTGTGAAGCAAGTTTGTCCCCGATTCTGCTAATATGGTCAAATCGTGCCCTTCGCATCGCTTTTTTGCAGGACTTGGCAGCCCTGTTGAAGGCTCTCTTCTTCTGACTCACGTCACTTGCCTTGCGCACACGAGCGTCGACCCATGCTAGGTATGCCTTGTGTTTAACCACGTTTGCGCGGTCACACTCAGCACCAAACCACGGACGGTCAACGTTGGACACCGTTACGTCAGAGAACGGAATGTAGTACTCCATCCCCTGACGCAACACATCTGTCACTGCGTCAGCGCATGACGATGGGTCATCCGAAGAGAAGCAAGTGGGCCGCCAAGGATAGCAAGCGAAAAAAGATCGCATACCATCCCAATCTGCTGACTTGTACCGCCAAACCCGCCGGGTGCCTCTTGGGCTGGGATCGGGCGGGGAGTAGACAGATACAGATTTCACCAGACAGTGGTCGGAACTACCCAAAGGTGATGATATCGACACTGAGTATCGGTCTGGATCAGTTGTCAGCAGAAGGTCCAAGCAATTGGCTGTATGTGAATCTACATCTGGCACCCTCGTAGCCCCTTGGACCAGCTGGGTGAGATTAAGCGCAATCGAAAGATTTCGCATCTCTCGTCCAGCATGGTCAGTGCACTGGAATGGGAAGAGCCACTCCTGGTGGTGGGCATTAAAGTCCCCCAGTAACACTAGTTGGGCGGAGGGGTACCGTAGCTGAGCCACATCTGCCGCCTCACTCAGGTACTGTGTGAGCCTGGTTGTCTCCAGATCACCGCTATGCGATCGGTAGACACAGGCGTAGATGATCTTATCCAGACCTGTGTCCACCAGGGCCCATAGCACTGAGTAATTTGAGTCTTCAAGATCACGGAGACGCCGATAGCAGATGTCGTCCCGGGCGTACATGCATACACCAGCGCGTGGCTTGAACATGTGCTCCAGGGTAAACCCTGGGTAAGATAGGTACGCCACGTCTGACGGGCATCCGATCTGCGTCTCCGTAAGGAACAAAAGTGCTGGTTTCTCAGTCTCAAGGTGGTGATGGACTGCGACAAGGTTAGAGTGCAGACCTCGGATGTTGCTGAGGTGCACCTTATGTGAGAGTGAGTGCTGCCGCTGTTCAGCTTTTCTTCTATTGTTCCTTGGCATTATTGTTGCGAGTGAAAAGGAGGGAGAGGAGAAGGAAGTGAGATAAGGTTCCACGCTTGCAACCTACAGACACGCGCCGATAGGACGCCATCATTGGGGGACTGGTCTGGAGACTGCGGGGACGCCCGAGCCCCCCCAGGAATGTCCATCGGGCACTCTCGTCTGGTCGCCAACCAGCACGATGGCGCATTCCGGGATTTTTCGTCAGTTGGCGGGGCAGCCTTTCATGTGGGGCTGGCACACTACTTGGGCCCCCAACTACCTGCGGTCGGCCAGCGGCGCACCGTGCCTCGGATCCCGCTACCCTCCGCGACCAGTCTCCCGATACGTCCAAAACAGCGCGAGTCAGGCCGGCCTGCCTGCAGTGGAACAACTATCTCGACCCAACTCCTCTAGTGGCTGCACCGAGCATCATACCGGAACACGACTAGGCCGCTTGGCGGTACGTCTTTGCCCGGTGGGTGGTCGCAAGCCTTCGGCCGAAGCCTACCACCAGTTTGTCACCTGATTTGCACCACCCGGGGACCACGTGTAGGGAATCGAATGGGGTACACTCCTACGGACGTGGGTGACTCAGCCCCCAAAAATATGGCCAAGACGAAGGTTATGGCAAACCTCTGCAGTGATTCAAATACTCTTGTTACAATCGGAAATGAAACGTTGGAGAGGGTTGACCGATATGTGTACCTTGGTCATATTCTTTCATTTGGCAAAGAACATCAACTGACGGAGGTCTCGAGAAGAATACAGCTCGGATGGGCCGCTTTTGGCAAACTGGATGATATTTTGAAATCAGTCCAGATACCACAATCTCTGAAGACCCGCCTCTATAACCAGTGTGTTTTGCCCACCATGACTTACGGTGCTGAGACGTGGACGCTTACTCAGGAGGCTGTGTACAGGCTTCGAGTTGCACAGAGAGCCATGGAGCGTTCCATGCTTGGCATACGGCTGACAGACCGGGTTCCAAACGTTGAGATCCGAAGACGTACGAAGGTTTCCGACGTCGGAATACGAATTTCAGAACTGAAATGGAGCTGGGCAGGACACCTGGCAAGGCGCGGTGATGATAGGTGGAGTAAGGTGGTGACTGAATGGCGTCCAAGGACTGGAAGAAGAAGTATTGGTCGTCCAGCGGCGAGATGGGCAGATGACATTGTTGCCATTGCGGGTAGAACCTGGATGAGGTTGGCACGGGAACGTGGTGATTGGTACAAGAAGAGAGAGGCCTATGCTCAGCAGTGGGCGAAGTCGGGCTGTGGATGATGATGATGATAAAATAATAACCCAATAACATGAAACTTAAACAAAACCGGTGGAATGAGAGTATACCAGGGTGAACTGTTCACACCTGCGTACCCCTTTAGAGCGTAGCAGTGTGATGTTATGTTATAAAACGGCGTAAACAATAAACAGAGATGCGATTGCAGCTATCCCGAGTGATTTGCCGTCATTTATTGTTCTGATGAAGTTCGAAGTATTGTACTCCGAAGTTCTTCATCAGATCTTGATGAAAATGAAAAATATATCTTGATGATAATAATAAATGGGACCACATGACAAGTCGCTGGTACTTTTTCAAATAAAAAAAAAACATCAAAATCAGTTCATCCAATAAAAAGTTATGAGGTACACATAAAAAAAATACAGTCGAATTGATACCCTCCTCCCTTTTGCGAAGTCCGTTAAAAAAGTGTATCTAAGGAAGATGCAATTTCCGACCTAACGGAAACTGTTGCTAAGAATTTAGATGATCGTTGTAAATGTCTTTCAATATTCTTGGACCTACAGAAAGCCTTTTACACGGTCTCTGTTCCTATTCTCCTGTCGAAATTGAAAGCTGTGGGCATTCGGGGAGCAGTGCATGAGCTATCTCAAAAACAGGAAATGCCGCGTTAAGATCAATTCATACACCAGTGATGACGAAATTATCACATACAGAGTTCCGCAAGGCAGTGTGTTGGGGCCTACGCTCTTCTTAATATATAAATGACCTATGCACACTAGCACTTCCCAACACCAAGATATTCACATATGCTGACGATACTGCGATCGTGGTATCTGGGGATACATGGTGTGACTTGAAATATCATGAATAATTAACGCTACATACGATTATGAGGTGGCTGCAGAATAACTTTCTGTCACTTAATTTGGCTAAAACCAACTACATTCATTTTTTTTATAAGTCACACCATCTGATTTAAATATTCTTGCTCATTCCTGTTTGGACTCCTCTTCGTGTTCATGTTCTGCACTTACTCGTGTCTGTCATATCAAATACCTGGGTGATTGATGACGGACTGAAGTGGTACTCTAAAGTTGTAAGCCTAACGTCAAGAGTCAGGAAACTTATTTATATCTTTAAGTCTCTAAGGCATTGCGCTGACTCTAAAACATTAAAAATGGTGTATCTTTAACTTTGTCAGTCTGTCATCAGTTATTGCATTCCAGTTTAGGGTAGTACCGCTAAGACTAAACTGCTTGGATTGGAACGCGCCTAGAGGGCTGTGCTCAAGGTGATGCTCGGCAGACCGTATAGATTTCCCACAAGTGAATTGCACGCGGAATGCAGGGTACTTACTGTGCGGCAGCTCTTTGTGCTCAATGCCACACTCAGGAATCATAGTCGGGTTCCTCTATTAGATCCAACCACTCGTAAAGCCAAATCTGCATGCCTATTTGTTTCTCACAAAACAGCTCTCGCTAGCCGCCAGTTTTATCTCACACAAGCAGCCCGTTGTATACACCTACTCACATATTCATAATCATAGTTAAATCAGGACATTATGGGTTATTAACACAAATAAATAAAGGTTTATTTTGTACACGAAGTTACAGTAGCCTCCTAAACTAGGGGAACCCTGTGACCTAAGAATCAGTGGACTCTTAGGTCACAGGTTTCCCCTAGTTTAGGAGGCAGGGTTTTTCACTATATGTGCGCCCTTTTCCAAAAATCCAATGTAACTATGTGAAATATACTTGGTATTGTATCAAGCAACTTATTTTATTTTATGCACGTGTTAGAATTTCAAGTACGTGTGACGTCATTAAATCATGAATCTTATTTTTTCAAGAATATGGTTTGCTACATAATATATACCTGTCACATTAATTAAGCACCTACCGAAAAATGCTTAAGTACCTACCTAAATTACTATAGTGTTGCCACTTAACTTCAAATGTAGAAGTACCTACATAAGTTAACATTGTGTTGTCACCTACCTACAAATTTACACAATATTACTTAACTAAGTGACAATAATAAGAAGACCACATCATCGCTTACCATCAGATGGGATAGTGGTCTAGCGCGGGCCATCAAAAAAATATATTTAAAAACTGTATTTTGGTGTGTTGTACACACACCAAAATACCTATAACTATAAAATGCCTTAAATACTAAATGCCTTAATTGTCTTGTTAAGTTTCACTACATTAGAATTGATTATTTATATATAATCGACTATAATCGAATATAAAATCGAATGGTCGACCCGTTACTATAAAGTAATGTGTAATTGAGTTGATTTACTTTTTTGTGAACTACAAGCCAGTACAGACCAGATATTTTGATTCATCATACAATAGTAATCAAACAATTAGATCTTTATTGTGATGAACGATACTTTACGTGATTGTAAAAGGTATCGATTAATACTATAAAAGAGCTTCCGTGGAGTTTAATGCCGTTCTTCTCCACGAGAACTAGTTGAATCGGGTGGTAAGCGTTCTGAGCCCTCTCAATATTATTATGAATTGATTAACAAGCCTTATATTGAGATAAAAACCTAGTTTTCTCTTTCTGTGCTTTTCATCATCAAACCCTTCCCTTACAGACCACATATATAGGAACTCAGATACATAGTAAATAACCAACAACCATCTTGACATCAAAAGCTTGCTATCGTGGTAGATATCAATAATTTTATGTGGTGTTCCATTTATGATTCTAACACACGTCTGTTACATGTTACAAATTTAAACAAAATCTTGTTCTTTCTTCTACGTTCCGTATCACATGGTTTTAGATACTATACCTATGTACTATTCACCAAGACCCGGAAAAAACTATCTTTCTTCTTATCATATTTTATGGACCTTCTCCTTTAATTCCCATAAAATGCCAAAAACATTTCCTGGTTGTGAAAACGACTGTTATGGCTCAAGCTATGTCTTGAGGCGATTTGTCTCTGAATGGTACTTAAGGACCGTTTGAATGTCTTTTATGAATTTTTAAAGAGCGCAGTAAAGATTATGGGGATATTTAAATCTTTCAAACATTATAAAGCTTGTTTTAACTTGTTATTGTTATTTTTATTTTTGTATTTAACACTCTGGGGGGTGACCACAAGCTCTTAGAGTAAGCTCTAAGTGACAGATGTAAACATGTCATATACATCTGTCCCTTACTCTATCTCAAAATAACCTTACTCTAAGAGCTTGTGGTCACCCCCCAGTTCACACTTATAAACGAATATGAAGACAAGATACGAAAAATACGTGGTGATACTTATTTTTAAAGAAATCTTTTCAGCATATCTAAAAAGTGTAAACTGTGTTAACTTTGACATGTAATAATTGTAGCTTTCGGTATTTTAAATAATATGAATTTGACCAATGCAAAAATAATGAATATCATTTATCAAATTCGGTTTCGACAAATTGCTTTAAAATTGGTATGCAAAAGGTCAAATGTGTTATCAATAGGATCGTTAATAGAAATTTCATATTTCATGTTGGTAGAAAATTTGCTGCATTGCAGCGTGCTTATATTGATATACCTAGGTACCTAGCTATGTATCGGACATAGATAGTAGGTAAACACGGATTATGGATCTTATTGGTGATGCTGTGCGTAGTACTCGTAACGTCGTAACCGGCGTGCGTGTATGACCTGTATGAACGAAAACAAAGTATAGATAGTTTTACTCATCTTTGCGCGCGACCGCTGTGTGTGGGTAAGCATGTGTGGGTGGTTGTTTGCTCGGACCACGACGACATCCGCGTCACTGCCACACAAATGCATAATGTATAATTACAAGCGCACGGCGGTGTCTTCTCGTCCAACTTACCACAGTGTCTCAAGACGAAAGTCTATGACCAGTGTGTGATGCTAGTGATGACATTTGGCTCTTACACATGGTCGCTTACAATTGGCCTCGTCAGAAAGCTTACAGTCACCCAAAGGGCAATGGAGAGGGCTATGCTCGGAGTTTCCTTGCGTGATCGAATCAGAAATGTAGAGATCTGCAAGAGGACCAGGGTTACCGACATAGCCCGAAGAATTGCCAAACTTAAGTGGCAGTGGGCAGGGCACATTGCTCGCAGAACGGAACGCCGTTAGGGCAGAAAGGTTCTGGTGTGGCGACCGCAAACCGGAAGACGTTGCGTTGGAAGTCCCCCCACCAGGTGGACCGAAGATCTGGTGAAGGTTGCGGGATCCGCTGGATGCGAGACGCACGGGAACGATCAATGTGGCGACGCTTGGGGGAGGCCTATGTCCAGCAGTGGACGTCTTTCGGCTGATATGATGACATGCGCACGCACAGCTTACACACACATGGCGCCGCGCGCACAGATGAGTTAAACTGTCTATAAAAGGTGTGTATGTGGTTCGTAACGGTTGGTGTTCTGCACTTTGTGCCTACCACCATGGGAAAAGGCGTGATTTTATGTTTAGTAACTACTAGGATTGTATATCAAATCAGAAGCGAAAACTGACCTTTAAATTTTCTTCAAGCAACATCCAAATATGAGTTTGCGCGATATTACGTGTAGGTGTGTGTGTGGGACAGTTTCCTGAAGCAATAACAGCTCGGCCACGACGTCCGAGTACCATTAACTACAGCATTATCTCGTTGCAGCTCTTTTCAAATATTTGGACATTTTATTTTTCCAGCGTCAGCCCGCTGGCCGTGTTTCGCAAAAGATAAAATGATAAAATTGTGTCATTTCGCCCGCGACACGATTCAATTTGATAAACACGTCACCCGATACTCGGAAGCTTGTGTACTTCTGTGTTAGCCTTTGTTTTATCTGATTACTTTGAAGGGAACATGTTTGTCTTCTCTTTTCATGTGAAAAAGGAATTGTTTGAACCGAATAGTTCGCAATTTTCTTAGTTACGTTTACCTTTTTAATTTGTTTGTTTAGGTACGTAAGAAACTTATAAAAATCTATAACTACTTAGATATACAATAAATGAGTTATATTTGGCACAGTGACCTATAATGAAAGATTTAGAATTCGACAAGAAATATAAAAAAATAAAACCCTCGATTCATTTTTATACTCTATTGAACACATAATTATGACACAATATCTTGCGAAAACACCCCGATTCAAAAAGTAAAACGCCCAAAACTTTTGAAAGGATGAACCGATTTTCATCAAACATAGTTAAGAACACTCCCGATAAAGTCACCTTTCAAACAAAAAAATTACTAAATCAAAATCGGTTCTTCCGTTTAGAAGCTATGATGCCACAGACACACAAATACACACACGCGTCAAACTTATAAAACCCCTCTTTTACCGTCGGGGGTAAAAGAAATACTTAATATCACGATCGTATTCCCGTATTCGAGTGCCCTGGTTTAATAGTACTAGTTTTAGTAGAAAGTATGTAAAATAAATTTTAAGACTCCGCTCCGGACACTACCCATCGGCAAAGTTTGCATTCCTAATGAAAAAGAGCGATTCTCCGAATTGCACAGTGTGCAATAAAGTCGAGGATGTACAATATTTGCTGATGAATTGTGTCCGAAATAAAGATGAACGTGAATCACTCATGATCGAGCTAAAACTAAACAGATTAGATGTTGTCTTAATACAGTCAATATTTCAGAGACCACTAAAAAAATTTGTGAGTGTCATGACAGTTTTTCTACTGATTGAGTGATTCACTTTCTTTGTATTTAATAGGTACCTTCCTATAATAAACATTATAAATAATAGATGTTACGATAAATTAGATGTATGTAGATGTATCTTGTAAAAAGGTATGATGGGGTTGTCATATCTGAGATAAAATCCCTAAATAAAAAGGGAATTAAAAAAAAAACGCATTTACCCCATAACGCGCATAATTAAACAGGCTGAGGTGTGTATTCTGAAAAACTTTTAACATGAAAAAGAATCCAATTATGGCGAACGAGTCACGTCCGTTACACGCACTTATCCAAAGAGTCTTAAATTGAGTAAATATGACTTTGCTTAAAATCACATACTCTCTACGAGGCTATTAAAAATTGAGACACTAAGCAAAAAATATCCTAAACCGACTTCCAAAAAAAACAAAACACTACAAAGCGTAAAATAACTTTGTTTTCCGAAGTCGGTGTCTTTTGTACCCATTGTTTGCATTCGACACAGACTTCGGAAAAGAAAGTTATTTTACGCTTTGTAGTGTTTTGTTTTAGAAGTTTTTTTCTCTGTTTTTGTTTTTCCTCTTTTTGGTTTTGGTAGATTCCTCCAATTAACATGAAAATCATTTATAGCCAAAATACATCTCATGACGATTCCAATAAGCCCAAACACGACTAGGATACATTGTTTTATTTCGAAGTTCCAGTGGCCATAGTGGTCTTCTTCATCAGTTCCACTTCACCAAATGATACTTTCTGAGTGCAAATGATTGCATTATTGATAAAAAATATCAAAATATTATTAAATATAACCGCTATATTTATGCCTATAATATTTGAGGAGTTCCCTCGATTTCTCTAGGATCCCATCATCAGATCCTGGTTTCCTTATCATGGTATCGGATCATAAACGACGAAGTTATCCGCAAACACACATAAAATATATATATATATATACGAATATATATATACGAATTGAGAAATCTCCTCTTTTTTTTAAGTCGGTTAAAAATGCGGTATATTTGTATTCATAATATTTTAGCTCGCAATCTCTAATACGTAGCATGAGGTCCTAGGTTCGGTTCCCGAATCAGGTAAAATATTATTGGATTTTTTCATCAGGAATCTTTCAGGTAGAAGCCAGGCATCTTGACTAGGGAAATGTAACTGGTGAAATGTGGATGTGCGGGCACCCGTCTGCCTAAACCTTTGGGGAATAATTATAGGCGTGTTATAATGTTATGGTTGAATGTTACTTGTAGCTCTTAAAAACGACTCAGTTAAATTCTGACAGTTAAATAGTGTCAGCCTTGGTGAAGTTTAAATTACATGGGAGTTGTTGTGAAAAATGAAAAAGCAATTATGAGGTGGCCTATACTACCGCGCTCGATCATATTGAAAGAAAATATTTGGTTTCAGATAATGGGAAAGGTCGTTTTATCCACAGGAGGTTTCGACCGTGTAAAAGTACTGGCCAAGTGCGAATCGGACTCGCGTGCAAAGGTTTCCAAGCGAAGTCCTATAATTTATTAGACACGTTTTATATTTCTAAACCTCATTATTTTGTATATTTTAACTCTTTTTGTAATCTCTTTAGTTGAACACTTCCCTTTTTTCTTGTTAATGTGGGGAAACCTCTCACACATAAAATATCGGAACGAATCTTAAATAGACGCATCACCGAAATTTCTACAATATCTCCAAATCAATTTGAGTTTACTGTATCCAGATCGACCAATGACGCTATTCAAACAGTTAGAATAGTGATGGAAAAATATAGGACCAACAAAAAAAGACTTGCACTTGATTTTCATTGATCTCGAAAAAGCTTTTCATCGGGTGTCACGTGAGCTAGTATGGCAAGCTATTCGTGCCCAGAATATACCAGAGTGCTATATCGACCTAGTAAGGGAAATGTACAACAAGGATAGCACAAGAGTTAGCTGGTTAGTGAAGCATTCGAGGTCAAAATAGGCATCCATCCGGGCTCTGCTCTCAGTCCGGGTTTTGTTTAACCCGGTGATGGACTCTCACCAGGGATATACCATCCCCACTGACATGGACTATGGCTAAACGCAGACGATATTGTCCTGGCCACTGACAACGCATGACATATGCAAGACCTAAATACGTGGACACAATCTCTTGAGCGATATGGCCTGAGGGTTAGTAAAACAAAACTGAGTACTTAAAATGTTCTTTCAGCGGAGACGCGACACCAGAGACTATCGACTTTGAGTCGACTCCTATTCCCACAGTAGCAAAATGCCAGTACCTCGGTTCTATGTTTACAACAGACGCTAACATTGAGGCGGATGTGATTCACGTAATCAGCGTCGCGTAGCAAAAATGGCGGTCCCTTACAGGTGTGCTGTGTGACCCACGTATTCCCATAAAAAGTAAGGGTAAAGTATACAAAACGGCAGTTCATCCAGCGTTACAGTATGGTTCCGAATACTGGACAACACAAAATACCAACTAGTTTTCTTTCTTCTTTCTTTCTTTCAACGAAATGATGACGCTCAGATGGGCGGCAGGTCTGACTCGGTTTGATAGAGAGTGAGAAATGAGCACATACGAGGGAGTTTCACAGTCACACCTGTCACCGATAAAATGACGGAAAACTGCCTTCGTTGGTATGGGCACATCAAGAGATGTAGTGAGGACCATGCAGTCCACATTGCTCTGCGCCTTCCAGAACAAAAGAGAGGTAGAGGCCACCCGATATTGACCTGGTAGTTTAATATACCGAAGTATAGAAAGATATCTCAAGCAAGGCCAATTGCCCGAACAGACAACCCAAGACAGAATAACTTGGCGTAGAAAAGTGAGGAGACCTGACCTCAAATATTGGGACCAGAGGAGGAAGAGGAAGGTTGAAACCCTAAAAAGGCGCCTGTACCTTCGTTTGGGGAAAAAGACCATGGAGGTATATTACCATTTATATTACAGGTATATTACCTCACTAAAACCACCGCGGTGATCATCATTAACATCAGTTGAACTATTCGTACAAAAAAATTGCAAAAAGTTGCTTATGGCTGGCATTTTTTTTCGTAATTTAAGCTTCAGTACATACGGATATAAACCCTGATTTCTGAATAAAGCATTTCAAGTTGAGTATTTGTCAAACTATACTTTAGCCTGAAAACCTGTAAAAATTTGGCTCTAATGTAGGGTTAGACAAGTTCTGAACCTCAAATACTCAATTCAGAAATTGGCCCAAACAGTAATTTTTTATACATTTTCAGCAATTTCTCGAAAATTACCTAAAAATATTAGAAAAAAAGTATTTCAATATCCTCAAGTTACGTTTTTTCATTTAACACGATGATCATCTATGGAAAAATCATGACACTTCCAACTGCTCAATTCTGGTTTATAATCCATTTATTAACAAAAATAGACGGAGAGGTGAGTGATCTTATAAGGGTTCTGTTTTCTCTTATGTCATTCGGAACCCCGAAAAAACATGAAAGTTAATGAACACGTTTGCTATAAAAACATTTTTAACGTCGTCGTGGCTTCTGACTGTTACTACAGCAAACACTAAACGTCTAAACTAAACGGTTGAAATAACACGCGATATATTCAGGCTTTTCTTTTAAAAGCAGAAAAATCCTTTACAAAAACAGGAGCGAAACATTTCTCAATTATACAAACTGCAGACAACAATTAACCGGATTAGCACTATCTTGTTACAAACTTTGTACACACGTTGAACAACGCAGCTGTTAAAACAAACTTATAATTATTTACCACTTCTTGCTAAGCAATTGTAAAACAAAGGCGGCCACACTCGGAGCACTTCCTATTGTTCTTGCAGCGGATAGTTTTCACCTGTAATTAAAGTTTGCGGCGCGGATTATATTGGCTGTGATTGCAGGCAACTACTTAATTACGGAACAGGGTAATCCCGAGGGAGGCGATCGGATCACGAACGCCTCCGAAGATTTACTGATCTTGACCTCACTTGATCTAAGTCTCGCCTAACAACTTGTAATTATAACATCGATTACAATCACAGTAACAATTACCAAGTTTAATAAAGCTATAATGTTTGTCGCTTTACGAGTTTCACAATTGATGACCCTCGCTTTAATGGGAACGAAAGTAATACACCCCTAATGTTTGTCATAGCGTTTGTTCGTCGGTAATTTCGGCGACTTTCTAAACTAATTATACATTCGTTCGTCGTCTCCACGTCTCGAGTGCCTCCACTGGAAAATTGGAATTTTATTCTGTCGTTTTTGTGACAGGATATTAAAATGTGCACAAAACATTTAAAATTGAAATTTATAATGCCGTAGGTACATGCAATCTTAAACTTAATTGATATTATTTCTGACCTGCAACATTTTTTAATAAACTGACTTAAAAATATGGACGTTAATGCTGCTCAAAATTTTAAATAAACAGATAAGTTTTCCCATATTTTGATACAAATTTGAGGAACTATCAAATTTGGCATCAAATTTGTTAGTTTTAGTTATCTTAATAACAAATTTCACTATTTTAAGTACGTAATGGCTTGTCCTCTATTCGTCGCTATACAATATTAATAATCATGTAAGTATGGAAAAACATATCAGTTTATTTAAAATTGTAGGTCTGTCGTTTAGATAACAAATAAAGTATTCGAAATAACGGTAAAAAAAAAAAATCCGTATACCATATTTTATTTAACAACAGAACTAGGTAGTACGTAAATTTTTAGATCGACTTAAAACATGATTGTACTCCATGTCCCGGCCCGGGAGGGCTGGTCAACAGACTTGTCATACCGCATATTGGCTCAGCGGCGTACCTTCCGTTCCTGGAAACAGACCATGCAATAAGTATATCACTTTGGCAGTTACTTTTCTTGTATTTTTTTTTTGTTTACCTGAATTATTTGTTTTTATAAGAAAAAAAACACAATAGGATTTTTAATTAATAGCGCTCGAAATTTGAAATCAAATAAAACAAACAGTTGAGCAATATTTAAGTATCTATTCAAACTTCATGCAACATACAGATAGGCGGAGTAATATTATCACAGTTGTTTTATTTTAAAATTAATTAGATGAAATTATGTGTGAAAAATAATATCGGGCAAATGGCCGCCGTGGCTTACCCAGAAGAAGCCTCTTCACTCTAATTTTGAAGAGAGGAAACACAGACGCAGGGTACAAATATTTGTCCCGTGCGGGAATCGAACAGCGACACGCAGCGCAGCAGTCAATCGCTCAACCACTACGCCAACCGTGCGCCCTAGTTTGGAAGTGGATTGTCTCTGTAGACCAAAGATGGCACAGAAACCCCTTGGAAAATTGTTGAGCGGTGTTAATTCACACGATTCGACGATGACAATTCTGCAGGACGGCTACGAAGTTCATAAATTGGACGCAGCGCGGGAAATGCTAGGCGAACAGAGCACTGATTTTGATAATCAATTTTTACAATTTCAAGGCGTTGTTGGATCTTGTAGCGATCCGTGGTTGAATGTCAAGACTAAGGCATAACACGCACAGCGATTTTGATTCGCGCGAATTATTTTCCGCGCGAATTTTATAGTACTATTTGAGCGCGATTTTTTTTCCGCAGTGCGTGCAGTTTCATACAACTCCATAGGCCACAGAACGCGCGGAAAAAAATTCGCGCGAATAAAAATCGCAGTGCGTGCTAAGCCTAAATATTAGTATTCGCGCCAAATTTTACAGTTGTAACTTAACCAAAACGACCGTATACATAAACATAAAGTTCAAGCGTAGTTATCTATTGAAAATTCCTATTTATGTTTAAGTTGTGTATTGTATTGTATCTATGGGCCTTAGTTGCCTGACACTAAAGAAACCTGGCAAGATCTGTTATTAAATCTCATTTCAAATACTAACCCCCCAGTGCCCGACGTGGATCCACGCGAAACACAATGCGTTCTTAATTGTTTCGGTAATTACGGCATTCAACCGGTTAAAATTGGTTTATAATAATTAATGTATTACTTACTGCGGGCCAGATGGCGGTATAACTCCACATTTCAAATTTTGGATAATGTTGCAAATATCAAAGACAGTCAGGTCCTCCTAAAATTATACAAAAATGGCTAGCTTGGTTAGCACTGCTCGTGCTCTGCAAACCTGCTGAGCACGAGCAGTTATTATTTTGCAGTTCTAATTCAATATTTGTCTGAATTTTTCATGTTCGAATCAGTAGCTGTTCTGCTGCATGGGTATGTACGCAAGTATTTTATCTGTGACTCGGGCCTTTCGATATGTCATGTGATACCAACAATTATCATAATTACAAAGTTTGATCTGTAACAACTCTCCTCTTTCTCCGTACCTCAGAAAGCACATCAACCTTTGTTGCTCCCGGCAGACATTTGTAGATCTTTTACAGTTGTTAAATGTAGTAAGAAGCCATAATATCCGACACCAGTCTTAATACGAGTAGGTATACTCTGCCGTATCCGGTACGACTGGAAACCGACCCCATATTGTTGGGCAAATACTCGGCAGATTGATTGGTTGGCATTAGGTTGGTTGCAACAACTGAGTTTATAGTACAAACGCCCCATTCTGGATATTTAGGTAAGTACTAGCTTCTGCTAGCGGCTTTGCCCGCTTGAAATGTGTTTTATTATCCCAAGGGAACATTATACCGGCCAAAAAGCCTATGTGCTATTCCAGACTATAGTCTATCTCTGTGCCAAATTTCATCCAGATCCATTCAGCCGTTCTTGCGTAACAAACATAAATATACACACTCATCCATCCATCCATCTAAATTTTCACATTAGTAGGATTCTTAACCCGTCAAAGGTAATCTTTCAACATTGCAATTGTTTAATTTTCATAGCCCTAAAAAACATAGCATAATCTGCCTTTTAACGTTCCCACTGTTGGGACACAAGCCTCCTCTCTATAACAGAGGGAAAGGGACTTAATCCATCACGCGGGCTCACTCCGGGTTGATGGATGTCACATGTCTTCGAATTGTTGGTTCTAAGATATGCCGGTTTCCTCAAGATGAATTTTTAGAGCAGTGGTGATGCAATAAATTACACAAAGTAAAGCGCCCGGCCTGGGTTCAAACCACGACCGTTACCGCTGGGCCACCACTGTAAAAAAAATATAAGGTTCAGGCCACATATAAATGGCGTCGGGCGCGGACATGGCACGGGCGGCTTCCTGTTCCATTCAAATTTCATACAAAATGCATGAAAATAAAGCGCGATTAAGAACACAAAGTATGTCGTTGCTCGGACGTGGTTTAGACGCGCCCTTTAGGCGCCCGCGCCTGATCAAATTGCGCTTTATTGACATGCATTTTGTATGAAATTATAATGGAATAGGAAGCCCGACGCCATTTCTATGTGGCCTGCGCCTAATACAACCACATAAACTTATACGGTCTTCCCTAGAAGCTGGAACAACAAACGCCACATAATACTACCCGGACTCACTCATTTAGTTCTGAATCAACTTACATAGTAATCGTCATCAATAGCGATGACAGGTGCGTTCGCACATGCACCTTGGCACTCCACAAGGTCTACTGCAAACATCTTGTCTTCAGATATGCCACCCACAGGGCAGCCTGTGCAGTCTTCAACAGCTTGAATAATTACGTCAGACCCTCGCAGCATACACGGCAGGGTCTTACAGACCTTGACGTGGAACTTGCCTCTGTAAACCCTGAAAATATTTTAAAGACGTTGAGTCGGTCAAGTCAAATAAGTCAGCCATATTTCGCCAATATTATTTATGCCCATATATGGGACTTGAGTGCAGTGGTGCCTTAGTGGTATCGGCCGTGACTTATAAGTTGTAGATCGTGGTTTGTTTAAATTATTTCACCACCACTGCTCTCAAAACGGTGAAGGAAAACGTCGTGAGGAAACTGGCATGTCTTCTCAAAAATTCTAATACATGTGACATCCACCAACCCACATTGGGCCCGCGTGGTGGATTACGGCCCATTCCCTCTCACAGACCCTGTGTCCCAGCAGTGGGCACATTATTAAGGCTGATGATGATGGGACTGGAATATAACTGGTGAAATGACACCGTGTACTATAATTACAGCTCTGCCTGACCTTAATGGGAATACAGGCGTGGTGTTATGTTTTTACCATATTATGAGGCCTTTTTTTTTGTTGATGGGGAGAACCTTCAAAAGGTGCCTGGACTTTTGGGAAAAGACCAGAGAGTGTGGTATGGTACTTTACTAAAACCACCCCGATAATCACCATCAGCACTTGAAATACCGTACTTGGAAAACCACTTAAAAGACCACCCCGAAACCCCCTTCTACGCTACGCCTGTTAGGACACATTCCATCGAATGTTATGAGGGCACCTGACATCAAACGGTAAAATCTAGACTCCACGCTGCTACTAAGGGTCAAAGCACAGAGTGACAGATTCGATCGCATTCACAAATTCGAAGATCGAATTCGCGCATCCTTTTATCGTGATACAAAATTTGCTCACTTTGTGGAGATAAGAGTCAATAAATAATATATATTTTCACAAATTCACTTTAATTTTTCACACACACTCAGTGTGCTGTTTCAGTGTGCTTTAACCCTAAAAATGGTTAAGTATAACTACTTTTTGTTTTTATTCCGGGATGGTCATGCCCAACCCATGATCAAGGTGATGTAATGACGACCTTCATAAACAATTTATTGTTTTTCTTAATCAGTTTACTATTTACTATTAGATATTGGTACTTTTTATATACTCACCTTTTACACATAGAGTAAAAAGTGACCCACTCGTAGACTCTCATTCGCGGCAAGCCAAGAAGTTCTGCAACCTTGTGCTGAGCTGATATGGGGATCCAGCCGATTTGTCTCTGAACAATATCCATGACCATAGATATAGCAGATCTTTGACTGCCTTTGGGATAATTCTGTACAATTGCCTGGACTCTCTACAAAATAATAAATAATCAATAGAGAATCTTACGCAAAACTGAGCGAACAAGTGGCGCCACGTAAATAATGAGCAAACAAAACAGGTTTGAAAAAGCGCGGTAAAATTTATGTATGTAAATATGAAATAAAAAAGTAAATACAAAAAAAAACAAAACGCGACTGCTTAACAAGCGAACAAAAAGTTGTTAACAAGAAGAAAATTATGATTTGCAGTCGGAGGATCAGTTGGTCAGCCAGCTCGCGAATATGTATCCGACTACATTTTGCGGTTTGTAACACGAGGTAATAAAGAATATTATATACACACAAGATATACGCGAAAACAAAAACTTAACACATTCCTTGCAGTCGGGTAAAAAAGTTTAAAACACGGCACAGGATAATCTCAACATTCAACAGTCACCTAATCATAGCTTAAACTTTCGCTTTGATGCAGTGCGCCACCTAGCGGGAGGAATTGACAGTAAGGTTCACTTTTGGTCAATTGCCGACATAATAACAATGCAATGCGGTCAAAACCGTGTAAATGTCTATCCACACATATCAGGCCCGTGCCCGGGACGTGACAGGGCCCGGCCCAGGCATTGAAGCTTCGTCACTGGCCCGTGCACGGACGTGTGTGAACGAGTTCATATAAAATGTACATACCGATATTTTTTGGGACCCTGACGGAGCACGGTCCGTCCACGTCCCGGGCACAGCCCTAATATGTGTGGATAGACCTTAAATCGTTGAGGCTAACCTAAACCCGACCAAATGGTCAGTAGCAGTCAAAAATGTCACTGATATCTAAAATATAGATAGGTACTATGGATTTTGACATTTTGTTAGTAGGTAGGTATAATTTATCTTTCAGAAATTATATGTATCATGGTCGGCCTGAGGCATTTTTGAAAATGTCAACCAGAAAGTTTTCTGTTGTATAAGTGCAGTACGTACTGAATTTGTGAGACATATTTTTTTCTTCATTTGGACAACTTATTTTATCGTTGAACAGTTTTTAGAAGAAATGTGTTCTAACTAACCGAGCAATTAAATAAAAAGGATTTATTACTAGATTTACATCCAATTAAACACAGAATCAAGATCATCACACAATCATCTTGATTATGTGATGATACAGATTATAAGACGTATACATTTTTTTTTTACTTACTTCTGGCATTGAGTTTAAATATACTTGAAGTTTAATTGCAGTCAAAATTATATCACTGTAATAAAGCATGAAAAGAATTTGCACAACTTGATCACATTACTCCTACATAACCTGAACATGAAACCAAACATTTAAATTGGCAAAAGAATACAAGATATAATATAGACTGAAGAGGAAAATACAGAACATGGCAGCAGCTGGTGGCTTCGAACTCCTAAGACCTCAGTGAACTCGGCACTACTTAATAGACTATCAAAACTTGGAACTTAGCTCGTTTCGCTATCCTACATAACTTGAATATGCGGGTGTCGCTTTAGGGCATCGCTTAATTATGGAAAGATAAAAATATCTTCAGGTTTGGGTTCAGGATTCAAAAAGATAAACACACCTTATAGAGACCATATTATTATATCATTGTCGAACAGGGAAATGAAGAAAAAATGTCGTTCAGGAAATATTATAAGTTCCGTTGGAAAATTCTTCACCTTAGCTACAGCTAAGTATGATGCGCTAATATTGTCTGTCAAAGTAGTGACTGTTTTGGTGACAAAAGATGATGCAAATATTGAATAAAATGTTTAACATATATATCTGGAAGGATTTTTTTAATAACATCACGTTTATAAACATCCAATAAATATAATCAACTGATACGATCAGCAAACGAGAAAGTCCCCCGACAAACGTAATTAAAATAATTGGAACGACAAACTCATCGGTAGATTCCCTCCTCACATATCTTTACAAAATGGTGCCTCAATTTTATAAATTGCCACTCAACATTAACGTCAAATAACACGTCATGTTAATGGTAACACCATCATGTCGACAGCTCATTATAATTTAATTAAGCATTGATCATTTCAATCTCAGCTGTTAATTAATCATCATGTTTTTAAGTACCGCGTTCCTCATCGTTCGTGTCAATTTTACGTATAGCAATGAGAATTTGGTCTTCAAATAGCATGGATTTATGTCTACCATTAAAAAATGCGTCTTAGATTAGCCTACCATGGACAGTCAAATGGGAAATGTCCATTATAAACATGCTGGTCGTTATGGCAATACGTGTTACCTTATTTGCGAAATTTGTTGCTAATAGCAATATTCAGAAACGGGAACGCCTAATAGAAATATTGCTGAAAACACATTCATCATTCATCACTCTTTGTTTAATCGTCTCAAAACAGGAATCTTAATTAGTTTAATTGTTATTGACGATTTTGATTAGTTTTTAAGCATTATGTAAAATGTACTCATTTATATATCGAGTCACGGTAATTTTTCCTTTATTGCTCCGGATTTTCCCAAAACAAGCATCTGCTAGTTTTAGGCTCTTAGCACCACAGCTAGCACAGAAGAGGGAACACTGTAGGAATTTACATAAATAAGGCGTCGTTTACATAAAACCCAGATTTACAAAAGACCTAAAGAAAAGTGTAGCACTTGCATCAAATTTAGTGTGGAAACAATTACATATTTTCAATAACATGGTGGGAAGTGCGAACAAATCTGTCAACACTATGATTTAACTAGAGTTTAGCTGACAATAACTGTTACGTGTTAGTAATAAACTAAATTATTCACAGGCAAAAGCATTATGAATAATGAACAACAATTGTTGCGCATACAATATGTGTTCAATTATTATTTACGTGGAACAGTTACACTAGGTATGTGGTTAGAATATTGTATGTAATTCGATTACATAACTGGACTTACGATTTGATTTAAACACATGTTTTCACTAAAATTACTTATGTGAGTCGGTATGAATTGTTGTTTGATTTTTTGCTAAAAGGTTTCAAAAATAGGGCCCAGGAAACTCAAACACAAACAAATTCATCTTAAAATCAGTTACATATAAATATTCTGTAGTTAGTTCAACCTATCGTTGGGCACGGCGCCTTGATCGTGAGCTTTTAATTCTTTAATAAGCATTAGTGTGGCAGTGACGCTGCAGTCGTCGTCGTCCGAGCAAACAACCACCCACACATGCTTACCCACACATAGCACCGCAAAGTTGAGTTGAACTATCTATACTGATTTGACTTTATCATTAACCAAAGAGCATGCATAATAAAAATAGTTACCCTCATATTGGCATCAGTAAACTCAAAGGGAATACCAGGATTATTTTCATTAGTATCTCTGTGTACCATTAGAAGGTCCGAAAAACGATGCGGTGTCGTAAAAAGTTTTCTACAGTAGATGGCCTGTGGACAAAATGTAAATTATAGCTGCCAATCAATAATAGGTAACAAGAGTAAATGTTATTTGTTCATTGTTACAAAATGAATCTTAGAGCTATAATATTGTTATCTTGTCTGTACCTAACTATTTAAACAAGTGTATATGGACGGTGGTCCCCAAACTAGGTAGAACCCGTATCTTGGGGACATGTAGTCTTTTTAACTACGTTGGAATCGGCTTCCATTCTATTCGGATACCGCTGAGTGCCAGTATTTTACGCAGAGCGCCTGTCTGTATGCCCTCCACACCTCAGTAACTACTGTCAAAATCGACAAATTACAAGTGGTGGTTCATATATCTTAAAGCAAATGCTATCGTGACACGCATTTGCTGCTATTTGCTATATCGCAGTGTCGCGCGCACCGCAAAATCGCAAACATAGTAAGAAGCAGCCAGCGGGCGGGCTGGCGCTTTTATTTTTTACTGCTCTATTCTATCGTAATAAATTCATAAACGCGATGTAATATTTTTAAGCATGCTGTCTGCGCTAGGGTAGGAGCTGCGAATAAACAGTCACCGCGCGTCCTTTATTCGTGCCCACCCCGCGCCCGTGCGACGTGAAAAAGCTTGCTTTAAAAAAGCTCTTAAAATACCTGGCTTATAGCATTAAGCAAGTTATTGCTTTATAGCAACTTTGAACACTGCTACAAATGACAGCCGCGACCAACGGCTTCACGTGCTTTTCGAGGCACAGAGAAGTATCGGTATGTAATGAATGGTCATCCATCCACGGACTGACCTCGTCAAAAGTTGCTTAACCTCGAAGATCGACACAGCAACTGTTATTATTTAACTATGAGGTCCACTAAAATAAAGCTGCCTCTATGAAAATTTGTTTTAATTCCAGTCTTTTAATTAACATAGTTTCCTAGTCGATCATTTTTCCATACAAACGTAGCCTGGCGAA
Organism: Orthosia cruda; assembly: GCA_964057195.1. Taxonomy (NCBI): domain Eukaryota; kingdom Metazoa; phylum Arthropoda; class Insecta; order Lepidoptera; family Noctuidae; genus Orthosia; species Orthosia cruda. Next base: position 14,055,075 of record OZ059832.1, on the reverse strand, counting down.
TAATCCACTGCTTGACGATGTACGTTCAAAATAAAAAATGATATCAATTTGTCTCATCATTATCTAGCCGTGCATGGAAAAAAAAAGTAAAAAAAAAATTATAGTTATGAGCGTCGAAAGTTTCAACACTAATTTACGCATCTTTGGGCGGAAATAAATACCATAAGAAGAAGGAAAATTGCAAAACGGCCTCCATACAGGGATAGATTAGTAATTCAACAATGCAAATAATTTTATATTGAAAATATACATTTAGTAGTTTTTTCATGATATCTAGACTCCCAAAGGTCTGTTTATAAAATTCGCGCGCTCGTTTTCGTCCTAAATCAACATCCATTTCTATACAAATTTGCAAAAGTGCTAATTCGTACGCGAACTATCTTCTTACTGCTCATCACAGCATCTATCTCTTTCGCGCGTGTTGTTGGATGAGATAGCATCCATTTTAATATCGCGCACAAAATAGTTCGTGCCGTCCACTAGCGGAACCTTAAAAGCAGAGAGCACTTTGCCTGCTAACTATGTGATAGAATAATTTCACTCAGTCATTAAAAGCTTTCTAACAAGAATACAAAGAAAAGTAATTATTATATTCATTAAGGTCTATTACAAGTTTTTATTTAGTTTCACCTATCCTGATGTCTACGTTTATTAACCAAAGCTTGCAAGTTAAATTTGACCCACTTCCCGATTTTTTTTCTATATTGCTCTGGCGCAGAGGCACTTTATTTGTCTTGGTTTAGCTGTATCTCAAAAACCAACTCTACAGAATGTTATTTTATATAAGTAAAAACAGCGCTATTGCCGTTAGCCTGCTGTGGCCAATTTCCAGCTCAAGAACGCGAGAACATCTTTTAAGGATCACATTGTTATTCTTTGACCAGCTCGCTTGTCGAACTTAGGAACTTAGTTTGGCATGAGCAAATTGGTCATGGTGAAACTAAATAATCAAAGGGAAATTATCTTATATTTCAACTATAGTGCTAAATCAAACTCAGTAAAAAAGTTGTAGTTCAACTCCGACTCAGCAAGTTAAAATCGACGAAAAAATTGAACTTGAAACATGAAGTATAAAATAAATATTCAATGAGTTCTTGGTACTCAAGCACTCTTGGACTGAAAACCGCCTTCATACGTAAAAATAAATAGCTTATACTTCAAAGTATTCATATTATGTACTACACCTACATATACATACTCATCATACTTACATTCGGTAGACTGGTTTTCAGATTCGAAATATTACGTTGTAGTAAAGACATTATATATTCAAATAAAAAATATTTGATTTCAACAATATTGTAGGAATCTCTGATGACATAAATCAATTTGACAATCAACAAATCTTCAGTCAAAAAACAGACCATGTCAAAAAGAATATTAGTTTTCAATGTATTACAATGTACCTCTTTTAGTACAGTAACAAGTAACATTAAAAAAACCCCGACACATGTTTATTTCATGCTACATAATTTGTAGACACGCTGTGGCAATCTATTGAACAAGTAATACGATATCTTTCGAAAACACCCCAATTCAAACAGTAAAACACCCATAACTTTGGAAAGGCGTAACTGATTTTCATTAAACATAGCTAAGAACACTCTCGATAAAATCACCTTTCAAACAAAAAATCCGTTTAGGAGCTGTGATGCCACAGACAGATACACAAACACACAGGTACATACGTCAAACGTATAACACCCCTCTTTTCCGTCGGGGTTTAACTTTTATTTTCTATCAAAATACAAGTTCACAACCAGCATCATATTATGGAAAATACCCTACGATCCCACTTTCCTAAATCGCAAAGAAATTTAATAACTATTATCAAAATATACATAAACGTCCCAGCCATTACCCAAAACGATGTCACAAACTAATGTACCTACGGAATATTCTAAATATTGCCCACCCAAAATACTCGGCCAAGTTCGTAACGTCGGCGCAAGAAAACATCGAGGAAAGTGATTCCAACAAACTAAAAGTTGTTACCAACCGCCCAATATTAACGGATATTGGAAAAAGATGGTAAAAGATGGCAGTTGCCGGATCAAGGCTAGTAGGCACTAATATTCCCTGGATGCAATATCGGGGTTCATTGCCATAAAACCGCTCGAGGCGAATATCTTGGATACGATATTGACCTTATAGCATTTTGCCGAGAAAGCAGATATCTGAGGCAATTTCAACATCGTAAATGATGTTTATCGTGGTAACCCAGTGACCCTCGGCCCACCACTCCCGCTACCTATGAACACTTGTCAAATGGCAGTGTATCGCTTTCTGCACACGTCTCGGTAGCACGTGTAACTAAGCTGTTCTCTTGTGTACTCTACCTGTGTTATGTATAGAGCACGATCGGAGGTATTCATGTTTCGTGTGGCTTACCCTACCTAGTAATTGAATAAGATTAGTTTAGTACAAAGGCTTTGGTGGTTAGCGAGTATGTAGATACCTAATATGCTGACGATATTGTGATTCATCTTTTATTTTCAAATATGTTTTGCCATTTTATGAAAAGGACCTACGAACCTAAGCAGACCATCCTTGCTCTCCTCATTTTAATTCAAGTGAATTTGCCCACATGTCATCCTACCAAATATAACATTTCAAAAACAACGTATTAACCATTCATAAACAGGAGTTTGAAACACAAATTAGTATCGCCACAGACGACTGTGAACACAGACGGCTGGTACTCTGGCAGACATTGTGAAAACATTTTGTTTAGTCGCAGATACAGGTTGAATGTCTGCGGCGTTTACACTATTCGTGTTTATGTAAACGTTGCCAATTTTAGGTGGGTACAGGTTCTGCTCTGAAGTATAGGGACAATTTTCGAAAACATTTACTAAGTACCTAACTGATATACCTACAATTTTAAATATAAGGTGACCATTAGGTACTACACCTGTCGTAAAGTTTTTGTGTGACTATGTAATAAAGAAAAATATAGGCTTTACTGTTAAAACCTTGCTTTCGTTAAGATAAGGTTCGATAGGAACTGAAAATATTACACACTCAATTAATCCCACAACTCAATAAGAAAGTAATAACACCAAATGCTTCCCGTTAAATAAAATCAACGTTCAAATTTCCACGTCCAATTTAATTTCTTGTTGACTGCGGTGGCGTTCGTTAGATTGAAACGAATTTTCAATCGAGCGACAAAAATATTCGGCGCCATTTTTAAACGCAACTGGTGACGCGCGGTGATTCGTTAACACGTCTCTGCCTAACTTTTGAATCAAGAATATTCAAATGAGCGCTTCCTTAAAAAAGCTTTAGAACATTTTTTTTTCGCGGAATTGCAAATTCGGATTCCTGATTTTCGATTCGCAAAATGATCTTTTATTTTTTTGTGAAGGCTTTGATCAGCACATACCTGTCTACATATAAAAGATAAGTAAACTCATGTAAAAGATAAGGAAAACAGGAAAACTAGAAGTGTGCCGTTACGGAATGTTTTATGTTAAGAAAATTACGTAACTCTCCACCATACTTAAAGACGGTCGGACCACAAGGACAAGTGCAAAATAAACGTCTTAAAGTAAAAACAAATATAGGACCTTTTTGTGAAAAGGGAAAATGTGGTATTTTCATTTCCAGTAAACGCCGCAATTCGCTTATAAAATGTACCTTTATACCAAGTTAAATTAAAAGATTCGGTGTATTTAAAAAAATAAAGAGACTAAGCAAAACCGCAGTAGCAGCAGTAGATTTAAAAGTTTTATAATAAGCCCTTTCAAGTATAGAAACAATTGGACCAAGATCCCAGACGCCCCAGACATTACAGCTTTTCAGCTATCAGGTGCTAAAAATACGTAAAAAACCGGCCAAGTGAGAGTCGGACTCGCGTACGAAGGGTTCCGTACCATTATCGCAAACACCGGCAAATATCACGTTTGTTGTTTGGGAGCCACACTTAAATATTAATTTTATTCTGTTTTTCGTTATAGCGGAAACAGAAATACATTATCTGAGAAAATTTCAACTGTCTAGCTATCACGGTTCACGAGATACAGCCTGGTGAAAGACTTAGGCTCAATCTTGCAAGTATGCGTACGTTCAAAATATATAGTAACACTACTCAATCCTACAGTTTTTGTGTAGAAAGCTATGAGTAATGTCTGGGGCGACTGGAAAGTCAATTTAAATAATTATGAATTTCATAACCTTGAAAGTTTCTCTTCACCTTCATTATCTCTTAGTGTAGATCAAGATAAAGTCCTGTCAGATCTCTTTTATTGCCTTAATTAATTTTGAAACGAATCCTTAACGAGAATCCTTTGAAGCGGATTTGACTACAGGTGTAAATGAAATAGTCTTTAGTAATGGATAGATGAATTATTAATAGTGGTTAAGATATTTTCAGAAACCCCTTGAGTGACATAAACCTTCAAAAGTTTGGTTTCGTCTAAAATCTCATTTCGTCTAACATTCATACATTTTACCACTATTTTAGACTTCTTATGTTAAATATTGTTAAATTTCTGTTTTCCTATGATAAGCATATTTTTAGAGCTCCTGATATCCAGCCTGTGATATAGGATTACCAAGTCCAGGCATCTTACATTATTATACCTACATTAGTTATCTAAGATTGAAACTATGTGTTTACCTTTTAAATTTCTGAATAAAGATTTATTTATTATTATTATTATTTTATATTAACCCACCACCACCATTATTTAACCGACTTCCCAAAAAGGAGGAGGTTGTATGTTCGACTTTCTGTTTGTTTTTTTTTTATTATTATACCTACGATATAATCCGTTGTGGTTTATTTATGTACCGTTACATGAAAAACAACGAGGCATTCTGTAGTTAAAAGTTGGGTTATAAGATGATGATTTTGGTTCTTAGGTACAGTAACAGAAACAACTCCTGATATGCTTCGTGCAGGAGACTACCATAAAATGCATCTTGGTTTCTGTTTTCAGTCACTGGCTTATCTGAAGGTACATTGAAAACCATTAAAAATCCAAGTTCTATAAACAACGTGTAACGGAATAAACGCAAAACCCTAGAAGGGATCATTATACTCATCATTATGAACAACTTTTACAATGAGACCAACTCTGGTATCGCAAAAAAATACGCTTTCCAGTACATTTTGCCGTGTTATGCAAACATTATGCATGACACGACAAAATACACTTGTGTTTGTGGACGTTTGTGTTGTACGTATTTTGTGGTGTACAATAAAGTATATATCTATACTAATCTATACTTAATATTATAACGAGGAAAAAATTGTATTTTCATATTTTTTTTGGGAATTGTCTATGACTGCCTTGGATAGAAATATTCCATGAGCCGAACAAAAAACTAGTGTAATTATCAGACTGCGACAGCAGGAAGCAATTATAAATACAAACTAACAACCAACCACTAACCACATGTAATCTAACAAAATTAAAACAACTAGCTTTTGCATGCGGCTTCGCTCCCGTAGCCAACCCCATAAGACCCGTTTTCGGGATAAAAATAGCCTATGTCACTCTGCAATAATGTAGCTTTCTGTAAGTGAAAGAATTATCGAAATCGGGTCAGAACTTTCAGAGATTACCTCGTACATCCAAATTTACAAACAATATTTCTTTATAATATTTTTTATTTGCAATTGACAAAATCTTATTTCATGTGTGGATGTATTTTTTGTTACTCAATCACGACAAAACGGCGAACGGTTCTGGATGAAATTTGGCACCGAGTTAGATTATAGTCTGAAATAGCACAAAGATTTTTCATCGCATTATAATGTTCCCTTGGTATTAGAAAATCTTTTCACGCGGGCGAAGCCGCTGGCAGAAGCTAGTATATACATATTTACCAACTAAACAATACTAATTTATACTAAACCTGACTACTTACATATATACGAAAGTATATTTGTAAGTAGATATAATATTAGTTTAGTTATGGGACAAAAGTACAGTAACACCAGTTTTGGTTTCGTTAAAGTAACAAAGTACAGTATACTGAATACTAGTTTGCATGTTTACCGCGCGACATTTCGAGCAGAATGCCACACTCCAGCTAGGATAATGTCAATCTGTCTGACGGGCGACGCACCCACACCGAGCTACGAAAGCCAGGTTAAGTTGCCAGTCGAGCTATTTCGGGCAACCTAATAAGAGCTTAATTTCCCCCAACTCAATATTATTAGTACATTTCTGTGTGCGGAGAATGCAGGTTTTATTTATGTTTGTCTGGTCGTAATAAAAGCATGCCTAAGAAGGCTTGGACTCGTTCCTGACTGATTGATCGGAGAAGGCAATTACTCTGATAAAGTATAGGAAATGTTTGCCCAGCAATGGCACAATAAAAGTTACGTCTGGTCTACGCCCTTTTAACTTATAGGCCCCTGATGGTTATAGGAAAAGAAGAGGTGACCATTCCCTTTGCCAGGAATAACTTGGTCGGACGATTTGATGGATACAGAAGCCCAGGCTGGCTCATTTTAGCATCCGTACTTAGGTAACCTATTGTCCCAAAATTCTTAGTTCTAATCCAATTTAGCTGATTCTATGATTGTTCTAGGTCCAGACAAAATAATAAAAGTGAATTTTAAATATAGCTACAAGCTACAACATCCGAACAATCAGTAGATTAGAGACATAAACCCCGACGACTTACGTTATATTCCCGAAATTCTGGGAGAATTTCCCTTCCTATGGCAATGATACAACGTGGTACTTAGCTATAACTATAATATACAGACACACTTGAACAACACTAGCTTGATGGATACTTGTGCCGAGAGCTTCGGAGCTCAACGTACTAACTTACTGAGAGCATACATAGTATCTATCTATTACTAGTTCATTGCCTCCACTACCTATTGTCCTAATTATTTATTTATGGGGGCTTTATAAGCCTATGGTTAGATTTGTTTGAATATTTACGTAAAATAAAAACAATGTAGAAAAAAGATAGGGTGTGTGACCCACATGTAGGGCATTTCGTGGTTTAGATGACACATGAGTGCACCACATGTGGGTCACTTCCCCGTACACTTTTCAAATCTCGCACGAATGAGTTAAAGCATTCCAATTGCCTTACACGTGTAGGCTATGAAATTGTAAACAACGCATGAGGGGTCAATGTTTAATTTTCAGTTGCACAGTCAACGTACAAAATTTTATTCGAAGCCAAAACATATTCAATAAAACAACATTTTAAAATAAGTAGGTTTTGCTTTAATCCACAGTTTTCCAATAAAGGTACTTGATAAAAAGATGCCGTTGGCATTTATCATCACAAAAAAGGCACAAGGAATGTTAAAAGTCAACTGAATAACTGAGTTGAAATGGTATAAAAGTCTTACTTGAAGCGGATTCTATTCCAGGAGAATGTTTACGACGGCTTAGTGCCACTGCGAATGCGACACGGAATATTGGAGATTTAAAAAAATAAAAAAAGAATTCTTAAGTAGTTCGAACCTCGAATGCCGACCGAATTTCATACTTTTTAGAGTTCAAAGGGAAGCTCTTCAAATCCAGGGTGAAATAATTAATGCCAAGGATTAAGTTGACGGAATGAAAGAGAATCCACTAAAAGAGCCTCGACATCAGAATCTCTAGTGTAGAAACCGGTGTATGAGCTGTGTCCTTAGAGGACATACTTTTTTCGAACCACACTAAAATTAATAATGAAATAATAAAAAACTTCGTAAAAGTTTCGCTATAGTAAAACACACACAAGTGTCTGAATATAATAACAAGAATACAGATAAAACTGTAGTTTCAGTCAGCTATTCTAATGTGACAAAGCAAAAAAAAACAAAACAATACGAAGCAACTTGTACTTTTCTTAGCAACTGCGATAGTAAAACTCAACGATATTCCAAGCTATAGTCAAATAAAAAAATCTTGAAACATTATTCGGAGACTGAACTGGTTACGAAACTCTCTTGCAAAATGGGAGTACTGGGGACGCAAAACGGTTCATTCCCTTTGTTTTATGAGACAATTAAGAAGCGAAGGGACGTCGGGGTGGCGCGAAGAGTAAATTTTTGTTCCTCGTAATAAAAGAAGCGAGAGCATTTAAATAGCAGATTGAAAACTCCTAACGATCTATGTTAAGTTCACGACGTAACAAGGATTTTTCGGTAAAAAAGGTTACGGCGCAGTAATTTACATTTTATTATCTTGTGGTCGGATTTATTTAAAGGTGCGTCCACACTACCTAAGTATCCCGCGTTACGCAACGTCAGTCCGGAGTCAGGTTGAAGTTTATTACCCGTGTATTTTATTTGAGGATGCTTTGCATGTGTAATTTACCTAAGTAAGTGAATACTTGCCGTGACAAATATAATTGAGTTACAAACATTCGAATACAGGGACGTACTATTTATAAAAGTAGTTATAAACAAACATTTTAAAACAAATCGGATACACTCACACACACAAATGTTAGTAACGCTAAATTTAAAATATAGCTATTCTTTTAGCTCTGTAGTGAAACCAAAGCTTAAAGCCACACTTATTGACAACGATTTGCATTTGGCTTTCGTTAAAAAAGTTTAACCGGGGAAGGGGGAAGTAAAAACATTCTGCTTCACTTGGCTGGACAGTGTAGACAAGCCGACTTTCTTTTGTGTTCGAATAAGGAAGGATATTACTTATAATATTATAATTTGTTTTAAAACATTAAACTCCTAATTAATTACTAGTTCTTAATCATCATTTTAATTAAAAAGATTCACAAACCTGTAGAATTTATTTAAAAAAATATGTTGCAAACAAAACTGCTGCCTATATCACTTAGATGAATTAAATTTGGTTTTAATTGAATTATAATAAAACTATAACTAATTATAATAAGTCGGAAGGTTGAAACAATATATATGCAATATATAGCTTTTGACGAATGTCATCTAAACAATAATAGTAGCAAATAAACAAGAATGTGCACGAAAAACACCCCAGTAGCAATGCATCAATTTTCCAGAATGACAGATGACTTTCGGAAAGACAACTGACGTTCTAATACAAACGCTAAGAGACTTATTTTCGAACGAGCGATGGCATCGCCTTGTTTACTCCCAATTCTTTAGAGAAAAACCAGCACTTTAACAGCCACAAAAAACATATTTTAACAATTTAACAGTGCACACAACCGTGTTGTTTTGAACTAAAAACTTTTCCATTAAAAGTTTCCAACAGCTCCTTTATGTAGCCGTTTAGAAAGTGTTGATATTTTATTTCAATTAATAATTACTTAAAAAATAAGGTCTTCCTGGGAAAAAGCTTTGTAGGGTTCTTTTGTAAAGTAACGAACCTCATTTTTTTTTTGTTTGAACTGATTATCGTTGACAACGGTGAAGGAAAACATCGTGAGGATTGAAATCGCCAACTCACCTTTGGATAATTTCCAAATAAATAAGCTTTGTTTTTTTACCGACGTAAAAAAGGAGTTTCTCAATTCGACATGTATATTTTTATGTAAAATGTATGTGCCATGCATAACTTTTTAAAGAGTGGTCTGACTTCAAAAAAACTTTATTGAAAAGAGTATGCCTCAAAGTTAGTTCAATTTATATTTGAAAAATAAAATCCACCCCTAAAGGTAGAAAAAAAGGATTTATTGATAATTTTCCAAATACATTTTCAATTGTGAACAGATTCTGTTGAAATTAAGTAAACTGAAAAGTGAAAAAGCCTTTTTGAGAAAAAAAATAACCGGGCGTCGAAATAACGAACTGAATAGAAAATGAATCCAAGAAGCGGCGCCAAACAAAAAAAAAACAACGAAGATCATACGAAAATAGCTACAATAATTTCACGCTTTAGCTTATTAATTTGCATGTTTGTATGTTTGGCGCCAACTCAAAAGAAAAGTTTTCTTTTATTTTTGCTTATCAATTCGTTATTTCGTCGATTAAATTTTTTATTTAAATTTATTTTTCTCTTCGTGCAAAATATTTTTTTTGTTTCATTTTGAAGTCTTAAAGTTTTTAAGTGAAGAAAGTGAAAAAGTAGGTAACAAAATGAACTTAAAGAAAACGAAAATAAAACAGCAAAACTAATACAATAAACCTGAATGGTAAGCCTTTAGAGCACGTAAACAACTACATATACCTAGGAAAACCAATAACATTAGGAGAGAGCAATGAAAAAGAGCTTAAACGCCGAGTGCACAGGAGTTGGAAGAAATTCTGGTCCCTAAAAGCAATCCAAAAAGGCGCTTTTCTCCTCTCGTAACGGCTGTCAAACCTGAATATACAAAACCAGAATAAAAACTAAACTAGCGGTTTGTCAGAAAACAATGGCAAGAAGTATATTGAAAATAAGAAGAATACACAAATTAAGAAGCGACTACATAAGATTACGCTTTAACACTAAAGTGGCGATGGGCAGGGCACCTAGCAAGATACAGAGACAAAAGATCGACACTTGAATCCAAAAGATGGGAAGGACTAATCGGTAAAAGAAGAAGAGGACGTCCAAAGAACAAATGGATTCATGAAATAATAGCCATAGCAAAAAAATAATGGAACATAAAAGCAAGGAGGCATAGAAATACTTAGATTGAAACTGGAGGAGAACTTTAACCAGACTGGGGTTCCAGCAACCAAACAACTCAAGAATTATATAAAAAAACTCTAAATTATAAGTAAAATATTAAGTTAATGTTATTTTTTTGGAAATATATGGAGTTTCTTGTGCGTTCTTCTCCATAACAATCTACTTTCCGAATGCACGTTAGAATCAATTTTTATTTCTTTTAAATTTTAATGTATTAACGTTCAAAAGTGCCGCTTGGTGGCCTAGTTGAAATAAAATATCTTTGTCTTTGAAAATTTATTATTTCATATATCTTTGAGATTCCCGGGGCCCTACGGTCCCAGACCTTTGAAAGACGTACCAGGGGCCGAAACCAGCTCGCCTTGTTAGATATGTAGCTTGAAATGTGACACCAACCGACAAATATTTCTGTATGCATTACGCCTGTGCACCCAAGGATAATCCAGTGCAAGACTATTGCAAAATATGGAGACAAAACTTATTGGGCTATTGGTTTGGGAGGATTCGTGGATTGATTACATAAAACTATAGAAGGACTATTAGCCCCTGCCTGACCACTGTTGACACGGCTATAAAATGGCAAGGAATGACTTGCACACTCAGTTAATGGGCCTCCCCATAAACAGTCGCTAGCATTAATGACGTAGCGCCAAGGGGGCAACATAATGGAGGTGCTTGAGGAGTGAAGGGGTATACCACGGCTATCGGGATAATCCCGGCAGTACGGTCAAGATCCCTACCAGCATCTTACTGGGTTAACTTCCTTGATCCGAGCACGTTTGCTCTTGCGATTCTCCACTCAAGCCCGCCAATTAAGGCAAGAGGGAGGTGGGAGCTCTGTTCCCTGTCAATGTCCACTCCGACCGGCCAATAAAGGCAAGCTGGAGATGAGGGACAAGACTTCTCTCTGGAGATCAAATCCACTTCCCACAAGCTCACCAAAAAGCTGCGCTGCGTATTGTAGGTATCTTTCTTGGTCTGGCCTTTCACCTTAGGCATGTTGCGGCAAATTAGAATCTACCTTCACAGACCCAGTGATCATTGAAGCGCGTAAGCCTCACCACGACGTCCACGTAGAGATACTGCGGTAGGGTCATTTATTATTATTATAGTTTTGTGCCAAAAACTCATTGAAAGTTCTCAGGATAAATAACGGCAAACACATTAAAACTAGCGCTTGAAGTTTACCGACACGCACTTAATTTTTTGTTAGCAAGAACTTATTAAACTCTAGCAACTGAGAACTAATTTCTTTTTCATGCTCTCTAAAGTTGCTGAAGACCTATTAGAGCTAGAGTGAAGTAGGTTTCCTGTGTTTTGTTATTATTTACTTTTTACATAACGACCCTGGGAAGAACTTGAAAGAGACTTGTACCTTGAAAAGAGATCTTTGATATAAAGTTATTATTTTTCTTAGTTAAATTGTTTTAGGATCTGTTTCACCACCTATGATTAGGTTCCTGTTAACTTATCAGAAAACAAGAAAACCTTTGGGCTAGGACAGCTAGACTTCTTCTCAGGCGGTCCTGACATTGAAATACAGACAGACAATGGCAATACTAACACACAACACTAACAAATATTAAGTTTACTTTTTATTTACATTTTACTACCATACTAACATAATTTAATCCGATGTTTGTCTAATCGTGATACAAGTTCTGACCCTAGGGTCCCAGGCCTTTGAAAGGCGTACCAGGGGCCGAAACCAACCCGCAGAGGCCTTGTTAGACATGTATGTACTATTCACTACGCAAGAGCACCCAATGACAATCCCCGGCTGGTGCAGGACTATTGCAGAATATAGTAAACACATTGGGATATGGGTTCAGGATGTTTCGTGGATCGATTACCAAAAACTATAAAAGGACTATTGGCCTCTGCCTGACCACTGTTGATCTATTCTATCTATTCCCCCCTCCCCAAAAACAGTAGTTAGCACTTTAGTGACGTAGTGCCAAGGGGGCAGCATATACGGAGGTGCTTGAGGAGATCCGGGATTGATAGCCGTGGCATACCTCTGCAGGTATGCCACGGCTATCAATCCCGGATGTACGGTCAAGATCCCTACTAGTATCTTACTGGGTTAACTTTCTTCCTTCAAGCACGCTTGCTCTTGCGAATCTCCACTCAAGCCTTGTAGATCAGGTCTGTGGGGTGCCACTGCCCACCAGCTCGCCACATAGCTGCCCAGCGGATTGTATCTCTCTTAGTCTGGCCTCTCACCCTTGGCATGTTGCGGCAAAGGAGAGCCTAGCGGTACCGACCTAGGGTTCATTGGAGCACGCAAGCCCCACCACGAAGTCAACGTAGAGATACTGCGGTGTGGTTATTATTATTTTTAATTTATCAGGTAATTTCATAAAATCTCTATTCCATTTTATGATTTATTCAGTAAGTAGTGGCAATTCGGACATTGTGAAAACGGGTCCGCGCCCACTCGACCCGCTTAGACTCGACCCGAAGAATAATACCTGATGTTTTACTTCCAATTCAGTGCAGTTTTTAAAGTCAGGCAATGTGATATTTTAATTTTAAATAACTTATTAAGTTATTATACATAGAATATTTTATATTTTGTTATGATTATGATTTACTCGTAACATAGAATATTCAATATTTTGTAATGAAAACTGTAACCTTTTAATTGTTTTGTTCTTACTTGTGTGTTGATTATTTATAGAAAATTGTTTATTTTTAATTGTTGATTTAGTATTGCTGAAAACTTTAATCTTTTAACTGTGTTGTTCCTACCTAGTTACGTATTAATTAAGATACCTAATGTTTATTTATTAAAGACTAGCTGAACCTCGGGGCTTCGCTCCCGTCAACTGGCTACCTATCTACCTAGCCTGCCTATCCTGCATACCCTGCATACCCTGCCTACCATGCCTACCCTGCCTAAACTGGCTACCCTGCCTAACTTGCCTACCCTGGCTACCCTAACTGCCCTGACTACTCTGCCTACCCAGCTACTATGCTTACCCTGGCTACCCTGCCTACCCAGTCTTCCCTGGCTACCATGGCATACCCTGGCTCCCCTGCCCCTATCCTGGCTACCCTGGCTACCCTGCCTACCCTGCATACTCTGCCTACCCTGGCTAACCTGGCTACCCTGCCTACCCTACCTACCTTGCCTACCCTACCTACCCTACCTATTAATTTTTATCTATCATCAATAGTTTTCTCAGCGCACGCCAAATAATGTATTTTACTGCCTACCCTGGCTACACTGGCTACCTTGGCTACCCTGGCCACCATAGCTACCCTGGCTACTCTGGCTACCCTTGCTACCTTGCCCCTACCCTGGCTACCCTGCCCAGATCCTGCCTACCCTGCCCAGAACCTGCCTACCCTGGCTACCATGGCTACCCTGCCCAAAACCTGCCTAGCCTGGCTACCCTGCCCAAAACCTGGCTACCCTGGCTACCCTGGCTACCCTGGCTACCCTGGCCACCCTGCCTACCCTGCCCCTACCCTGCCTACCCTGGCTACCCTGCCCCAAACCTGGCTACCCTGGCTACCCTGCCTACCCTGCCTACCCTGGCTAACCTGGCTACCCTGCCTACCATGCCTACCCTACCTACCTTGCCTACCCTACCTACCCTACCTATTAATTTTTATCTATCATCAATAGTTTTCTCAGCGCACGCCAAATAATGTATTTTACTGCCTACCCTGGCTACTGCGGCTACCCTGCCTACCTACCCACAATTTTTTATCTATCATCAATAGTTTCCTCAGCGCACCATTTTGCTACCTTGGGTTACATTATTGCAATTTTCATAAGGATCTCTAATTTTTTTGGAAATATATTATTTCCTATGACACTCAGGAATAATGTAGCTTTCTATTGGTGAAAGAATTTTCAAAATCGGTTCAGTAGATCCAGAGATTACCCCTTACAACGTCATAAACTCACAAACTTTACCTCTTTATAATATTAAGTATAGATAATTTAGGCAATCATGTTTGTTTTATATTTTAGATGTTAGTACCTACTTGTTAACCTAATATTTATAATCATGTATAAAGACTGATTCGATAAATACCACCGTGCCACTAGCTATAAGATTGTAAAGTTAATTAACAATAATCTGTGATTTTTACTAAAAACTACAAAGCGTATACTATATTAAAAAAAGGATAAGTACTTACTTGTTAATTTATAGATTTATTTATCAAAACATGATTTAAATTTTACACTCTCTGTGGTGCACGTTTTAATTTTACACCTTTCTGTCTGACATCGACGTTTTTATGCCTATCAAAACAGAAATATCAAAGTATTATTCTTCGGGTCGAATCTAAGCGGGTCGAGTGGGCGCGGATCCGTGAAAACACTGCCACAAAAAAGGAAATAGTTGTTTTAAGTATTTCATGTTTTCGGGCTACTTTTACTCAATCTCCCGCTTAGGAACAACCAAGGTTGTTAAGGTAATTTTTTTCATTAGTGACCAGCTTTTATACGCTCTTCAAAACATGTCACAAATTATATCACAGAAGCTTACCATTAACGCTCTCGTTAAAAGGTTTTCGGTATGACATTGTTTTTGTGACCCTCGTCACGTGTAATTTTGTTACCAACTAATTAATTTATATTTTCACTAGTCGCTTGCCCTGCAGCGTAGCCTGCTTTTTTCGTCACAACTAAATTGCTTATATCTTTTCCGGACGCAGAAACTAAAGCCTTGGCCAAATGGGGCCACGTTTATATCAGTGCATTGTTTTGGAACTATGTCGCCGGGTTTTGCGGCACGGTATTTGGAAATGCCGACCATGTGTTACATTCTAATGTTTTATTATGATGTTATATTTATTTCAGTATCCAATTGGCAGTTTTGTGTCAATCAGTTTTTGAAAGATCAGTTTCTAATTATTTAACATTGGTATCTACATAACATGATCCCATATATAGACGTTTATTGAAACTTAAATGTAGTTTTTGAAATAAATGATTTTTTGTCACACAGGAATTTACAAGTGGAAAAAATCTTCAAGTCAAGGGTTACTTTTAGGCAAGCGTGCGTCACCGTCGACCACATCATCGCTTACCTTCAGGTAGGATAGTGGTCAAGCACGAGCCTATTTTAAATAAATTAAAAAAAAAGATAAATAAGAAGGTGTGGTTTTTCCTATTTACTACTTTGTACTATTTTCCTATTCAATGATTTTTGTTTGGGCACTTAGAAAATTATCCTTTTCCATTACCCTCGACCATTTAATAATTAAAAATTCTAGAATAAGTTTAAGTCGTTAGCTATTACGACAGTTACTTATTCACTTAAACTAATTAGATTTTTGTTTTGGGAGCTTTTTGCGTAGTTCTCTAAGGAGTCTTCACAAGTATTTAGCATTCCAGAAAAATATAAAGGAAACAAAGGAATTGACTAATTTGTAAAAATTCATTTTAAAAAACAAGGCCGAACTCCGACCCAGATACATTCACAAAAACTCGACTCATCAACGTTTCAACAAAGGGAGTAGGTGGGTACGAAATTAGGCTTCAGAAAATAAGCTTATCTTAGACCCTTATAATCCGTACCCGGAACTTTGATCCCCTCAAAATGGAGCAGTCCTACAGAGATTGACATTTACAGCGTTATCTGTCCCAACAGGCAGCTCGCTTTGAAACTAGCGCGCCCCGAAATATGATCACCATACTGTAAGTCGTGGCCGCACACATCAAACGTGACGTCACTCCGATTACGTCATAAAATGTTGTAAAAGTCTTCTTTTGTGCTCAAAGTATTATTTCACTCGTATCTTTCATAAACTCGTTGTTACCTAAGTACGAGTATAACAAACTTGACGCCATACAAGTAATTTGGGGAAATGTGATAATTATGGGAGTATAAAATAACTTTTTGTAGGTACAAGACATCTGCTAAATTACCTCTCCGTCATGTAAATAAAGGGAAAAGAGTAATTATTTAAAATATAAAAGCATCCAGCGATACTATATCGGGTATAATTGATGATATCCTTGAAATTATTCATGATATTGTTATTGAAACAGAATGGGCGTTATTTTAACGTCAAACCAAGGTATATTTAATTTCGGGGTAAGGTAATTAATTCCAATTATTTCTAGTTTGTACCTATTTAATGTGTACCTACCTATAATTATAGGTAAATTATAATTTACAATAAGTAGGCAAGTTTGTCTGTGAGTTACAACTCTTAAACAAACTGTAAATGTTCTGTTGATTCAAGACAATGTTTCAGATTATCACCTCAAGATCGTCTAATTTTCAACAAAATATTTATTTGAAAATAGCTGACCCTAGAGACGTTGGCCTGCACAAACTTCAGAACAGTATTTCATTCATTTCATTATTGAAGAGACAATCAGCCAAATCCATCCAGTCGCTCTCAAGTGATGCGCTTACCAATGAACACAGTATTTCATTTATATTTACGCAGATAAGCTAGATACCTATAAGTAAAAGTAAAAACAAGCTATTATATCAAACGGAAAAAAAAATTGTGTGCAAAATTCCAGCACAACTATATACCGGGTAGGGAGTAAAATTTACACCGGCGGGCTTATTACTTAAGAAACAGTCAGCAATAATCGCGCGATCAAACGCTTTATGTCATAAAAGTCGCAATTACCAACAGTCTAGGTATGGTAGATCCTACACAATCGTTTGCTAATCGCTCGTTGTTTGTCATATGTACTTATTTCTTAAAAACCGGCCAAGTGCGAGTAGGACTCGCCCACCAGGGTTTCCGTACAATCCTCAGCTTAAAGGTATTATAGACCTGAGTATTTGATATGAATTTCCATTTAATACCTCTACTCGTTCATGAGGAAAGGGGTAGTAAGTATTAAATTATTAAAAATATTTGTATTATATGATGTAACTAAAATTTACGGTTTTCGCATTTTTTTCTTTATCTGTGCTATAAGACGTTGCTTCGTACCAAATTTCAAGATTCTGAGTTCACGGGAAGTGCCCTGTAGGTTTTGATTCCCTTGCGAGTGTCGGAAATTTGCAGATATTTGCGGCATAAACGGCTGTATCTTTTGATTGCGCTGGCTTAGAAATTTGATTTTTACAGCTTTAAGGGACAGTAGACTTGAGTATTTGATATAAATTTCAGCTTGATACCTTCACGCTTTCCTGAGAAAAAGGTCTTGACAGACAGACAGACGGACAACAAAGTGATTCTATAAGGGTTCAGTTTTTTTTTCTTTCGCGGTACGGAACCCTAAAAACGCCAAAAACTCAAAAAAATCTGTATTGAAGAGCAATTATAGCGCAAAAATCGCTATCATTTTGGTCTTGCAAGATACGTTATAAGCCTATAAGCCTGCGAGACAGGTGCAAGTAAATAAAAGATTGGTATAACAGAAGTCCAAAGATCAAATGTCATTCAAATTGATACTGAATCCGTTTTCGCGCTGTGTATTACCGACTAACCTCTTAGCGGCGCGCTATTCTTTTCAAAAAAATTAAAATCTTTATTCGATTGCTATCTCGTTTATTTGTTCACCTCTCCACTTAATAGGCACTGTACCTCGCTCACTATTTTACGACTTAAACAAACATTTGTTTTGCATATACAGCCGGCAGTATAAAACGGGTTGACTATTGTTTTTTCATGTCTGCAACAATAGGCGGGTACGTATTGGGTTTTTAGTGGATTTGGGTGATTTAGGTTTATAGTAAATATTCAAATAAATAATGTTTAAAATTAAAATTAATAAAATCCTAGAGAAAATCAAAACTTATCGATTTTTCGGAAATGTAAAATCCTTTATATTCAGAAATCTGTTTTTCTTTTATTTAGCCATCATATCATATGGCATTTGAACGTAAAAAAGTGAGCATACCGTAGCCTTTCTTTGCCTTCCCTTCCCTTGTACTCAAATACCTATTTAAGAAGGAGCTACTTATATATTCCATAAAAAAATATTTCTTTGATCATTTAGGTATGTCGTAAATCACGAGTTATCGTAATAATATTTTCAGTAAGTAGGAATCTAACAATCTTCAAAGACTCAATCACCAGAAGAGCTCAATGTTACCGATACAGACTTAAAGCAATATTTTTTATTCTTTTTATATCAAATAGGATTCCAATAGACAGCTATGCACAATAGACAGAATATTATTGGATGAGAAACATCCGAATATGATATTATCTGTATTTTTCATTTACATGATACAATGTAAAGAAATAAATCTGTCCCTTTTTAATAATTTATATATCGCATAAAACCTATCCCCTTTTAATACCCATCTTCTTTTACAACAACATTCAGAAAAAGAAAACTTATTATTTCATCTAATAATTATGTTTTTTATACTATTTTGTTAATATTTACTCGTAAAACTAAGAACGCACGAATACACAATTTGAATGTTATATGAAGTTGACATTTTCAGCATAAGTACGAAACCCATATGAATATAATTTGAAGCGATTAAAGCATCTTATAAAAAAATAGAGGATTTAAAAAGTTTTAATTCAAATATCGAAAGCAACCATGACTGTCTTCGATGAAGAACACACAATACAATTCTTCATCGAAGATGACTGTAGTGTAAATATTTTTTTAAAGTCATTTCTAGAATTTCTAAACTTTATTCGATAACAAACTGTAATTCCTCCATTTAGTTGAAAACAGTATGAAGTGTCGCACCGGGCCGGTCTATTCAATAACCGACACCACAACACATGGGCTTGAATGCAGGCCATTCAAATTCTCTGCTCACACAAAATTGCTTTGAAATTCTAAAACCGGTTTTATAAACCACAGCTACTATGAACTGACATGGAAATATTCAATTACAATCTCTAAAAAACAATGTACACGAAATGAGGAAGCTCTGGATATGGTAACCAGGTATTTAGGCTCTGACTGCCTCGTGGGTCTCATTGTAGTAAGCTTGACTGGTGAATGTGAGGTCTGTATACGATCCCTAGTATAAGAATGACAAAAGACTCACCTTCGATTGCCTTTATGTAATTCGAGTGTACTTATAAATATTGTCTGTGACTATTACACGCTTTCACCCTATACGGAAATACAGCTGAGTGATATTCTGAAATGTTTTTGGCTTACACCCTTAAAGTTACACTAGTCGATCATTCTTCTATACAAACATAGTCTGGCGATTACTCCAACACGTTCAAAATAAAAAATTATATAAAATTTTCTGCATGGAGACAAAAAAATAAAAAAAACATATATTTGAAAGTTATGAGCGTTGAAAGTTCCGTATTTCAAAACTAATTTTAACGCATCTTTGGGCGGCAATAAATACCATAAGAAGAAGAAAAATTTAAAAACATGCACCATACAGGGATAGATTAGTAGTTCAACAATGCAAATGCAAAATATACATTTAGTCGTTTTTTCATGATATCTAGACTCCCAAAGGTCTGTTTATAAAATTTCGCGCGCTCGTTTTCGTCCTCTTCTTCCATCCATTTCGCTACAAACTTGTAAAAGTGCTAATTCGTACGCGAACTAGCTTCTTACTGCTCATAACAGTATCATCTCTTTCGCACGTGTTATCGGATGAGATAACATGCATTTTAACCCCGCGCACAAAATAGTTGGTGCCGTTGATTGATTGGTTGATGGCAACCTTAACTCAGCTGTTCTATCTATGGTCTTCGTCAGTTCTATCCCATTCAAACAATTCTTAACGATAAGCTCGCGATTTCATGCCAAGCCACAACCCGTCAGTTGCGACTGCGACTTGTCGGATCTGAAAGTCCCCACTCACTAGTCAAATTGTATCTATCGCGCGAGTAATACTCGCCAAACAGTAATTGTCGCTCCAAACGTCTTCCATTTGTTTTCTCCCCAGTCGCTGTCGCAAGACAAGACGCGAGTTGTTTAAGCGAGTAGGTCGTGGCCAAGGGGTATAAGTAGGAGAAATGTACTATTTAGGTACCTACCTCCATCAAAGCTTGTACCTCCATTATTCAGACTATAGCGCCGTACTTAGCTTTAATTTTCAATTTTTGTGTGTTATGATCAAGGAGTCTTTCCGGATCTAATGAAATATAGTAAGGTTATACCACTTTTTAAATCCGGGGACAGTAAAGACACAAATAATTATAGACCAGTATCCGTCTTGCCGGTTTTCAGCAAAGTATTTGAGAAGATAATGCTTAATCAAATGCTCATACATTTTAATACGAATGACATTTTGCATGATAAACAGTATGGTTTCACCAAAGGACGTTGTACAACTGACGCTGGTGTCACCCTATTAAAACACATTTTTAATGCGTGGGAAGAGTCGCAGGATGCCATAGGTATATTATGTGATCTGTCGAAGGCGTTTGATTGCGTTAATCATGAAACATTACTTCTGAAACTTGAGCATTACGGGCTAGGTCAATCAGCGTTAAGTTTGGTTAAATCTTATTTGAATGATAGACAGCAATTAGTTCAAATAAACGGTGTGAATTCGTCGGGGTTAAACGTGAAAATGGGGGTACCCCAGGGCTCAATTTTAGGTCCTTTCTTATTTTTATTCTACATAAACGATTTACCCCGTTTATTGGAAAACAAACTAAACATGGTGTTATTTGCTGATGACACATCTTTAATTTTTAAAATAAATAGACGTACTTGTCAGGGTCAACCTGACAAGTACGTCTATTTATTTTAAAAATAACGCGCTACGGCAGGTTCAGGATTGGTTCACTGCCAATAATTTAGTTTTAAATGGTAAAAAAACCAAGTGCGTTAAATTTTCCTTGCCGAATGTCAAAAGTACTGATTGTGACATTATATTAAACAAGGAGAAGCTAGAATTCGTCGATAAAACGGTTTTCCTGGGGATCACGCTAGACTCAAGGTTACAATGGGGTCCTCATTTAATATCACTTGCAGGGCGACTAAGTTCGGCAGCTTATGCTGTTAGAAAGATTCGTCAATTTAGTGATGTAGATACCGCTAGGCTGGTCTATTTTAGTTACTTTCATAGTATAATGTCTTACGGTATTTTACTATGAGGAAGGGCTGCAGACATTACAATAGAGCGATATACAATCTTCGCCGGCGCGATTCTCTAAGGGAACTGTTTAAGGGAATTAACATCATGACGGTTCCTTGTCAATATATTTATGAAAACATCATGTACGTGAGAAAGAATTTACATCTTTTTAGTAAAAACGGCGATAGACATAATTACATTACTAGAAATAGGGACCAATTAGTTCAACCAGGTTTCAGACTGGCTAAAGTAGCCTCATCTTTCATGGGGTACTGTACAAAATGTTACAATAAAATTCCTCCCCAAATTCTAGAACTGAATGAGACGAAATTTAAAACTTGTATAAAACGCACACTATGCAGGCAAGCATATTATGAATTGGGGGATTACATCACTGATTAAAATGCTTGGCTCAATGCTAGTCTTGCTCCACAAACACTAGGGCGCAAAAACAAGTGATATGCAGAACATTATTGTTTTTGAAGTATTGTTGGACCTGCTGAAGACTGTATGAATATATTTGTATTATATAGACTCAATTTTTTTTTTTAAGTATTTTATAACTGCGCAGCTATGTACCCAACTGTAGATCTACCATTTGCTGTACCTTTGTGTCGTTCTTTGACTTTTGTGTGCCCTGGCAGTTGAGTGTGTCATGCTCTCTCAAATGTCTCTCTGATAGTGGCGCGTGTGTTGGATCATTCGGTTCCCTTCATGATGGTTGAGCTGGGTGGTGCCGATTCATGCGTCAGGTTCGTGAACGGGCGCCGTCAGTTGGGATTGCTCTTAACTTAACTGCTTCGGATGCTAATGTTTTTCTAGTACCTATTGTGTAACTGCACGGTACATGTGTAGGTACTTTTAATACTTTGTATCTGTACGTAGTATAGTATGTAGTGATTCTGGGTGCATTGTCCTCACACATATGAATGTATTAATGTATGTACTTATGTACCTAAGTATGGAATTTCTTGTGCGTTCTTCTCCATAACAAGCTACTTTCCGAATGCACGGTAGAATCAATTTTTATTCCTTTTAATTTTTTATGTATTAACGTTCAAAAGTGCAGCTTGGTGGCCTAGTTGAAATAAAATATCTTTGTCTTTGTCCTAAGCCCTTAAAAATCATTACTGGCCGATGTATGAAATTTATTCGAATATGTAATGAGATTATAAGATTAATAAGCTGTGTGCAGTCTCTGGTATTAGTTATAGTCAATCCGAGATGAGTGGTTGTTGATATTAATTAATGTTGCATATTAATAGTGTTAATCGAGTTAATTGCTACCTGGCTTAGAACATTGTTTGCGATTAATTTAGATGATGAAGAAGAAAATCGATGAACGTAATCAGCAAGTAGATACATATCAAACTGCTAAGTAGATCACTTAAATGAAGCAAACTAAAAAACTATAGAAGAAAAATCTTATGATATATATAAAGCTTAGAAATCAGTAAGTACATGTGAATAACATAATCCTGAACATTCACGAGAAAGGTCCAAAATCGGGACATGCGAAAATAAATCCATTACCGTTTCTTTTGACTTCGCCGTAATCTATTAACGGAATGGATAAAAGCGGAAAAGGACCAAGAAAGTGTGTTCTCTAATCGTAAATAACAGCTCATGTGGGCAACACAGGGCCTTCGACGTACCCGCTTTCCTTAAGGCCCCTAAAAAGACAATTTTGGCTCACGCTACATTAGAAATGCCCGTAAAATACGCATTGAACATCTTGTGCACCATTAGCGGAAACTACTGGTCAATAACTGTTAAAAATGTACAGAACATTAGCTCCTGTAACGAGGAAACAAGGTAACGTTTTTCAGGCTTTCTGGGTATTTTCAGTGCATAGAGCCTACTAAACGACTGAACAATATTCAGCTAAACGTGGATGTTATGAATATTCTTAGAAATAAATATACGAACCATCTAGTAAAAAAAACCTTATACCGAAAACATAACAAGAGGGTTTAGCCTAAGAGAGAATAGAACCCGTGAAGAATAGAAGTCTAGGAATACCAAAAAATAAAGAAGTGGAAGGCGATACATAAGAAAAACTTGTGAACTACGGGTAGTTTGGACTCAAAGAACCTACAACTTAGAAAATTGTTGCTACGTCTGTATTTTTCTTTGAGGCCATAGATATTTCGATTGCTTAAAAATATATTGAAAGGGTTCTATATAAGTTCTTTTTATTTAATACAAGCTTTGCCACGCGACTTCACTGCCGCTGCCGCCTATGCCACAGAAATCGTGCATTTTAGGAGTAAAAGCCATAGGCGTTGCCATATCACTCAGGGATTGGTAAAGCTGGGTCAGAACTTCCAAATATTACCTCCAACGGAAAAAAATAATAGTTTAGACTATTTCATGGCCTATATTAACAAATAAATGATTATGTAGTTGCTTTGACAATAACATATTGTCCATTGTTTGGCTAATCTATATATCTATCTATATATATAAAAGCGAAAGGTGACTGACTGACTCACTGACTGACTGATCAATCAACGCACAGCCAAAACTGCTAAGCCTAGAAGCTTGAAATTTGGCATAAAGGTTCCTCAAGTGACGTAAGTGTGCACTAAGAAAGGATTTTTGGAAATTCCTCCTCTAAGGGGGTAAAAACGGGGTTAAAAGTTTGTATGTAAAATCTAATTCCTTCGGCCAAAATTCTTGAAACTTACCACAAATAGTATTCTAAGTAAACGATAATGATTGGCATTATTATTTTTTCCGAAACTACCCCCAAAAGATGATTTAGGGGATGTAATTTTTTTAGTAGAATCTTATTTATTGGGATAATAAACATGAAACTTGACATAAACACCAACATCAATAAACAATAAAGGTTGTCGTTATTAGTTGTTTGCAACTACCCCCAAAAGACGATTTAGGGGGTATTACAATGTTTTTGAAGAATCTTATTTCTTGGGTTAATACATTCGAAAATTGACATGAAGCCCATCCTAAATAAACAATAAAGGTTGTCATTCTTAGTTTTTCGAAACTACCCCCTAAAGATGATTTGGGGGTGTTAAAGTATATTTGAAATATCTAATTTCTTGGGTTAATAAATATGTAAATTGACATAAATACCCATCCTAAGTGATCAATAAAGGTTGTCATTATTAGTTTTATTTATCTATTCCCAAAATACGTTTTAGGGGGTGTTAAAGTGTTTTTGAAGAATCTTATTTCTTGGGTTAATAAATTTTAAACTTGGCACAAATACCAACCCAAGGAAACAATAAAGGTTGTCATTATAAGTTTTTCGAAACTAACTCTAGCTAAGTATCTTACTGCACTGGGTTTCGTTTTCTGATTCTAGGGGACCACTAAGTCGCGATTTTGCGGCCGTTCAACCTTTAAGGAGGTGAAAAGGGTAAAAATTAGTTTGTATGCAAAATCAAATTCCTTGGGGATAAGATTGATACTCAAAATTTACATAAAACTTTTTTTAAACTCTCTCCCAGATAGGGTTAGGGGTGTTAAAGTTTTTTTTTGAGGAATCTCACTGTGCAACCTGATTAACATAAACGATAAATAAAAAAGAGAAGAAAAGAGTGAATAGCATAAATATTATTTAGGTTGTTCAAAACTCAACCCTCAACGGTGCAAAAAGTGGTTGATAAGTTTTTAGGGGAGTATTTTACTTACTTTGTGGCGGTAACTTAAAATTTATTATTCTTGAAGTCAAATAAAGAATAATCCCAAACCAATAAACCCTGTATATCTACGATTCCCAGTTTTTTATCGTTATAATAATAGCTTATTTTTGGTCGCCTTCACTAACTGCATATACGAAAATCATTTATAGGATAAACGAAATCACGCGAACGAAGTCGCTGGCGGTGTGCTAGTACTTTATAAATGATGTAGGTACTTAATAAACATCTGAAACTTAAACAACGGGTTGGCCGGAGCAAAGTGTGTTTATATCCCTCACATCCCTCTTTTAAAGTTTAAATGGTTTCGATGCCACCAAGATTGCAGTGACCACTTAAAGTGAACATACGCTGAGACGCAGGCGGCACAGTGCAGCGAAGATTTTGTAAAGTATAGGTTGACTTAACTTGTAGCCCTGTATAGTATGATTTCGCTAATAAGAATCTGAATCGCTAATATAATTTGTGGTACCTTTAACATTCTAGTTTACTGAAATTAAAAATAAATAAACAATCTTAATTCATACAGCTACTTATTTTGTCAGTAAGAATTAAGTATCAAGCATTGTTAGAAGTTGAAAACGTATAGATATTACCTAGATACAACGTCTCAACTGCCAGCGCCGCGGCGCTCCAAATCTTCTCGGTGTAACAAAATAAAATAAAAATGAAGGAAAGAAAATATCTGTTAAGTTTACTGGATGTCTCGAAAAGATAAGCTATTGACGTAAGATGTTACTTTATTTTCCTGTTCTGTTTCTGGATGTGTAGATAATTGGCCATTCGCAAACCTATAATAGATAAACAAACCTATAGTATTAGATACTAACGAGTGCAGGGAGGTATGGCAGAGTAAGGAGCTTCACAGACGCACCTACTGGGTCCTACATGGGCCTGATGTAACACTTAGCGTCCGTGGCCTGGCTGCGATTTAGTGACCTTTTCGGGGAAACAGAAGGTTTTGGCTTTGCGATTATGGACGAATTTATGATGATGAACAACTACCGGAAATACATTGTGAAAGACAGCACGGTTGAAATCTGTCGAACATGTCACCGGCCGGGCGGCCGGGGGAATCAATCCGTCACATCTTATTGAGATAATATCGTCATTATCTCCGGTTGTTCTAATTGAGCTAACGGAGACTATTTGTATAGACACAACCTTGTAGCCTGGATTATCCATCAGTAACTTGCTCTTAAATACAATCTTGTGGAATCGGAAGTACCGTGTACTATAGGTACGGTACTTCCACATGACGAGAAACTCGTGAAGGCTGAGAGTGATAAGAAAACTAAGTATCTTGGGATGTGAATACAGCAGTCATTATGTCGATTAATAGTCGTAACGACTAATGGCATAATAGCAAAGAGCCTCGACAAACACCCAAAGAAGCTCTCGTTGAGCAGATGGATCAAGGGCTTGGTCTAAAAAGCAGTACTCCTGTACATGGCACATATAGTTAGGAGGTTCTTCTCTCAAGAGCCCTGACCACCGGTAGCTTGGACCCTGTTCCCGATACCGGTGGGCTAAAATTTTATATTTTTAAATGATTTAGGATAAAAATGTAGAATATGTATATACAATGAATAATTGGCTGTTATTATTATTAAGCTGTTGAAATGAAAATATATAGATACTCGACCTTGATGTGACTTTTTCAATTCGTATGTACTTTTTTAAGTTTATTTTGGACATCACTGTTATCGGTGAATCAAAACATTGTGAAGGAACCTGGACTGATGGACTGAGTAGTGGAACAGTAAAAGGCTGGTATTGCTATTAGGTACTCGACAGCCTCACCTTACCTACTTAAAAAAGAAGAAGGCTGAATAAATATTCAGGTTTGTACGGCTGAAAAAAGGGCCTCTTATCACATATTAGGAACGACGTTTGATCGCCACATTTGTTCATTGGTTGTCTTATTTATTTATTATATTCTTTATTGTACACCATAATAGTATATTATGCAACTTGTGAATAAAGGACGAACTTAAAGCGAAGGCCATAGATGAATAAAGAGCAAGTGAAGGATTCTAACTACTGAATCACGACTGTAGGGAGTGATTCAGTAGTTAGAATGATGATTGAATCACGAGCATAGCGAGTGATTCAAGTGTTAGAATCCTTAGCGATGGCCCTTGATATAAATCCGTTTTATTCAAGACTTGCATACTATATTTTATACCATGACTACGAGAAAAAGAAAAATTTAAGCGAAAAGCACAAGGAAAAATAAATAAATAAATGGTTTATTACCTTCCAAATTTACTAAAAATGTGAAACTCTGACCCCTGAGCAAGGTCTAATCTGTGTTTCAGGGGCCAGTGACACAAAGTACATAAGCGGCGGCGCTCCGCAGACAGAGAGTCCACTACGAACAAAACGCCATTTTGAACGCACACATTGACATTACGATTTTACAAGGAATAATGGGCAATATTGGACCGAGGTCAGTCGCGGCTGTCACGAGTGCTTTGTGCGGGCGTTTGTCACGTCATTCAACATAAAGTAGGTACTGTAAAGAGGTTGCATTGGCTGGGTTACCAATATTAATTGTTACAGACAGAATATACTTTAAATTAATTAAATATAATTTAAATTCGTTCTTTAATTCATTTTAAGTTATAAAGGTCATTAAATTTTCAAGATGATTAGTTAGAAATTAAATATCTAGGAAAATAATAAATTATTTTAAGTCCATTGACGAAATTGGAAAGGGTATAAAACTTGTTATAATAATAAAATATGGTTTAGGTTTAAGTCATCTAGATCATAAATATGTTTCCTCCGATTGCAAAGCATAATTTTCTTCTTATTTAAGTACCTACATATTTTTAGTTCGCTTCTTAAGCAGTCGGGTTTTTTAATTTTATTAAAAAAAAACATTTATATTTTTGTCTAGCTTGGTGCTTTTCACATTTTTATGTTTTTGGTGGGATCATTATTACACCATTGTTACGTCTTTTTACCAACCAATATTCGTCGTATGTGGTGTGATCTGTAATGGATATTTGATGCTCTTTCTACCCTCTAAATCATGTAAGCATGATATGATGTATGTTTAGACGAATCGATGTATGTTTGTAACTTATACAACCTACTCTTTTTTTAAATTCGGTATCAATATAGTAGCAACCCTAGTGAGTCTGTCAAGTTTAGCTGTCAATTTTCGAAAAGGCGGGAGTGGCCCTTCTGTATACTTTCTATTTTGTGCCAGTGACCACCTCCGTTACGTTACATAATTATAATTAATTAAACACTGTAAGGCAATTATTCCTTACTCACCAGCCAGCTCAGGGGTAGATGTTCAGGATGTGAAAATTGCAGGGATGATTTCGCATGAGGGTCGACAGAAGTAAAATTCATACTATTTGATCAACTAGTTTAATAACACACAGGCATCACTGCAGCACCACAATTTAAAGGTATCACATTTACTTGTGTATGGGATATAAACTACCCTTTAAACTTAGCATCAGATGTATGATATCACAATCAGCATCGTTCCTGTGCAGATGGCATCCAGTATCTCACCGGTCAGAATATCATGGGTGTTCGGAGCCTGTTGTTGAATGCTGTATAGCTGTTCTTATTTCACGCCGTTGACCATGTTTTATTCTATTTATAGTTTATATTTAAAATTAGTCTTAACAAGCCCTGTCGATGGGAAAAATGCGTTATTAGCATCATACAAGCACATGTCTCACAAGCATGAAAATATAGTTTAATTCCACCAATACTCACACTTTTCTTTGCGTTATAGAGCAAACCGTGATCCAGCGCGAACCGCTCGCAGACGGTCATCTTCTATTGTTACTTCTATTCTAATAACGAACAATTGCGTGACTCAATTATTTACCTTAATATTTCAAGGATGATGACAAAAAGAAACATATTTTTACTATGTGACCTTGTCACTCTCTTTGCCTAGTTTTCTTTCATTATTTACGGTCAGCTGACCTCGTCATTCTTCGCCAAAAGTGTATGTACTAAGTTGTCAAAAGTGTATGTCGCTCACTCGGCACTAACCGATCACGAAAGTGTCCTATTCTTCCTAGTGACGAAAAACCCAAAACCTACTATAAAACAAACAGCCACCCGTATTAACCATGATAGACTTGACGCAGAGATAAAGCAACTTAACTTTGATCAAGTGTATTGCACGCAAAATCCTCATGAGGCAGCAGAGCTAATGATAAATTTAATTACACAGGCAATTGAGTCAAGCACTAAAACCATCAAAATACCTAACCGGAAAAAAATCATAAAACCATGGCTCACTCCGGGTCTTCTACGATGTGTCCGACATAGAGATAATCTACACAAAAAATTCAAAAAGTTTAAAAATATCTTTTATTAGATATAGAAACTACTGCAACAAGCTTTTAAAAAAGATAAAAAAAGACTATGAGAGGAACGAAATAAGCGATGCTGGTAATAACACCAAAAAACTCTGGGCAGCAATAAACACAATTACAAACAGAATAAAAAAGAAAGACAACACATCAGATTTATTAAAGTTGTCTGCTACTCCTCAAGAGTCGGTTAACATTGCCAATAAATTCTTCGCAGAAATCGGTAAAAATCTCGCGGAAAGGATATCCAATAGATCATCTTATAACGCGCATAATACCGTCAATCAGGGGGCAGCACAATCTATGGTTCTTTCACCCCCGATGATGATGAAGTTACCAAACTGATAATGTCCCTACGTAGCGACACTGCTGCGGGGTGGGACAGAATATCAAGCGGTCTCCTAAAAAAGCACATAGACATTGTTGTACCACCCCTCACGTATATCTGCAACCTTGCGCTTTCATCTGGGCAATTTCCCAAATCTTTTAAAAAAGCCATAATACACCCAATATTTAAGGGGGGGGACAGAGGCCGTGTCAACAACTACAGACCTATAGCAGTACTTCCTACTCTATCTAAAATACTGGAGCGGATCATGAACAATAGGCTCGTGGATTACTTGGAGAAATTTAACATCCTCTCACCCTCACAATATGGATTCAGGGCGGGCAAATCCACGGCCGATGCAGTTCATGAACTGACCAATTATGTCATCACTAACTTGGATGATGGACAGAAAGTTATGGGCATTTTCCTGGATCTTGCCAAAGCTTTTGACACGGTGTCTGTCCCTACTTTGATTCGTAACATGGAAAACATAGGAATCAGGGATGTTCAGCTCAAACTCTTTGAGGACTACCTGAGTGAGCGTACCCAGTGCGTTAAGATAGACGATACGATCAGTGACGAACGCACTGTCTCCTACGGCGTGCCACAAGGCAGCGTAATCGCCCCGACACTCTTCCTTATATACATTAACGAGCTGGGTATGCTCACTCTTCCCAAGGGTAAAATTATAACCTTCGCGGACGATACTGCCCTTCTCTTCAGCGCTAATACATGGCACGATGTATATATGCAAGCACAGTCGGGTTTCGAAGTCGTGACGGACTGGTTGCGTAATAATGTACTCACTCTTAACGCGGAAAAAACCGTTTACTTGCCCTTCTTTTTGAAAAACAATTCGACAACCATACACATGAACTCGCTGTATTCTATAGTAGCCCACACATGTTCCAAACAAAATACAAATAATTGTACCTGCACCACCCGCATTCAGAAAATAGACAGTGCAAAGTACCTAGGGGTAATAATAGATAGCACCCTAAGCTTCAAAAAGCATATCAATACTCTCAGTAATAGGCTACGTAAACTTATATACGTCTTCAAGACCCTAAGACATGTGGCAGACGAGAAGCTAAGGAAATCGGTTTACTTGGCTCTCGCCCAGTCCCTTCTAACCTACTGCATAACGTCCTGGGGTGGTGCTACAAAAAATACTATATTAGAGCTTGAACGAGCGCAGAGAGCCATTCTGAAAGTATCCTTATTCCGACCTTTCCGTTATCCAACGGTTATGTTATATAAGGAAGCAAAGGTGTTAACGGCTCGCCAGCAATTCATATTGCAAACGGTTGTAAAACAGCATGGTCTCACTACCTTCAACCACTCAATCTCCCTCAGAAGAAGACGATTCGATCCCAATGTCCGCCATCACATCCGGCTCTCGACTACTTCCTCTCATCGCTTCTTTTGCTACCTTGGTTGCTTTCTTTATAATAAGATAAATAGGATACTCCCAATTTATAACCTCACCAAAACCAAATGCAAAATTAAACTAAGCAATTGGCTCCGGGAGTTGAATTATGAGGAAACAAAAGAACTACTTGCTGTCCCAAAATAGCCATTATACGCCAAACATACTATTCCCCCCACCCCACACACACTACCCACACATTCACCCACATATACACCGTACTCACTCACAAACACTCATTCAGACCTACTAAACATACCTACTAACACCAAGCACCAATAATTGATACCATTTTCCTTTTCTGTTTTATTGCTTTTAGAAATTCTTGCCAATTATTGTACACAAAATTAAGATGTAAGCACTACCCAACGGGTGGAGACCTGGTGTCCTGAAAGACAGACCTCACGTCTAGTTTAGGCACCAGTCTCCCACAGTATAATTATTGTTGTTACGTACCTACTTTGTATTGATACCTCTCTAAATGTACCTATATTGTGGTGAGAAATAAATCATTATCTTATCTTATCTTATCCAAGTTAGGGAGAGACTCTTGTTAGGACACAGGTCCTGTCTGTCCAGTGTTAGGCAATCGGTCACAGACGAAAAAGTGCTTTTAATTTTATCTGGATGTGTTTACTGTAGCTGTGATGTGCTTAAGGTTGAATGGAAGAGAATATTTAAACGTTCGCTTTTTAAATCGACGTTACATTCATAGCTTCTGCCAGCGGCTTCGCCCGCGTGAATGTCGAATATTATCCCGATGGAACGTATTCCTGGGATAAAACATTACATATGTGCGATTCCTGACTATAATCTATCTCTGTGACAAATTGCATCCAGATCCGTTTATTTATTTATTTAATTAAGGACAACCAACAAAGCATACACCAAAAAATACATGTTGAAGCACTCGTATTATTACATTTTATAGTGTAGCCTTAATTAAAGGCTGCCACGGCATGCATTAAACAAAGGAATAGGAAATGTAGAACAGTGTTTACTACTTTTCAAATAGATTGTTACATAAATACAGTTTACGTACAGTTTACGTAAATTGTAACGTAAAACCGACATACAAATGAAAACTCATGAATATTGCTGGTTTTGCTCGATCAATCCAAACAATTTTGTACAACGTTGCGCCAACCAACCCAAATACAAACATACACCAAATCTTTATATTTATGTAAGTGAAAAAGACAAAATAAAAATAAACTATAATATTCTTATCTCCCCTTCACTCTTGAGATAATGCCCTATGCAAGACAGACTTAACTTCTCCCGTTCAGCCGTTCTGGCGTGAAGAAGTAACAAACACACTCACAAACTTTCGCCTTTATAATATCAGTAGGATTTGCAAAGTAGATTTTGGAAAAAGTTTTATGATGCTTTTCTATTGGGAAAACTTAAGAGGAAATGTGAGCAGAGAGCTTCGACTGAATTTCCTTAGTAAAAAGTCATAATTCTTAGTTTGGCTCTCGCCTATTTCCTCCTCCAATATTGGACTAATTTAAAAGATATTCCATTAATTGATTATACATGATATATGTTGTGCTTCTATTATATTATATATTCTTTTTTCATTTATAGTTGTCATATTTGTACACTAGGCATCTGTTGACAGCGCATCTTTTGATGGTACTAGTGCTTCTAAAGATAATGTATCATCAAAAAGGAAAACAAAAGGGGCACAGAATATATATTTTCTTAATGATTTATTTACTAGCGCGAGCATCGAACCTAGACGCCATGCTCAGTAGTTACGCTTTCAACCACAAGACCAACGAGATAAACCTGTGCATTGAACATATTTAATGCAAATCAGAAAAGCCGTGGTATGTTAATATTCCCTAATAAATTATTAAGGCGGAAACATCAAGGTAGCCCACGAAACTCAACTTACTTTATTTGCAATTCAAAGCTCAGTATTAAGTTGTATGACAATGTTATTCGCGCAAAAAACCTTCTTATTAACCGAATTAAAATCATTAATAAGTGACAA
Source organism: Orthosia cruda (assembly GCA_964057195.1). Classification (NCBI taxonomy): domain Eukaryota; kingdom Metazoa; phylum Arthropoda; class Insecta; order Lepidoptera; family Noctuidae; genus Orthosia; species Orthosia cruda. Next base: position 14,021,776 of record OZ059832.1, on the reverse strand, counting down.
TTTCGGCCTCAAATGCCTAATTTAACGAAGTCGTCATTCAAATAGATAATAGGCATGTAAATAATCATTTCGATGATTCTTCTTTTTATTTCCGAGCCGATGGTAAATGGCCATTTGTATTTAAGTAAATGATTTATAAAAATTGCCAAAATCTGAATAACAGTGGACAGCACATTACTCGCTGCACGGATTGTCGATGAAGCTAAGAAATTCGAGTGGCAAAGACGCAACGTTGTAAACCCACAAGATGGGCCGATAACCTGGTGAAGACTTTGGGAATCCCCTGGATGCGAGACACACAGGAGCGGTCACGAGTGGCGACACTTGTGGCCTATTTTCAATAGTGGACGTCTTTTCGATGGAATGATTTGACCTCAATGGCGTTTTTTAGGTCCTCTTAAGATATATGGACACTTCGAATACTCCAATTTAAGCGACATGGTTTGAACTACAATTGCTGATTGTATGTAGGTAATGATTTTAAATAGCTACCCTTAAAAGAAATTAAACAAAAACATTATTAACGGAACTACTTCCAATGTTTCTTGCAACAGTGAAAATTTATTGGAGGAAGAGGAAGATTGGAATATTTAATTCGATAAGGGGAATTCTAAGTGGCTTGGCGACTGTAGCGCGAGGTCAAATTAATAGCGCCATATTCTCAAGTGCTTGAAGTTTTAAGAAAGCCATCGTACAAACTATTGTTCAGTGAAGTTGGAAATATTTTCACGCTTTGAAAACAAAGAAATTTATTAATAGTGTCTGACGGCTTGAAATTCAATTTTCACCTTTATGTAGCAAATATTAATATTATAACAATAGCTTCAGAAAAAGAGTATAAACCTTTTATGAAACAACTCAAAAGCTACAACCACTTTCTATATTTTAAAATCACCTGCTTTTCAAAATTCTACTATCACGATAAAACTATTATCTCCTTAACTTACAGACGTCTAAAAATTGTTATATTTGAATGGCTGCATCCCCTAAATTATAACCAAACAGAAGACCTTTTACAAATACAGTCGTAGAATTGGGATATAAATAGCAAAAATACCTACCTACCTATATACTTAACACTCACCCCTACATACTCCACACTCCACATAATTATACTCATACACATTCACTCACCAAAAAGCAACATAAACTAAATTCAAAGAATAAAATAATACAATTTAATTTTATCTCCATGTAACCATGTAAAATTTTTATTTTTTGCCTTACCTACTTAGGAAGAGACTGGACCCCGCAACACAGGGTATCCTAGTGTGGGATCCAGGGAATTTGTCAATAACTAGCACTTAAGGGTTTCTATGTTATGTATTATTGTTTTAATATTGTACTGTGCAAAAATGAACGAAATAAAATAATTTATTATTTATTATTTTACAAATTTCTCGCAAGCGAGATAATAATAAGATAATTAAACCAATCTGTGGCCCTGTCAAGTGTGACACATAAAATTTTCTCTCTCAATTTTCCAATTTAAACTAATACAATATTAATATAGAATAATACAATAGAAAAATGACTAAACACACTAAAACAAAGACAAAAAAAAGATAATGCAAAACTACAATAGTTACAATATAACCCAACAAAATCAACATGAAAACATTGAGGTAATAATGTACTACGCACTAGAGAAGTCACCACACATCACTGCTGTTCATGTGCGGTTTGCCGGCCGCACGTCACTTAGTTGCTTGCTAGATCTTGAGCGCCTATGTCATTGTTTGTTTTTAAATGAAAAAACTTTCAGACGCATTAAATCGGCATATTTAATGCGTCTGCAAGTTTTTTGTCGTGTGTTTTAAGATATTGCACTTATAATACTGCTGGCTACTGGGCCTCAAGTCCGGTCTCTTCGGGAGGCTATGGTTGAGCGCTTGAACCTGTCTTTAGAGGCAGTCTCCGAATGGGGCAATGCCAATCTAGTTTCAATGCTGCTAAGACCCAGGCGTGTCTTTTTTCCGCAAAAAAGAGCCAATTCCACCCGGCTCCATCCTTCCGTGGTGTAACCGTGCCGATAACGGACCATCTCGAACTTCTTGGTGTTACGTTAACATCGACCCTCAATTTTGGTACATTCATTGAGTCAAAGGCTCAATTGGCTGCAAAAAAGTTGGGGATCCTTGCGAAGGTGAGACGGTACTTCACGCCTGAACAGCTGCTCAACTTGTATAAAGCGCAAGTTCGGTCATGCATGGAGTACTGCTCTCACCTCTGGGATGGATCTGCCAAATACCAGCTTGATGCACTTGAGTCGATTGACAGACGGGCCAAAAGGCTTATTGGCAACGATGCACTGGTCGCCTCAAAGCTCCAGAGCCTCGAACATCGACGCTGAGTTGTCAGCCTGTCGGTTTTTTATCGGTTACATTTCGGGGAGTGCGCGACGGAACTGCACAATTTGATTCCGCCAAGCCCTTTCCATCATCGGACTACAAGACGTACGGCAATGTGCCATCGGTACATGGTGGATATCCCACCCATACGCACAAAGCGTTTTGAAAATACTTTCATTGTGCGTACAGCTAAGGAGTGGAACTCCCTGCCGGCGTCCTTGTTTCCTGATAGCTATAACCTAGGGGTCTTCAAGTCAAGAGTGAATAGGTTACTTCTAGGCAAGCGAGCTCCACTTTCGACCATATCATCGCTTAACATCAGGCGAGATAGTGGTCAAACGCGAGCCTATAAGGAATAAAAAAAAAAAAAAAAAAATTCAACTAATACGGCGAAATTCAAAGGAATAACTTTTCATCGATGAGTAACTAGATAATCATTTTTAAATTAAATTCGAACAAAATATTTGGTGGACGCCATGTTGCCTCATTTGTCATATAGACTAAAAATTAAGATGTGGCAATTTGTATAACAAGTGTAGGTAGAATTAGATGACGTTTGTTCTTATAGCGGAAAATAACAATCTAACATATATTAAGAAAGGAACTGACTGTGGTTATTCAAATAAATAGTTTAACAAATTGGTATGTATGGTAGGTGGATAGGTGAGTAGGGTAGGGTAGAATGCGTAGATAGATAGGTAGGATAGGATAGGGTAGGTAGGTAGCCAGTTGACGGAAGCGAAGTCGAGGAGGACAGCTAGTACCTAAATAATGGGACGATGTAAATTACTTCAAGTCAGCATTTAGCTTTGATATGCTTAAGCAAAGCATACAGGACGGTTAGTAGGTACTGATGCCATACCGGTACTTGCTGGCTTACTTCCGGTCAACCTTGAAGTGCAGCGACGTGCTGCAATGATGTTTAACGCGGAGTGACCGTGAGAAAATCTCTAGATTATTTGAACCACATATTGACGTCTGGGAGGAACTTTTATCCGAATGGCAATGTAGGTGGTATAATTCCATCAAGGGCCGACACCTCCACCAAATCTTTCCATCTGTTCGCGTGCGGTTGGCCAGGACGTTGCTGGAGGTAGATCACTGTGTTGCCCAATTTCTCACAGGGCATGGTAACTTTAAAAGTAAATTATTTTTCTTCAAGCTCGTTGCCTCGCCTCTATGTCAGTTTTCTACATCTGACTGCGAATATGTACAATCTGCACATCATATTTTATGGAAGTGTATTCTTTGGCACAATGAACGCAATACTATGTTAAATAATGTACATGCTGCATCAGGAGTTGTTTACTATATGGACCTTGTGGAAACTAGAACAAATTTCCGTGCGTTCAATCGTTTTTGCCATACCTATTATTGGAATCAAATATCAGCTCACAATGTTAGGACCCATTAATATTAATGCAATTTTTTATCCGTGGTGCTAGGCAACTGGGCTTATCCCAGTTGTATACGACCCTTTATGCCTATTGGCCTTGTTTGTTCTGTCGCCTACTTGAAGTGGAAATTTGTTTATTTCTTACTCCTCTGTTGTTCTTTTCTGATTAATTCATTCTCCGGGACTTCGTCGAGCTTCATTGCCTCGGCGCTTTTCTGGTGGTCGCCACTATTGATTCTGGCTTTCAGGAGTTGCAGTGGTTTGGGTTTAGTGCGGTGGGAAAGTCCCAAAAAAAAGTACATAAATAAAGAAAAACAAAGTTTCTTAGTTGGTCATTTCAACTAATAATAAATTTTCAAGAAAAGTGTGAATTCTAATGAAGCTTGTTAGGTATAAAGCTATGTAGGTACCACTTCTGTAGTCAGTCAGCAGTTTAGTCTATATGAGTGACTGGTTGTTGCAGAATGATGAACGAAACGCGTAAGCGCCATGAAAATCACGGCGCTTCCGTCTTTTTGATTGCGAGAAAACTATACCTTAGAAGCGCTTTAGCGCTGCGTGTTTATACTGTTTTGTTTGACGAATAATTATTGTTTCAGCACTGTAGCGAACTTTAGTATAAACTCTTGTAAAAATGGAGCATGTCCTTTGCTTAGGATAGCTTCTCTAGTACGTAGTACATATTATCTCAATGCATGAAAAATAATTTGACAAGCTGAGACAATGAAAATATGTTCACACGAAGCCAGGCCCGTGAGAAGAACACACGCCCAACATCTTCGGGTTCGTCGCTCAGCTCCGCCTCGCAGCCGCCGGGACCATCTACAATCGTAAGTCAAGCGATCCCGGACGCTGCAGTTGCGTCGAGCTCGAGCGACGAATATTTTTCTCCGCCGACGACACCACCACCTGCGCGGAGGACGCCGGCCGCCGGACAGCCAGGGATCTCGAGGCCCATCGGCCTCTGGCAGGGTCCCCGCTCCCGGTGGGAGTGTGCAGCGCATGCGATGGACGCAATCGATCAATGAAAACGTTATGCGCGCATACTTTGGGGCTACAGAGGGGGGAATCAACCTGACTGCGTACCGTGGTCGGACGCTATCTCTGTTTCAGGTGCTAGAGCCAGCTGTCAACGTTTCGGCCCAACGTCTGTCGGGTCAGGTGCGGGTCATCCCACGTAACCGTATGTTGGATGATGCCGTACTAGATAGACTGCGCAATGAATCACGGAATAACCGTGTCTCGCCTGCCTTGCCACTGGCCGCGGTGCAACTGCAACCCAGTGTTTCACCGCGACCAGATAATGATGGTGAGGATGACGATGACAGGGCTATATCTGTGAGTACCCAATACAATGCACGTTTAAGGAGCGCTTTGGAAAGTGCATTCAGCGAGTATCGCTCCACACCACCTGAGCTTAGACCTCGACTACCTCGTCTGCCCATGCATAAGAAAAATAGGGCGCTGGTGTGTGCTCTTGATTCGCAGCTATCAAATGTTTTTGATAGCAGCGGAGACCTTGCCGATACCCACTCAATGCTGTACTGTGCGGCTGCTGCGGCATGGCGTGTAGCTAACGTCAAATTCCCAAAAAGTGACAGAGCTTCACAACCAGCTGTACCAGCTTGGCAGTCCAGGATTGAGCGTCGTATCGGTGAGGCTAGAGCACTCATCGGCTAACTTATCTGCTTCAGGGAGGGCAACACTCACCCTAGAGTGAAGCACTTTGTGAGGCGGGCGTTCTCGGGGACTGATATCAGTTCTCGAGATTATCTTTCCCGCGTCACAGAGCGTATCGACTTCCTGAAGCAGAAGATCTATGCTTGGGCGAGCTGTATTCGTCGGTACAAGCGGCGAGTCGAGCGATACACTCAGAATAGCACATTTCAAAGCAACAAAAGGTGTTTATAGGGCTTGGGAGCGACCCGACCAAGGTGTGACTGATATGCGCCTACCAGATAACGACGGCATGTGTTCTTTCTGGCGCGATATATGGTCGGTGCCTGTCAGTCACACCGAGGGTGACTGGACTCGGGACGTCGAGCAAGCGTGCGCTCCGATACCACAAATGGGGGCAATTACTTTTAGCCCCCTAGATGTAGCTCGTGCAGTCCGTCCGTTGCCCAACTGGAAATCTCCAAGGCCAGACGGACTGCAAAACTTTTGGATTAAGTGGTTCCAAAGGTCGAACGCTCATTTGGCATATCAGTTCCAGTCTGCCTTAGAGTCAGGGTCGCTGCCCCAGTTCCTAACGACAGGAATAACCCACCTGCTCTATAAATCGGGTAGTACTGCGGATCCTAAAAATTATAGACCGATAACGTGTTTACCGACGGTCTATAAAGTTCTTACATTCATTCTTAGAGCTAAAATTAATCAACATATAGACAATAACGCCATCATGTCTGCGTCTCAGAATGGATGTAGGAACGTGTCCCGCGGTACTAAGGAAGTGCTCCTTTTAGACATTGTCATTAGCCAACAGGTTCGCCGTACCCGCAAGGATCTGGCGACATGTTGGATAGATTACAAGAAGACCTATGACTCAGTGCCACATACATGGCTCATGAGGGTGCTGGAGTTATATAAAATTTATACAACTCTGCGCGCCTTCCTGAAGTCATGTATGGGGCAATGGAGGACGGTTCTTCACTATCCAGGATGTCGACAGATTTAGAAAAACAGCGAACCTATAAGTATCAAGCGCGGAATATTTCAGGACGACAGTCTGAGTCCTCTGTGGTTTTGTTTAGCCCTGAAACCTCTCAGTATACTGCTGGAGGGTTCAGGTTTGGGCTATCGGTTGAGGACTAGGAGGTTGCCATGTAAAGGAGGTGTGATATGACCGACTACCCGTCGGATGATCTGAAACTCTTTGCCCCCAACAACTTGCAACTGATGAAGCAACTGAAGGTAACAGAAACCTTCAGTGACGCCATCAGGATGGAATTTGGTGTGGACAAATGTGCAGTCATACATATAGAGCGAGGGGAGATTATGGAATCCGTGGGAATACAACTCTCGGATTCCATACACCTTAGATCCCTTTCTTCAAACGAAACTTACAAGTATTTGGGTATATCGGAAGCACTAGGCATCAATGTAACTGACGTGAAACAGTCGTTGAAGGAACGCTTCTTTGGCCGCCTGAGAAAAGTATTAAATAGTCTTTTATCAGGCGAGAACAAGGTGCGCGCCTTTAACGGATGTGTCATGCCGGTCTTGATGTACTCTTTCGGCATACTCAAATGAACTCAGACAGAACTTGACGCCCTGGATAGGAGGGTCCGCACGCTGCTTACCGAAAATCGTATGCATCACCTACGTTCATCGGTTATGAGACTGTATATCCCTTGGAAGTGCGGGGGTCGTGGCTGTTTAAATGCTAAGACCCTACACAACCGCGAGGTATGCAGTCTTAGGGAATACTTCCAGGCCGCTGACGTGGGTATGCATCGAGATGTGGTAGCAGTGGACAAGGGCCTTACCTCGCTCTCCTTGGCTAACGAGAACTGGCGCAAACCTACAATATTAGGTACTAATGACCGCAAGGAGGTATGGCAGAGCAAGGAGCTTCACGGACGTTTCTACCGGGTTCTACATGGCCCTGATGTAAATATTTTAGCGTCAGTGGCCTGGCTGCGATTTGGAGACCTTTTCGGGGAAACCGGAGGTTTTGTCTTTGCGATAATGGACGAAGTTATGATGTCAAACAACTACCGGATATACATTGTGAAAGACGGTACGGTTGACATCTGTCGGGCATGTCACCGACCGGGGGAATCCATCAGTCACGTTATCTCCGGTTGTTCTAGTGTAGTTAACGGAGACTATTTGCATAGACACAACCTTGTAGCCAGGATAATCCATCAGCAACTTGCTCTTAAATACAATCTTGTGGAATCGGAAGTGCATACTATAAGCATGTGCCTGACCAGTTCTCGAAAATGGCAATGTCACGTTGTATTGGGATCGGTCTATCATCACTGACAGGACTATTGTTGCCAACAAGCCTGACATAGTGGCGATAGACCGATTAGAGCGTCGCGCAATGATTGTTGATATAGCGGTCCCCCATGACGAGAACCTCGTCAAGGTTGAGAGAGATAAGAAAAGCAAGTATCTTGATCTGGCTCGCGAGGTTGTCGACATGTGGGACATGTCGTTACGGCCAATGGCATAATAGCCAAGAGCCTCGACGAACATCTGAGGAGGCTCTCGTTGGGCAGCAGGATCAAGGGCTTGATCCAGAAAGCGGTACTCCTGGACTCGGCGCGTATCGTTAGGAGGTTCCTCTCTCAGGAGCCCTGACCACCGGTAGCTTGGACCCTGTTCCCGATACCGGTGGGCTACTATTTTTGTATTTTTAAATGTTTTTTTATTTTATTTTTTATAGAATAATATTTAAAAATGTAAAAATATGTATATAAAATGAGTAAATGAGATAATTAAAAACTTAAGAAGTTATTAGGAACCACATCTAGCTTGCTATCCACATTAACCAGTAGTATTAAAGAAAACTAGCCACCCCACTATTCTATCTAACGTAGCTACCTACCCTCCATTGCTTTAGTTCTAAATGCACTTTCAAAGTCGCACACACGGTATCCTACAAGTATTCTAGACCGTCTATTTCGTTTACGCTAAAAGTGTCACGTTCGATATAAACACGTTTATTTTTCGCGTTTACAAATCCAGTAATGGTGAAAGTCGCTTAGCCAAAATGGCTGCATCGGCACTCCATTAAAGACGTATTATCTCCCTCTGTTGCGAGCACTCCTCACTTTAAAATATCTCTCATACCTAATACTAGAACGCTTATACCGCACAACGTTTTACTCGATTATAATGTTGTTTAGACGCGGCGGACATTTTTGTTTTGGACGATTCTTTTGTTTTATTTTTCACACTCTCCGTGTGAGACAAATGGGTTGGTACATAGAGCAGGGATTCGCAACGCCGGCAGCGAGTAAAGATGCCATTACTTACTAATATATTCGTACTTGTTGGGGCCGAAAAGTTCTTGTGTGGCGACCGCGTACCGGCAGACGCAGCGTTAAAAGGCCTCCCTCTAGGTGCAGTGACGACCTGGTCAAGGCTACGGTAGTCCGGTGGATGCGAAATGCACAAGAAAGATCAGTGTGGCGACGCTTGGGGGAGGCCTATGTCCAGCAGTGGACGTCTTTCGGCTGAAATGATGAATGATGACGATGATATTCGTACTCGGTGCTTGGTGCTACGAACAAGTACGTAAAAAAAAAGAATCAATAACTATTCAATAAATAATAATCCTCAATTGCGGCGATACTCTTAAACGTACTTGATCCTTGACACTTTTAATGTGTGTAAATAGATTGATCTAACCACAAACTTTTGATTTTTCGTTCCTTAAAAAAAACACTAAAAAACTAACATTTTAATATATTACATTTGAATACAGCAAATACAGCATTTAATCTAACATATAGTACACAAGCTTAGCGAATACCTAGCAAAAGCTACAGTTAATACGTTGCCCTACGATGCGCAATTTTTTTCACATCAATTGATTCAATCAAACTCAAAGCCTGCGATCCCCTATGGTGCATGCACCATAGTGGCCCTCGTAGGTATTGAAATAGTTATTACTAGCTATCCTCGAGCCGCGTAAATCTAACCGTCCGAAGTTTTAATATTCCGGATTTGAAGGTATTTTATGTTCCAGCAATCGACCAATCACATGCGAGAAGAAAGACGCGATGTGGATTTCCGTCCATGTAATTGGTCGATCGATGGCGGTCGAACCCTTTGCTTGCCCAAATTCACTTACGCAATTAGGCTGCAGGTAACAGTCTGAAAAAAGAAAAATAAATTTACTGAAAATCTAGGCAAAAGTTACTGTTATAGCGGTTTGAGAAACCTCTTCATCCTTGTGTCTATTATGAAAAGTGGACTGTATTTGAAGGGTTCTGGCAATAGTGCGTTGAAAATAAGCGGGAAAATATTCACGGATCAATTCGGGCGATCTAGTATGGAAATGAGGGAAGTAGTACGCCTTACCTTGTAGTGGTCGATGCCAGCCCACGTGTGGCAGCGAGCTGGTGTTCTTCTACTCCAAAATGGCTCCTTCAGGATCCACACACCTCACACAATTGTTTTATATCCGCGAGGCGGGTTAATAGACACGGTTCACAAGGTTCTCTGCAATCTAACTAATTAGATGCATCAGTCTCCAGCCAGGTGGCTTGGAAAGCTGGCGGTTGAGATACGAGGCCCGTTCACGTTGAAGTTTCGGTTCGTTCTGGCGACCTGTCATTAAGGCGTACATAAAGGGAAAAGGAATGAGGAAGGAACGAGATAATTAAGATATCGATCGCCCGCGAAATCTCAAATGCGTTTGTCTATGTGTTTTCGGTCATTGATTTATGACATTTACAAGAGATGGCGCTACCATTTTCCCGGCCTTAAAGGGTCACCTTTAATGAAAATTAAACTTAGCCCTATGAGGTGTACTACCGTATACCTATTCAGCAATACGGACTAAGATGCGGATTTTTATATTTCAATTATTAAGATTTAAGATAAATACTGCGAGTTGCATAATACATTAAGTTGCATACCTATAGTTAAATCTTAATAGAAAATTATGTTGAGTCGCTAACTAACTAAAACTAAGAGACCTAACTATCAAGCCAGGCCTTATTGAGTCGGTAATGGACACAGACGCACAACAGGGCGCACATAGCTACCCTTTGCGGTTTTCACAGTAACAACACGGGTTGTACCGTCCTTGGAGGTATGCAATTTATCAATAATGCCTAACGGCCATGAAAGGGGCGGAGAGTTATCAGTAATGATAACTACAATAGTACCCTCTTGTATAGAAGGTGCAGGACTATTCCATTTGGATCTAGCCTGAAGTTGATGTAAGTATTCTGAACGCCAGCGCTGCCAGAACGACTGCACCAGTTTGTCAAGTAGAGTATGTCGCTGAAGCAAGCTGAGCGAGTCTGCTTCAGGAGCGGGAAGGGACAACAATGGCGCGGTGTGCAAGAAATGCGCAGGGGTCAGTGCTGATGGTTCAGTAGGGTCACTACTCAAAGCAGTAAGTGGCCGCGAATTAACTAGAGCCTCAAATTGACTAAGGACAGTTATAAGTTCCTCGTAGGAGAGGATTTGTTGACCTATAACTTTAAAAAGGTGAGTTTTAACTACCTTAACCATACTTTCCCAACATCCTCCAAAATGTGGGGAAGCAGGCGGAATAAACTTCCAATCTATATGATTGAAGGAAAGTTCTTCCTCAAGATGAGGACGAAAATCTTTAAGAAATTTGTGAAGGTCGCGTAAATAAGAACTTGCACCTACGAAACAAGTACCGTTATCGGTATATAAGCATTTAATAGGACCGCGTCGCGAAAGAAAGCGTTTTAAGGCTGCAAGGAAAGTCACTGTACTTAAATCTGTAGCCACTTCAATGTGCGTGGCACGCGTCGTCAAACACGTAAAAATGCAGAGCCAAGCCTTACGGCTCTTAACACCTCGACCACGAAATGGTGTATACTGCAGCGGGCCTGCATAGTCACAGCCGGTGTGAGTGAACGCCTTGTCGACTTGGTTAACACGCTGGCTAGGTAGATCTGCCATAAGTGGAAGAATAGGACGCGGGCGGAACTTAAAGCAAGTGTTACAGGTATGGATTCTGTGACGAATTATTCGACGTGCAGCTAAAATCCAATAATTATGCCTGAGTAAGGACATAAGCAACTCCGGACCGGCATGAAGATGTTTCTTGTGACAAAAGTCAACAAGAAGATCAACAATATGGTCATGACGTGGTAGAATACAGGGATGTTTATATTCGTAGGGTTCGTCCGAATTTGTGAGACGACCACCAACTCGTATGATGCCGTGCTCATCGAGAAACGGCTTAAGCTTATGGATGGCGGGAGTACATGGTTTATTATTTTTTAAATTTAAAATATCGTTACGGAAATGAACATCCTGTACAGCTCGCAGCAATTTAATTTCTGCATATTTCAGATCAGAGCTTGATACAGTACGTGCACTAGGCAGTTGTCTTAAAAACTTATAGACGTAAACAATAGCGCGTAGCAACTTAGACCACGACGAAACACGTAGTGCTAGCGCGTAAATTGGTGATTCCGTAACCTCAGAAACCACGGCATGAGCGACTGATTTCTGTTCGGGTACGCCCTCATGCAGTGCATTGTGTTCGAAAGTATGTATGGGCCACTCAGCTGGGTCATGAGAAACCCACGATGGTCCACGATACCACAATGAATGCTGCAAGAGCTTAGCTGGCGTGACACCACGAGACAGACAATCAGCGGGGTTCTCAGTACCTGCGACATGGTTGAAACAATTAGCGGGTATAAGCTCTATCAGCTTAGTAACCCGATTGGCAACAAAAGTTTGCCAGCGGTGCGGTGAGGAATTTATCCAGGCGAGCACTACTTTAGAGTCAGTAAACGCGTATACCTTATGGATGCGGTAGTGGGGCGATATTGTGTCTTGTACCTTGCGAAGCAACTTAGACAACAGTAGGGCCGCGCACAACTCTAGTCTAGCCACCGAAATGGTTTTCACAGGTGAGACTTTAGACTTCGCACTAACTAACTGCACGGAGTAGTTAGAACCATTGTATATTTGCATGTATACGACTCCACCGTAAGCACGCTCGCTGGCGTCAGCGAAACCTACTAAATTCATGGTGCATCCGTCGACCAACCCCAGATGACGCGGGATAATAATTTCATTAAACGTAGAAAGCTCAGTACAAAACTGCTTCCAAGCGGTGACTATATGTTCAGGTGGTATGTCGTCCCAGTCACACTTTGCTAGCCAAAGTTCCTTAATTAAGAGCTTAGCGTACAGAATAGTGGGGGCGACAAAACCCATTAAGTCCCATAGCCGAGCCACTGTGGAAAGCATGGTTCGCTTAGTACATTTATCATCTGGTGTGGTGACGTCAAAGCGGAAACTATCACAAGACTTGTCCCAGCGTAAACCCAGGACCTTATGCGGTATAGACTTCTCATACTCGATATCGGGCGAAGCCTTATGAGTATCAGGTATGTGTGCGAGAACCTCTTTCGAGTTACTTGTCCATTTGACAAGGTCGAACTGGCCTCGCTTGAAGAGCTGAATAAGCTCATCACAAAGCGAAATTGCTTGCGGTATGGACATGACACTACAGGCAATGTCATCCATATATAGGGCGGAAGAAGCAGCAGCAGACGCTGCAGGGAAATTATCGCCTTCATCAGCGACTAACTGGCGGACTACACGTAACGCGTGATATGGACTAGACTTAAATCCGAAGCAAACACGATTAAATTGGTAGACCATTATAGGTTCATGTTTACTGAATCTGTAAAAGATGCGTTGAAATCTACGGTCCGATTCACGAACGCCGACATTGAGAAACATTTGGCGGCAATCAGCAGACAGGGCTATTTGAAAGAGTCGAAAACGAATTATAATATTAAATAAATCACCCTGTAGATTGGGGCCTGCATGTAGAATGTCATTGATCGACTGTCCCGATGTAGTTTGACTACTAGCGTCTAAAACCACGCGAAGTTTAGTGGAAGTCTTATCTTCGCGAACGACACCGTGATGCGGAATGTAATATGACAGATTAGAAACGTTGTCATCTTTTAAAACCGGACTCAAATATCCCTTATTTATGTAGTCCGACATGACGTCATTGTAAGCGCTGCGTAACCCTAAGGACGCATCAAGTTTGCGCTCCAAACAATGAAAACGCCTAAGTGCGGCAGCGTATGAGTCGCCTAGCGAATAAGGGTCGTCGCAAAATGGCAGCGACACAATATATCTACCACTGTCATCGCGAACAGTGGTAGCGCGAAAATGTTCTTCGCACTCGAGATCCTTACGGCTCTGCGAGGGCGAGGCGGAAATTTCTTCAAGCTCCCAGAATCGCTTGAGAAGCGAATCTAAACTGGGATCTTGAAGAACAGAACAACATGAAGTTGTACTCGTACAGTGTGAAGTATGTGCCGTAGGTACGGAACCCATAACCACATACCCCAACACAGTTTCAATAGCGGGAGGTATATTATATTGCTCGCTATGCACTATGTTAGGCAAAAGCAAGCGCGGGAATATAGCAGCACCAATCAAAACATCGATACCGCTCGGCTCCGCAAACTTCGAATCTGCGAGCGGTAATGTTTTGAGATGTGTAAGTTTAGAGACATCGACGAGAGCGGTCGGCAATGTCTCCGTTATACGTTCAACAATAAGCGAAGAAACGTTAAAATTAATATCATTACTAAAACGAGAATATAATTTAATATCTACGGAACCTTTAACTGGTTTTTCCGACCCACCGATTCCTTTAACTATTAAATTAGAAGTATGAAAGTTCTTCCAAAGTCCTAGACGCTTAAAACATTCAGAAGTAATAAAATTACTTTGAGATGCACTATCTAGTAAACAACGTATTATGTGCGGCTTATCATTTACATCGTAAATTACGACTTGAGCAGTAGCGAGCAGAACGGTTGTATACGCCGTACATTGCGGGCTATCTCTCGCCGACGGCGACGCCGCAACGCACCGAGCGTCAATCGAACGCGATCGAGCGGCGCCAGCGACAGAGGTCGTACACAACGATACCTCAGACTGTGAGGTAATAGAAGGTACTGTCGGCATAAGCGTTGGGACCGGATTCGGCTGTGACGTCACTACAGTTGATAATTGCGGGTTTTTATTAAAATGTAACAATGTATGATGACGTTGATTACATGCGCGACACTTTAATCTAGAAGAAAAGTTAACCGTTTTATGTTTAATACTCAAACAATTGACACAAGCATTGTTGTCTTTCACACATTTGAAGCGAGCTGTCGGAGTCAAATTATAAAAAGCGGGACATTTATATAAGTGTTTATGGATATATGCTTCGCACAGACACTTGTTTGAATTATTTAACTCAGCGCAAGCTACATAGGATTGTGGATTAGGAGCGGTCATTTTATTATTAAAACTACGCGATTTATTAGACTTATGTGAATTGTCTGAACTATTAGGCTTATTATTGTTAGCTAAGGGTGGTTGGGTATTACGGAATATCCGACACTGATCATTGATGAAGGTGACAAAGCTATCTAGAGTGGGAATCTTACGATTACGTTCTGTCATCTCGAAAGCGCGAATAGTTTCAGTGTCAAACTTTTTTATTGCGAGGTGCAATAAAATGAAATCCAGAAGGTCAACTAATTTTAGATTCTTTAGGGAATTAATTGCGGTGATGAACTTGTCCACAAATAGCTGGTAATTCGAAACAGACGCGGGACCGGATAATTTAAGATTTAAAGCTTGATCCAAATAGGTAGACGCGAGGACACGAATATCCTGGTACCTATCGAGGAGTGCCTGGAACATGACTTGGTAATTCTCAGCACACGGTGTGACTCCCGCGAACACAGACTGTGCCTTCGGCGACAGCTTACCTATTAAATAGTACAACCTGTCTGCATCCGTCAGCGACTTATTGTCATGAACTGTAGATTTAAAACTTGCATAAAATAATGGCCAGTTTCGTATATCACCGTCGAACGACATGAGTTCGATTGGCGGCAACCTTGGTCTACATGTTGCGGAATCACTCATACTGTGCCTCCCGGACGGCTTATCTTCCAATTGAGACATCACACGTTTCACGGAACAATACATATCCTCGAATGAGGCGTAGGCTTGATAGCTAGGCTTCGCATCGGGATATATAGCCAGTAACCTAGCATTATAATCATCCAATAATTTATGAAAGTCCGTTCGAATATCATCTATTGTTACACAAGAACTGAGAAAGCCTTCTCTCACCGATTCGGAAGTATTAGCGACTTTAGAGCGATCATAAATTGACTGAATACGCTCGAAAAGTATATTACGCTTAGCTTCTAAAATCACTAACTGTTGATCTTCTGAAGAAGCGATTGCTTTCGCATCACGCGGCATTGTTATGTTATGTAGTTACAAATAACCACACAAACAAAACAATGTACGGTAATTATTTAAACGAACAACTATATGTAGAAAAGTAATACTACTGATTGTGACTGTACTGTGACAACGGGTTTCGCAATATTTGCGTAGTAACGAAATAAGTTTTTTCGTAGTACCCACTAACCAAAGTAATTATATAGTACAAAATGTTAATAGCATTACTATCCCAACCAGTTTTATTGCTAAGTTTGAATATTGTTTAAGATAAATGAATAGGTATAAATATGCAACCTATAGCCCGCAATCGTCGAAACGTATTCGGTAAAGTTATGATATTTATACTGCGTAGGTACCTACAAGTAGTACACCTATTTTATTTTTCTCTTATAGAATGAATGTCTACCCCGCGGTATTCGGAAAGTAACTTATTCCTAACAATTTATAATTGGAGGTAGGTGATTCCTATAAGGGCGGTTAAACTAAAAGACGCTTGAAATATAGAAATTTACAATACGACAAGTTAGTTTTAAATAAGAATTATTTTTAATAATAGCAGATACGTAATTATGAACCTGCTATAGCGGCGTTGATGGAATCACGTATTGGGTTTACAACTTGATTATGTGGGTAGGCGGCTAGGTGCCACGACCCTAGTAGGAATTTATAATTGATTCCTACGTAAGAAATAAAGGAAAATGGATATATTATAGTAATATATCGGGCTACGAAGGACCAAAAATGTTATAGCGGTTTGAGAAACCTCTTCATCCTTGTGTCTATTATGAAAAGTGGACTGTATTTGAAGGGTTCTGGCAATAGTGCGTTGAAAATAAGCGGGAAAATATTCACGGATCAATTCGGGCGATCTAGTATGGAAATGAGGGAAGTAGTACGCCTTACCTTGTAGTGGTCGATGCCAGCCCACGTGTGGCAGCGAGCTGGTGTTCTTCTACTCCAAAATGGCTCCTTCAGGATCCACACACCTCACACAATTGTTTTATATCCGCGAGGCGGGTTAATAGACACGGTTCACAAGGTTCTCTGCAATCTAACTAATTAGATGCATCAGTCTCCAGCCAGGTGGCTTGGAAAGCTGGCGGTTGAGATACGAGGCCCGTTCACGTTGAAGTTTCGGTTCGTTCTGGCGACCTGTCATTAAGGCGTACATAAAGGGAAAAGGAATGAGGAAGGAACGAGATAATTAAGATATCGATCGCCCGCGAAATCTCAAATGCGTTTGTCTATGTGTTTTCGGTCATTGATTTATGACATTTACAAGAGATGGCGCTACCAGTTACAGTTAAATAAATTAGTATATGTCAGGTCGAAGTACCTACGAATTAAAGGATTACCATCATCAACTCCAATGCCTTCATTTTTGATAGATACGGGTGCACTTCAATAACACGCAACACTGGATTGAAACTCAAAGTATTTATTTGACTGAGTTACAGACACTTTGAGCTTTTAGGCGAACTTGAAGCTAAAACCTTCGCAAGTCCCTCGTCGGTCCTGGAGAAGATGCAGCAAGAAACTCCAGGATACTCTTTTAAATCTTTTTATGGTTTACACAATCACTTTATGACAATTAGCGTTACATTTGTATTAGGTTTTCAAACGTCTACTCAATTAGTTAATTAAATTATTATTTTTCACACACCGTACGCGCGATACGTGTTCTAAGTGAGTTTAACCTCCATATTGTTTAGGTTTAGACACTAAGTACTTGGATAGTCGAATAAAGCTAGCAAACAATACTAAAATGCTGATTAGTTAATTATTTTAACATTAAACAACCCCAATACTCACAAATACAAAGTTGTTTGTAGATTATTATTGAAATAGGTATCTCATCACAAAACTATCCAAGTTTCTGGTGATCTAAATATCTTACTAATCAGAAGGTTTCTCATTATTACATTTCTGTGTAAAATAGTCTTATGAGTTTATAGTATTTAATCAATTACTGAAATTTGTTTAGAACTCATATTAAATTATTAAATCTAGTTATTGGTCATTAAAATTATACCATCCGCCATTGTTGACAACTTTGCGAAATAATAACAACATTAGGTCATAATTAAACATACACACATCAACACGGTCTAGGGATATTTCATACTCAATTAAATAACTCAAAAAGTACTGGCCGCATTGGAATCTTTTATACACCGATTTGTTTGTAATTTATCTCAGACTAATTCCAAATTCAAATTTTTGAAAATTCTTTTGTTTCGGTGGCATAAAAATGTCTTGATGTGCAGGAGAGGGAATTTTCATTTGTGCGAAATTTAGAAAACAATACGAATTACGTTTAGTTACAGATTTTTTTCATTTTTAAACGAAAGATAAAGTTAAAATTGAGGTATTGTAGCCATGCAACGCCAACATTTGTCGAGGGCGGAGATGTTACGAGCTGTGGGAATGCTAGAAAGCTGGGTCTGTTCAGCGTAATGATGCTGAGGCTATAGGGACCCACCAAAATGTAATTTCAAGATTGTGGACACGCTATCGTGCCACAGGTGAAGTAGCGGAGAGGCACCGGGGGCCAAGTCGCATCACTACCCCCAGACAAGACCGATTTTTGCAAATTATTGCGCGAGCTCAACCAAATGCAACGGCGACTCAATTGTTCCAAAGGCTGCGAGTGGAACACCAAGTGCTTGTGAGTGACCAAACTGTAAGAAGGCGACTGCATGAAAGCAATCTACGCTCTCGTAGACCACTCCGGGTCCCACCTTTACGGAGAGGCAATCGTGGACGACGATTAGAATGGGTTCGGAACCACGTGGACTGGGGCCGTGAGCAATGGTCCAATGTGCTGTTCACGGATGAATCCAGGTTCGGCTTCCATTCAGATTCACGAAGGACGCGTGTTTGGCGAGTTCCTGGACGTTGGAGCCGTCTTCAGAACCCTCAGGAAGTTCACCCATACCAAGGAGGAACAATTATGGTTTGGGCAGGAATTCGTCTTGGAGGACGGACGGATCTCGTTTGGGTGCGGGGCAATATGACGGCAGAACGATACGTCCAACAAGTGCTGGGGCCCGTAATCTTGCCCCACAGAACACAAATGGGGGAAGATTTCCTGCTCATGCACGACAATGCCCGGGCACACACGGCGAGAACGGTAGCAGCTTGGTTACATACACACAATGTTAGGGCCTTAGACTGGCCTGCTCAATCGCCAGATCTAAATCGCATTGAGCATGCGTGGGATATGCTGCAAAGAACAGCTCTGAAGGAAGTTCCTGAAAATCTGGCTACAGAAGATCAATTTTTTGCGCACCTCAGAAGGGCATGGGACAATATTCCGCAGCAAGACATTGAAAACCTTGTTCTGAGCATGCCGAATCGTTGCCCATGTGTTAAGAACATCATGGGCGCTTTCTCAGACTACTAACTTCAAGTTTATAAACACAAATTAAATGATTTTTCTATTCTTTTCAGTTTTTACTCATAAATTAAAAGTTAATTCATATACGGTTTCCGTCCATGCTTCATTTTTTTTCCATAAAATCCTGAAATTTTAATCGAAGTACCTTACCATTATTAAAAAATGGTAGAATATTAAATAACGTATCTTTTAAATATATACATGTCATATAAATAATTAACACATTGATAGTAATTCGCTTTTTTAAAAATATCCCTAGACCGTGTTGATGTGTTTATTTACTTCGTCAAATGTGCAATAGTTAAAATGAGAACAAATCTAAAGTTCCCGTTTTATTTAAACATCTCGTATTAATTAAACATAATTAGCTTATCAAATGATCTTCATTCAAACAATACAATAACTAATTCAACAATAAGCCAATAGATGACGCTGAACCCAAAACCAACTTTAATTTAAATAGTTTGAGCTTTTAGGCAAACTTGAAGCTAAAACCTTCGCAAGTCCCTCGTCGGTCCTGGAGAAGATGCAGCAAGAAACTCCAGGATACTCTTTTAAATCTTTTTATGGTTTACACAATCACTTTATGACAATTAGCGTTACATTTGTATTAAGTTTTCAAACGTCTACTCAATTATTTAATTAAATTATTATTTTCCACACACCGTACGCGCGATACGTGTTCTAAGTGAGTTGAACCTCCATATTGTTTGGGTTTAGACACTAAGTACTTGGATAGTTGAATAAAGCTAGCAAACAATACTAAAATGCTGATCAGTTAATTATTTTAACATTAAACCACCCCAATACTCACAAATACAAAGTTGTTTGTTGATTATTATTGAAATAGGTATCTCATCACAAAACTATCCAAGTTTCTGGTGATCTAAATATCTTACTAATCAGAAGGTTTCTCATTATTACATTTCTGTGTAAAATAGTCTTATGAGTTTATAATAGTATTTAATCAATTACTGAAATTTGTTTAGAACTCATATTAAATTATTAAATCTAGTTATTGATCATCAAAATTATAACATCCGCCATTGTTGACAACTTTGCGTAATAAGAACAACATTAGGTCATAATTAAACATATTTAGTTCGTCAAATGTGCAATAGTTAAAATCAGAACAAATCTAAAGTTCCCGTTTTATTTAAACATCTCGTATTAATTAAACATAATTAGCTTATCAAATGATCTTCATTCAAACAATACAATAACTAATTCAACAATAAGCCAATAGATGGCGCTGAACCCAAAACCAAATTTAATTTAAATAGTTCTAGCGATATCTCAAGAGATGGCAGGATTATCGATTTGTGTTAATTGACAATTAAAATTATTATTTTGGATAACGAATTACCAAATCCACGCCTCCGCGGCGACATATATACTTATTAAAAATGGTGCATAATGTTTTCGAAATTATTCTTCCATAGAAAACAAACATATTTAATTATAAATATTACCTATTCCAAAAATATTTAAAGAAAAAAATCTTCAAAGTTAATTCCTTCATGAACAAGAAAAAGAAGATATTGCTGTGTTTCTTCTACTGAACCATAATTCATAAATTACCAACAATGTTTTTATTGGCTTATTGAAATACTTGTGAAAATGTTTCAGAAAAATTTGTTGCGTAAAAATTTAATTTCAGGCAGTCTTTCAAAGTCGTACAATATAAATAGATAATATTTTAGAAGTTCATGAAGTTATTTCATTTCACTACCTTAGGGATAAAAGTTTAGCTATAGAGGTATCTGTTACTATCTACAAATAAGTTAAACAGTACAGTATCTTTGACAGAAAAGGCCATTTATTGCGTGGGTTTGTGAGTGAGGAGTTTAAAACAAATGAATTAATCAAACGAAGTAATGAAAAACTCACCATTCATCTTAATTCTTAAACACCAAACAAACAACATTACTTACATGTTTTAATAAAGTTTATCTACTCTCATATCGTAATATTCAAATTAGAAAATTCAAAACGAGTTTATATTGGCATACTTTATAAACACAATACCGAAATTTAAAAATAGAATCTTATTATAACACTATTTCTCTAACAAAATAATGCTATAAATTGCATTTTTTTTTTCTATTACGTATCCGTATCGCCGAATTGGAAAAGATTGTTCGTGGGCTCAAATCTGGAGGAGAGGCCGTGGCACCTGCGGTAGTTGCGCCCTCGCCAGGTGGTTTTAAAGTGTCACCATTCGACGGATCTTCGTCATGGTCTGCCTACAAGATACAGTTCGAGGCCGTCTTGAAATCGAATAGGTGGACCAAAGAACAGGCCTTGACTGCTCTAACCTTGGGTCTTCGCGACCAGGCCTTGATTGTGTTAGAGGCACTTGGACAGACGTTACTTTCGAAAAGCTTCTGGAAGCATTGGAAGCTAAATACGGCGAGGCGCACCTGGAACATGTGTTTCGCACCCAGCTAAAGGTCCTAACGCATCGTGTTGGTGAAACCTTACAGCAGTGGGCTCTGGAGGTGAAAAGCTGGTCCGGAAGGCTTACAAATCTTCACCTATGCTGATCGACGGGAATCTCGTACAGGCTTTCACGGATGGGATCCGTGACCTGGAGGTTAGGGCTGCCGTAAGGCTAGGCCATTTTAAGAACCTTAAGAACGCCCTAGCCTACGCTTTGGAGGTGGAAACTGTACGACGGGACGATCGAGCTCACCGCATAAGGCAGGTTGTGAATTCGCCCCGGTGCTATAGCTGTGGAGAGAGAGGCCACATTCGGTTGAGCTGCCCAAAGCAAAGGAGTCCCCATTGTGGAAGTCAGTCACCAGCAGCAGGAAAACCAGTAGGCGCCAGGAGTAAGTGGCAGTTAGTGGCTGGTAATGAAAGAGCCCCAAGGAACTCAATCTCACAAATTGTGTGTGAGTCACAATCATGTGACGGGAACAGAACATCACACAGTAATGCAGATGCTCTCTCGCGTAGGTCGTGTTCCGATCAATGTAAGCCCTGTGCCAGGCAAGAGGCTGAGCAGGCGACATTTGTGAGAATGTTGAGGACGGATCTTGGCGAAGATTGGAAGGGAATCTTGCAGAGTGCTCAACAGGAAGAAAAAGACATACAACTAATCCTTGAATGAAAGAAATCAGGTGCTCCTAGGCCTCACTGGAGAGATGTCGCAGCATCCAGTTTCATCACCAAGAGTTATTCGGCACAGTGGGAAAGCTTAGATATCCAGGATGGAGTTCTGTGCCGAAAATGGGAGAACGCTCGCGGTGATCAGTGTCTTCTACAAATGGTCGTACCTAAAGTTAAGGTGTCGGAAATCCTACAGCTCTACCACAATGGATGTTCAGGGGGTCACATGGGCTTTTAGAGGACTTTAATCAAAATCCGAGAACGATTTTACTGGATCATTGTCGAGAAGACTAAAGGAATGGTGCCGCAAACGCACAAGTTGTGCGGCAGTGAAAGGACCACAAACTCGTTGCAGAGGGGCACTAAAGGTTTACAATGTTGGTGCACCGTGGGAACGTATAGCATTAGATGTTGCTGGACCATTTCCAGAAAGCCAAAGCGGGAACAAGTACTTTTTGGTCGTCATGGACTTCTTCACAAAATGGCCGGAAGTGTTTGCAATTCCTAATCAAGAAGCCTCTACGGTGGCTGATAAGTTAGTTCACGAAGTGTTTTGTCGGTTCGTTGTACCCTTGGAAATCCACAGTGACCAAGGCCGGAACTTCGAGTCAGAAGTGTTCAAGGAGACGTGTCGTGTGATGGGTGCACACAAAAACAGAACTACTGCTTATCATCCGTAATCAGACGGGATGGTTGAACGATTCAACCAGTCACTAGAGAGATATCTTGCAAAAGTTGTGGAAAATAGACAGAAGGATACAAACACATTCAACCATATCTCAGGGCATATCGCAGTGCTGTTCATGAAACTACAACGGTTATACCAGCTTTTGCTAATTTCGGCAGAGAACTACGATTACCTGCAGATCTAATCATCGGTATCCCGCCTGAGTCTCCACGCAATGTAACAGATTATGCGAAGGAGCTACGAAACAGGATGAATGATGACAGACAGACAGGTCAACAGATGTCTGAGAGGATGAAGACCCGCTACGATCGAAAAGCGAACAATAAGGGGTTCGATGTAGGATCTCTTGTATGGTTACATAACTCGGCACGGAGAAAAGGAAAATCGCCTAAATTACAAGCAAAATGGGATGGACCTTATCGCGTAGTCACCAAGATCAATGACGTCACCTACCGAATTCAAAAAGGACCCCGAGGTGCTTCAAAGGTCGTTCATGTAGATCGGTTGGCCCGTTATCATGGGTCTAACGATGCTCGGGACGAGCATGTCTAAGAGGGAAGCAATGTTACAAGATAGGGCAACCTCGCCTACGGCTCGGTTTTAACTAAGAATTAATTGCTAACACGAGGTTATTTGACAATTTTGTAAAATAAACTGTCAATTTAACCTAGTGTGAGCAACTAACTCTGAGTTAAGTTTTTTGCGCAAGTACGTCTTAAAAGTTAGTTATGAAATTGTGAAATACTAAAATGGAGGTTGATTACAATAAATTTGTTATATCGACACCCAATATAAATAACATTGAACATAACTCAATATGGCATGGTTTTCAATTAACACAGATATTTGTTTTTTTTTTAGCAAAGTTTATTATTTATTTGCAGCTGCAGGCGTATGTTCTTCTGTACATTTTAGGTTTCATGTTGTTTTATTTTAACTGATCTTTCAGTTTTGATAAAACCACTGCAAGTATAATCTTTGCAATGTTACAATGTACATATTTTAAGCATTTTTAATATGGAAAATATTGTAACTGCCGTTACAATGAGGTCATGAAAAATATTGAAAATTTTTCTGTGAATATTATTCTATCTTATTGTATGATTACGAATTATACCGACAAACATCTGTGATAAATATTATTGTAAGCAACCAATAATTATTCACAACGCCTTGGGTTCTGGTGGACACAAGTCTGGATAAAATTATCTGTGCCTGTGTCTACCGTTCGCACAGTGGAGATCAGGAGACAAGCATGCTCACAGATTACCTCAGTGGAGCGGCTGATGCAGCACAGCAGCGGTACCCATCTGTCTAACTAGTGATATGGGGGGACTTTAATGCTGACCACCAGGAGTGGCTCTTCCCACACCAGTGCAGTGGTCATGCTGGAGGGGAGATGCATAAGCTTCCCTTAGCGCTTATCAGCCAGCTGCTTCAGGGACAACGGCAACGGGGGATGTTGATTCGCATACGGCCAATTGCTTGGACATTCTGCTGACAACAGATCCAGACCTTTACTCTGTGTCGATAACTTCACCTTGGATAGTTCCGAGCTCCGGCCGCTGTCTTTTAAAGACTTTTTCCGTCTACTGTCCACCCAAGAGGCACCCGGCGGGTTTGTCAGTACAAGTCAGCAGATTGGGATGTGATGCAATCTTTCTTTACATGCTATCCTTGGCTGCCTACTTGATTTTTTTCGGCTGACCCGTCATCATGCGCGGACACCGTGACGGATGTGTTGCGTCAGAGATTGGAGTACTACATTCCGTTCTCTGACTTACCAATGTCTAGCAAAGGCCGGCCACAGTTTGGCACCGATTGTGATCGCACAGACGCGCTTAAACATGAGATGTACCTATCATGGGTCGACGCTCGAACGCGCAATACGAGTCACGTTTGTCAGAAAAGAAGGCCTTGAACAGCACTGCCAAGTCCTGCAAGAAGGTGTTGCAAAATGCTCGATTCGACCACATTGGCCAAATAGCAGGGGCATAACTTGCTTCTTACCCAGCAGGTAGTAAAGCGTTTTGGTCCCTGGGTAAGTCGGTTGAGTCGAACTTCTGCCATCCCTCACTACCACCACTGCTGAAAACCGGCGGGTCGCTGGCCCGCTTCGCTGAGGAAAAGGCGAATTTATTTGGTTCTTTTTGCGGAATCTTCGCGGTGGCATTCTGGTGATGCGCAGCCCCTTCTTTCTCCTGGTGGATGTGAGACATATTTCGGACATTCGCAGCCATCAAAAGGACGTTCGTAGGTTGCTGGGCAACCTCAACTTAAACAAAGCTAGTGACCCCGACGGGATACTTTCACTTGTCCTTAAAACTTGTGCGCCCGAACTTTCTCCGATCTTGACACGTCTATTTCGCCTTTCGTATGAAACTGGAAAAGTGCCGAATGTTTGGTAGTAAGCTAACATACAGCCCGTGTCCAAGAAGGACAGTAGAGCTAACCCGGCCCATTACAGACCAATCTCTACGTGTGCTTAATATTAAGCTCCTGGCTTACCTAGAAGCTAATGACATGCTAAGTGATTGCCAATCTTTTTACAGGGAATCTTCTAGCGTATGCCATTCACATTTGGAGTAAGGCCATCGAGAGGCACGGGGAGGCGCTTGACGTCTCCCTCGACAACTCGAAAGCTTTTGATAGGGTCAGGCACGGAAGCCTTATTCGGTCTGCTTGGTGATGGTATGTTTGATTGGATTGCAGATTTCTTGAGGGATCGGTCCATTCGAATGGTTATCGATGGCTGCTCGTCGTACCAATTGGATATTAATGAAGGGGTCCCTGAAGGGTTGGTAATCTCAGCAACATTATCTTTGCTGCACATAAATGATCTGCCAAAAACCTGTCCATCCTTGTTCATGCTATGGTGGAGCGTTTGAGCTTATCCTTGAACCATTTTGGTCAGGTTCTATGCTCTTAAAACCCAGGCGTGTCTTTTCTCCATTAAAATGAGCCAATTCCACTCGGCTCCTTCCTTCCGAGGTGTAAACGTGCCGATAATGGACCACTTTGAACTTAACAAAATAGTTGCTCAAGTTGTATCAAGCGCAAGTTCAATGATTTAGGAGTATGGTACTCATTTCTGGGACGGATCTGCCAAATACCAGCTTGATGCAGTTAACTTGATCAAAAAACGAGCCAAGAAGCCGGGCGTTTTACCTGTTGCATTTCGGGGATTGAAAAATCACATTTATTGTATTGGAGCCCCCACTTAAATATTTATTTTATTAAATTATAGTATTTGCTGTTATAGCGGCAACAGAAATAGATCATATGTAAAATTTCAACTGACTAGATATCACGGTTCATGAGATACAGCCTGGTGACAGACAGACGGACCGCGGAGTCTTAGTAATAGGGTCCCGTTTTTACGTTTTAGGTACGGAAACTTAAAAACTAAGACATTACATCTATCAACCCGCACTTGGCCCGCGTGGTGGATTACGGCCCATTCCCTCTCACAGAAAGCTCTCACACCAAATGGGAGTCTAAGTTCGGAAAAGGGGGTCCATCTATCCTAACCTATCCTAATGCTTACCACGCCTATCGTCTGCAATTACTTCTTCATATATTTTTGTTGTGTTGTTGTGTATTCTCCTTAACTACATATCTGTAATATTGAATGAGTCTAAAACATTTTATTACATACCTACTATTAGTTTTTCTCCAAGACCATTTATGCTGATACCTATTCTCGATGTCAACACTGCATCTTTCTTTAAAATGAAAAAATTTAAAATAAGTGTTTAGATTTAAGAAGAAAAACATTGTAACTTACAATTACAATATGATTAAAATATAAATAGTCCAAAATTTAAAATAAATTACATTGTACGTATGTCAATTTAAAATGACTTTAACACGAAGAAACCCTTGTTACCAAAACTTTTGTGTATTGGATCTTGATCTACAAGTATACACATTATTCATTTTTAATTACAATAGAATAGAATATACTTTAAATAAATAAAAAGGATTGGTTATGTAGTGCCTAGAAATATCATGAGCCGTGGGGTGCGTGTGCGATCCCTCTTTGCTGTATCGTCTAGTCGTACGAACGTGGGTTTGCAGGCACCCTTACGTCGCCTTGCTGATCAGTATAATAGGATCTTTATAAATATCGACTTCTTCGCTGTTTCAGTAGGAAAATTTAAACGCAAGGCGTCTTTGTGAGAAAATGAATTCTGCTGATATTAGTGACTCGACATTTGATTTAACATTTTTTTTCCTTTTGCTTCTTTTTTAACAATAACAAAAATATATTAATTTATAATAATTGTTAAATAATAATTTAATTTATTTTGCTGACACCTTGTTTATGCAATTTATTCTGTTGACATTTTAATTCGTAATAATTTTTTTTTGTCTATTTAATCTGTAATTTATTTTTCTTTGACATTTTAATCCGTAATAATTAGTTTTGACATTTAATTCGTAATATAATTTATTATTTGTAATAATTTAACAGTTTTAATTCCATTTTTAATATTTCAATTTGTTTTATATAACTTCTTATCTCGTCGTATTAATTTTGTAAAATGATTTTATATTAAGTCGAAAATGTCGCTGGGTGCACATTTGTTTTTCTTCTTGCTTAAATTGTATGTACTGCTGTAGTGTGTAGTCGTTTGTTTTTCCAAATAAATACAAGGGATGTTTATCTGAAACACAAAATATCCAAACAGAATTCGCTCGTCCAATCCTGACTCAGACCGAGTCAACAAGTGAGAAAACTTTTTGAAATTAACAATCGTGATTTAGATCTCTCTCTTTACTATTGCAAGGAACGGGTAATTCTAATTCCAATTTAAAGAAAATAGCAACTTAATCATCGATTTTATACCTAAAAGCACCTAATATTCGTGATTACAAAGTCCAAGTACCACTGATAGTCATTAATATCACATTATATTAAACAAAAGAAACAAAACACCAGGCATCTTATTCACTATATTTAGCCAGCACATATAGCTACGTCGTAGTCCTAGCTATCTCATAGCTCTCTTAGCAATCGCAATTGCTCTACTCGCACATCCGCACGATGTCGAGTCAACTCAACTCTCTGAACTTAGAGCCTGTTCCACACGGATTGAGTCTGTCCTATGTTAAGTTAATTCATTATCTACTTCATCTACTATCCCAATTGTTACTTGAAATTTGTGTGTCATATTAACACGATTTTTTTGAATGTTCACACCAGACATAGTGTCACACAGTCATACAGGCATTCAGTTGACACACAGGCTCATAATTGTCACACAGGTCAACAATTGCCACGATCGGATACTCCTGACCAAACTAGATTATTGGATTCGTGAAAATATTTTAAAACTCTACTCTTTAAATAAATAATTACCCTGGCCATGTACCACAGTCATTCCAAACAAACTTTAAAACATCTGCTGCAGCAAAAACTGCCAAGCTTGTAGAAACCCTCGAGTAAGACCTTTAACACCACGGCTCTGGTGTTAAAGGTCTTACTCTAGTGACTAGCAATTTGATTGCTAGTCACTAGGTGACTAGCAATCAAATTGCTCTAAGACACAACGGTCTCTAAGACCCCGACCTCTGCCAGGTGTCCACTGGTAACCGTCAAACATAATACGACTGACTGAATTACTCGGCAACTTAAGTTTGCTCCTCATCATCAAAATCTTTTTTAATAGCAACATCGACTGGTACGTGACCTGCTGGCATCTTCCTTAACATACCGTGTGCATACTTGTAGGTTCTAAGAGTACCTATTTAAAGCTTTCGGTGTATAACGATCACCGTCCTATCATACTCACCTATCGTGGCCTATTTAGTTTTCGTACTAGAGTTTCTCAAATAACACTATTCATGAGAAAAAGGTTCGATGATCAACAAGTTCAACTAAACAAAGTAATTGTAACAATTCTGTTACTCTTTACCATAATTCAAAGGTAATGCATACTCAACTCATGAAACTTTCATTGTGGTCTGTGCACCAACACAGACCAAAATCGTACCTACCAACGATTATTTACAAATCTGCCGCCACATATGCTACATACATGAGGAGCTCTGTGCACCAAGTCACCAACACAGACAGAAATCGTATAAACGATTCTCAAAAATCTAGTGCAATACGTGCTACAACACGAAGCGCTCTGTGCACCAACACAGATAGAAATCGCACCAACGATTCCTTGTAGACCAATCGCCACATGTTACTCATGAGGTGCGGTCTAAAGTTTCGAGTATGAGTGTACAAGCCATTCTTAATCAGATTTGGTCTCACTACCACTGTCAGCAACTATGATGTCTTATTCTCAAGGAACTTGGTGATCGGGGATCCTTCTCACAAGATTCGCGCTTTTTACTCAAAGGTCTTGGAAAATACTGACTGTTAATATGAGGGGAACAATTAAGCCTGATAATACTAGCTTCTTAATACCCGTGTGAAGGAGGTTCGCGAATTAATTCGGATCAATATCTTTAAAATCAGATTATCAACAGTAATCATTTACTATCGCTCACCAACTCAGTTTTCATGTAAGGAAACCGATCGCGAGATCTACTGCTATCATAATATTACTTTGAAAGTAAGCAAGTGAATTTAGATCTAAAGACGGTGGTTGTAAATCGTTACGCGACATAAGATCTGTTCTGAATAAATGTAAATGACCAGTAACGATACTAACTAGATAAAACTGCGTTGACCCAACGACATTGCTAACTCACATTGCCATTGTAGGAGCTTTGGACATCTCAGCTCCTTCTTATGGCATATCTCATCCTAAAGTTCGTTCTAAACCAAAAATCTCATTAACTACTTGCTTTTTACTAAGTGTGTCTTAATTACCTAGTGATAGTGCTAGATATACAACCAATTCAGTGGTCAAACATGAACACTCTTAGAACTCGAAATAGCATCTCTTCACTAGAGAACATTCGACCTCACTATCAAAATAACATGGAAGCGACTCACCAAGTATTCCATTCCAAACTTGCGCGCGCATGTCCTCACAGCTGAAATGTTCAGCTACCACCTGCTCACCACTGCTAGCCTGCCGTTCCTCTTAAACTCTCAGATGTTGATACGTCAGCCTTCGCATAAAGTCTGCAGCAGAGGCTCCACTGCGACACAATATGGTATCTGAAACATGAAAAACATTACGAGAGTATTATCTTAACCATACACAGCTTTGATGGCAATGAACCGATGCAGCGGTGTAGCAATCTAAACCGGCACGGCAAAATGGGGTATTATGGACACCGAATGTGAGTGCAGTGCCCCTGTCTAAAACATGAACCACACATTACAGTGTCCCAATACGGGCTTTCGAGAATCCAATGAATGCCATAGCATTTTCAGTCGCAATTAACGAAGCCTGGTAGGGTTTACAACCTTTTAGATAGTTTGGCCCTCCGACCACAAAAGAAGAATACTATGCTTCTTCTCAAACTTAGTTAACTCTCACTACATAAAACTATAACACTACAAAACTAATCAAAGCATTTCATTTGGAATTATCATAATTTCCGGACTGAAATGTAAGATAGGTACGTCACTGTCACCATATCGTTCTAGCTTCCAATAATAGTAGGGCAATGCCAGTCAAGGGTTATTGCAAGTGTTAGTAGAATAATAACTCTTCAACAACACCAAAACTTGACCATCGATAACTAACATGAAATTATGACCTGACACGGGCCACCCCGACGATCCACAGACCACCATACCGTAAACAAAACCAGAATTTTGAATAATGAACACACTTGGCCATAGTCATAACAAAATGAAAACGACTCACCAGATTGGCATAAAGATCCGTGTGTATGGATCTTTCCATACGTCCACACGCTCTTCCTCGACCTGTACAGCTCCTTCGTTGATGCTAGTCTCCTTACTGCTCCGTTCCGGACTGGTTTTTTTCATTATTCCAGTTTCCGAGGGTAGTCGCAACTGACACCGCGATTTTTTTTGCAAGAATGTCACCATTTTCACTAACTTACCTAATCTCATCACTCACCTCACCTAACTAAACCATTAACACTTCTCGGGATAGCCTGATTCCCTAGAGGACGCGTCCCCAGGTGGCGGATAGGGGGATGCTCGATGGAGGGTCAGACCTCCATAGGGTAGGAAGGAAATAAAATACCTCCCGCGGACTACAAGGCCGGAGATGAATACTAAGACAACAAACCCCGCGCGTTGGCTTCTCGGACGTATTCGGAGTAGAAGCTGCACGTGTGCTAGGCTTTCAGGCTGGAGCGTTCAGTAAGGATGGCGGCGAATGAGCCTTTAGTGGGCCAACGGCGGCGCCTAAGCCTCGTAGCAGGTTACAGTCTTGGTGTCCCGGCCGGCCGGCCGTAAAAATTCAACCAAAACAGCCCTCCTATTTCATTATGAGCAAAGACAAGAACGATAAGGGCAATGATACTAGGGCGTACCCCTCAAGCGACGCGACCATGAAAAGGGCGAAAAATGCTAGGGCGTTCCCCCCAAGGGACGACTTTGACAAAAACGCATGTTCGCAGTCCGTGCACACTTTTAGAATAGCGACGTGGAATCTGGGATCCCTGACAGGCCGTACACAAGAACAAGCAGAAACCTTGAAACGAAGGAATATTAACATTTGCTGCGTACAGGAAACGGAAAGGAAATGGAAGGTATCCAAATCCACAGACCTAGGGATGGGGTATCAGCTGGTCTGCCATGGACAAAACAGTAAACAGAACGGCGTGGGCATTGTCCTTGATTATCACCTCAAAAATAGAATTATTAGTATCGAGAGAAAGTCAGATAGGCTGATAGAGAATAAAATTGGCATTAGACAATCAACCTATTATTAATGTAATCTGTACATATGCACCACAAGCAGGATGCAAGGATGAGGAAAAACATTCATTTTGGGAGGAAATTGACGAATATTTAGCCAGCATACCATCACATGAAACAAAATTTGTCATGGGAGACCTAAATGAACATGTGGGAGTAGTAAATAAGACATGCAGCGATGTTCACAGAAGCTTTGGCTATGGGAATCCTAACAAAGAAGGCTAATATATACTGGAATTTGCATCTAGACATGAACTATCAATAATTAACACCATGTTCAAGAAGAAAAATGAACACCTCATAACATACAAAAGTGGAGTTAAATGTACTCAAATAGACTTCATTTTAGTCGATAGAAGATCAAGGACAAATTTCAAAGATTGCAAGGTCATTCCAGGGGAATCACTTACCTCCCAACATAGAATACTGGTGGGTGTATTTAAATTACCTAAGCCTATAAAGACTCGGACAGATAAAACTCCTCGAATAAAATGTAAAGAACTTTCCAGCTCTATGGGTGATTCATTCCTCGAAGATGCACGACTACCTACACCAGGAGCTTGCAAAATATTATGACAATGCAGACGAAATGTGGTCAAAGTTTGAAAAGACCTGTAAAAGTACAGCACAAATAAAACTTGGAATTTCTAAAGGAAGTATTAGCAACAACAAAGACCCAACCTGGTGGGATGAGGATGTGAAGGAACAAATTAAAAACAAGAAAGTACTATTTAAGATCTGGCAAACCTCAAAAATAAAAGAGGATCACATCAAATACAAAGAATCAAAATTGCTTACAAAGAGGACGGTTGCACAGGCAAGAGCAAAGGCGAGACAGAGTTTATATGATAAAATTGAAAGAGCAGAAACAGATATATTCAAAATTGCCAAATATAGATATAGATCGACTCAAGACATAAAATTTAATAAATGCATTAAAGATAAAGATCACAAATTGCTAACAACAGATAATGAGATAAACTATAGGTGGTACTAATTCTATAATGAACTCATGAACGAAGAATTCCCAAGCCAACATCAGGTACTTTTCGACCCTGTGGAAGGTCCAGTACATGAAATTGGATACGATGAGGTGATCAATGCTGTGAAAAGGATGAAAAATGGCAAAGCTGTTGGACCAGATACTGTACCTTCGGCAATATGGAAAATGTTAGAACATACAGGCATAGAATGGCTCACCAGACTTTTTAATAACATCCTCCGAACGAAGAAGATGCCGGAATCATGGAGACTTAGCGTTCTTGTACCTTTTTATAAAAACAAAGGAGATGTCACACAATGCGCAAACTGTAGAGGCATTAAGCTTACGTCCCATACCCTGAAAATCTGGGAAAGGGTATTGAATCACCGCATCCAGTTAATTATTTCCATAAGCCAAAACCAATTTGGCTTCACACCCTCCAGGTCTACAACAGACGCTATCCAAGCGGTCAGAATCTTGGTTGAAAAACACCGTATGAACCGGTAAGACCTGCACCAAATTTTCATAGACCTTGAAAAGGCGTTTGACCGAGTGCCACGGACGTTAGTGTGGCAAGCACTTAGGGCACAACAGCTGCCAGCTGCCATCTTGTATACTACATGTACGTAGTATTCAAGATATGTACTGTGATGTACGTACGAAGGTTAGGACCGCGGCTGGTCTGAGCCAAGAATTCACCGTAAGGGTGGGAGTCCATCAAGGCTCTGCACTGAGCCCCCTTTTATTTAACCTCGTGATGGATCTTATAACCAAAGAAAGCCAGGCTCCACTTCCCTGGCATCTCCTCTATGCAGACGATATCGTTCTGGTTTCCAGGCATGCGGAAGATATGCAAGTTACTCTCTGCCGTTGGGTGAACGCCTTAGAAAATTCTGGTCTCAGGGTTAGCAGAACGAAGACTGAACATCTCGTTTATCATTTCAGTGGAAACCAAAACAACACTGCTACGGAAGTCTTTTACCCTGACAACACACCAGTACCGACAGTAACCCAATTTAAATATATCGTCTCAGTGATTTCCGAAAACGGGGACGTACTCGTAGATGCAGACGTGGCTCACAGAGTAAATATTGCCTGGCAAAAATGGCGAAGTATGACGGGAGTCTTATGCGACACCCGAATGCCAATACGCACAAAAGGCAAAGTATACAAGACGGCGGTTAGGCCGGCAATGACGTACGGTGCTGAGTGCTGGGCTGTGAAAAACAGCCACGTCCAAAAACTACGCAGTGCAGAAATGAAAATGCTGAGGTGGTCTGGAGGAGTAACGAGAATGGATAGGGTCCGCAACGAATACATCCGAGGTACTCTAAGGATGGCTCCGATACAGGACAAGGTGACAGAGAGTAGGCTGAGATAGTATGGACATGTCATGAGAAAGACAGAGGAACACGTCGTGAGAACGGCTCTGAGCCTACCTGAGGGTAAAAGAGGCCGAGGACGACCTCCTTTGACATGGTGGACCAGTATGACGAATCTCCTTAAAAAGGAGAAATTGCCTGACCCGACAACCCTCGACAGAACGTCTTGACACCGTGAAATAAGGAGAGCCGACCTCACCTAAAGTGGGAAAAGGCTAGGTAGAAGAAGAAGAAGTAACAATTTTCACTAGCATTGTTTTTACGTGTGATCTCATTAGCACGATCGAATCCCATTTTTCTGATGTCGCGTCAGAGCTGGCCGATAGATGCAAACCATCGCGAATTTAGGATGTTAAAGACATGTTGTTTGGGCAGGTCGGTGGGTACAATCGTGAAAATGAAATCACACGAATTATTCGATACACTGGGTTTATTCAAATAGTCACAAGTCGGTTACAATCTTAGTTACTAATATTAAGGATCGACACTGATTCTACAACGTCTTAGCTCTAAGGTTGTCAGTATTCAGAGAAAGCGCGCCAAAGCGTAGTTGTTCTTGATTTGCCGGCAGGTGGCATGCTTGCGATTTGTTTTGACGTCCGTACTATTGACCAAACCCGACATATGAATAAATAAATGAAATATTATGTGGGACTTTTTTGTGCACAATTGCAGTAAAATGCAAACTTTACGAAAATTAACCAAAAAAACTGGTTTTTGGGCCCTTTGACAGCCCATTTTTTTCCTGTTGGGATTTTTATGGGCTTTTTAGGCAACATTACTACTACAATAATGAACATAATGCCAGTGAAATTTCTTAACCAGGGCTTTTCGTATTTATGCAGTTTTCATTTATATGAAAACTGCCGCTTCCCGTTGCCGCCAAAAAGTAAATATGGACATATTATTATGTCCATATTTACTTTTTGGCGGGAACGCCAGTACTCGGTGTTATGTCAAGTTGACATCCATCGTCCCAAATCCATGGACTTAATATATATAACTATATCCCAAATCCAATTATTATGAGGCGACGACAAGTAAATGTCACCGCGAGAGGTTCTAGCTGTTTAGATTATTACATCTAATTATTTTAATCACTAGGTATCCGTCATTATTTTGATGGCCCTGGCTACTGTGAGAAAATGTTGGTAAACATTTAGCTTTCATGAATGCAACGCCATGTTTAAGCTTGTTTGTGAATTTTAATTCAGTAAGAATAATTATATTAAAAGCTAGTTCTTCTCCACGTCGTATATCGTGTACGTCAAAGCCAAACTACCACCACAAGTGTTGTCATAGTTTCAACTTTCTGACTGACGTGACTCGTCGACAGTTCAGAACTGCCTGTAAACGGTTTAAGTGAAATAAATACTTTGAATCTCAGCTCAGTGTTGTGCGTCGGTGAAAATCAACCACCTGTCCCTACCATTAATGAAGGATTATGTTGTAGATCCTATGAGCAACAGCTTATTAAAACTTAATAAATAAAAAACCTTACTAATATTATAAATGCAAACATTTGGATCGATGAATGTATGTTTGTTACTCAATCACGCCAGAACGGTTGGTCTGATCTGGATGAAATTTGGCACAGAGATAGATTATATTCTGCAATAGCACTGTTTCTTTTCAACCCGGTATAATGTTCCCTTGGGATGATAAAAAAACTTTTCAAGCCGCCTGGCAGTAGATAGTATTTAAATATTTCTATTAACTTAACTTAGGTCATTTTTGAAAGTTTGATTCATGAGTGTTATCTAAATTTTTTTTACAAAACTAGTATTAATAATAGCATTGTGATAGATGATATTATTATTTTGCATATCAATTTAATTTTCAACTAATTCTAACTGAAATGGATGAGGTCGTAGAAGTCTACTCTGAGAAGTAACAATTAACTAAACATAGTCGTAAACATAACAATGCAACCAGGCATCAAAAACACCCTAACCACATCATTAAATACAACAACTTGTAAAGTAACGCAAAAGGCCCATAATTTTGTTAAAATTATTCCTATACCATCCCCGCTTCGAAAGCAATATTTCACCGTATTTGACTAAAAACCCTTGATGGGTACGCGGCATGACTTCGATTTTTACTTAGCTGTAATAAGTATTCAGGAAGCGTACCTAAAAGTAAGCTTCGCAGCTCGCAGCATCGTACGGGGTTATGTCAAATTCTTGAGCAGTTTCTGTACCTACAAGCTTCTTACAAAAAATGTCAGTTAAAACGAAATATCTTCGTCGTATCAAGTCAACTCAGCTAGTGATACCGGCGCGAAAATATCAAGTTTTAGAACGTGTGCCAAATTTTCATTTAATAAGGTACCGGTTGTGCTTACTAATAAAGCTCTAGGTATACTTAAATGTTCGCAACATTTTGTGTTAAGGGAAAACCTCGTAATTTTTTTCCGATGAACATGACGTTTTAATAACGAGATAGCACGCAAAACAAGGTAAGGCCCATATCATTATGCAAGTAATTTGTGATGTCACAACATACATTAAAAATAGGGTAAAACCTATTTTATGCGCGTGCCGAAGAAACGATAAACCCGAGCGGTCGACAACAAATCATGGCTGTTCAGGGCATGGGGACAGAATGACGACAATGTTTGCTAAACCCTCGATAGCGACACTTTTGCACAACAAAGCAACCTCTGGGGATGAACTCATCAACACTGACACGGGATCAAATATTCAAAGCACCATTGAGATTATTGATGCTATATTTCATCTTCATTTAATAAAGCAACGCGATTTAGAGATTGAAACAACTTTTATCCTGTTTGACTGGCACCTGCTTCAGAGAAAATTGATTTTAATAAACTTCTGCAACATTTGTACCGTAAAAATCACGTAGATAGGTAATTTTGCCAAGTTTTATTATACATACAATAATAAACTCGGTAAGGAAACTTTTAGAAAACATTTTTCCGTTTATTGCCAAATGTTTTCGTGAAAAGTAAGCAACTTTAAAATTGCCGTTTGTACTTTGACCCGTTTGAACCTTAAAGTTATGTCATTTAAAAGGAGGTTGTTGTTTAACTACAACAGAAAACAATGTGCCAATTAAGTACAGCTTGTTCCATAGGGAAGGAAACTATAACACGTATTTTATGGATCAATCACTAAAGATGGCGATATCTTTGAACCGTATCGTAAAAAACTATTTCTCACACCATAAACATAAACTCGCTACAACTACACAAGCCTGAGTTAATCTCAACAAAACGTTATTAAATCTAAATCTCGTGGACAGGCAATCACGATGCCCATGAGGACAATATCGCTCGCATGTACCAATAAGCCGACGAAATTGTTCCCAACAATTTAAATGTAATCGTTAAGAAACTAAATCAAGAGTCACGGGAGAACATGTGAAATTAATTACGTAGCAATAAAGAGGGATTGAGAGGCAGTCATAAAGTAAAGGCATCGAACGATGGTAGCTTACGGACCGCTCGTGAAAGAAATCTCAATTCTCTATTATAACCAACTGACGGCGAGAATATAACTGTTTTCAATGATGCTCGAGGAATAACTTGTAATAATATCAATCGGATAGTTGAAGATTTTATAATGATGGAAAATGAGACTAAAGGAATAAGAACGATGCCTTTGATCAAGTACCAGATTTTATATACTATAAGGACAAAACTGAAGGTAAACGTAATGAGAAAAGAATCAGTCATGCCCATAATTGAAATGAAAACAGCCCACAAATAAAACTTATTACAGGGGCCTTCGTTTAAATAATTAATAATGAAAATACATGAGCGAAATCATATTACAATGAACGTCATTTATTAAATTATTCGTTAAATATCCTTAAAGTATTCAGTAGTGACGAACCGCTCGTAATATTTTTTCCCACTTGAGTATTACAATCCGGTTCATGATAATAATTGTGCACACAGAGGATCATTTAAGAACATGGTTGAACAAGTGCATAAATAAAAAATATAAAAAATCTCCGAGACTTATTAACTAATGCTTTTTAAACTACTTAATTTATCTAGTACTTGTCTAGTAGTCGCTTCGATCGACAATCCATCGAAATTCGATACACGTAATTATAACACGGTATGTAAAACTCTTTTGAACGGCTGAACCGATTTCATCAAATATAGCTAAGAACATTCTCAATCAAGTCCCCTTTCAAACAAAAAAAGCTGCAAACAAAATCTTTTCATTCGTTTAGGAGCAACGATGCCACAGGCAGACTACAGCTACACACGTCAAAATTAATAAAACCCCTCTTTTTCCGTCGGGGGTTAAAATATTTTCTACTGGCAATACGTGTATAAACCGAATACAGTTTAAAAAATAATCAACTATAATATTATATGGATTTTTCCAAATAGTCCAGTCAACGAGGATATTTGTTGTATGGAGACTTCCGAAAAATTCTCCCGCCTATGAAATTTGGCATGTGATGAAATTAGGTAATACAGATTACAGATGTAAAATAATCCAACAAATTATGTTACGAGAAGTTAGGTATTTTTACCTAAATATGAAAATTGCTTATAAGGCTCTGTGAATATTTCCTCAGACTGAAATACTTTCTGTATACGTATGTATGTACTAGTTAGAATAAGTATGTAAAGGTATCCAATATTTTTTCGATTTTGGTGATACCCCAAATTTAACTTTTAACATTTTGCGCTATAACTTCTACTGCAAAATTGATCTGCTAATTGTTATTTTTTTATATGTTTTTATTTCCTTAAATACATAGCTTTGTTTAGTTATCCAAAAGATTTTCCTTTTCTAACCTTTTTTTTTTGATTTTTGCTTAATTATGTAATGTGAAAAATATCTCCGTGCATTTTCATACCTTTATTAGTCATATGATTTTAAATTAAATAAGAATTATCAATTATCCAACAAATTTTCGAACGTTCATTATATTTGTTAGGATAGTTCGCGTCGCTGATTTATGCTAGAGCGTAAGGGTTGACCTTCACTTGACCGCACGGAGCTGCTTTGCCGCGCATAACTTTTGGAGTATTGTAGGCGGGTTTTGTGGCTACCGTTTATTTATATATTATTACAAATATTTTTTTATCATAATATGCACAACTTATGTGAAGTCATCTAGTTACCACAAACTGTCAAACTTTCTCATTCGATTTTGAACTTAACCATCAAGATTTGAAAGTTTAAAATCATTTGAAGAAATTTTTCAGTTTTGTACAACCTAATGTGCTGTTGACTGTAAAAAGGCGTTTAGAAATTCGCTTTATATTTCTAAAGAATATTTATTACATATACGGATTTAAAATAAACGTTTGATACCTCCTTAAGGACTTTGTAAACTATGCGAAAAAATCGTCAAAAAGTATGTTTAGAAAGACACCTGTTGAGGCGATATCGAGTAAGATAAAAGAAGATTATTATTATGTCCCTTATGTAATGTTCTTTTCTTATCTCATCTACATTTATTTTTATTTATATAAAATAAATGTAGACGATAAGACACAGGTATCGGGAACAGGGTCTAAGCATGAAGTCCAAGTCTTGTATGCACTAGGTAAGTGCCCCCAAGGACAATCCCCGGTTGGTGCAGGACTATTGTTAAATATGAAGACAAATATATTGGGCTATGGGTTTTGGAAGGTTTATTGGATCGATTACCTAAAACTTTAGAATTACTATTAGCCCCTGCCTGACCACTGTTGAACTACACGACTATAAAATGGCAGGGGTGACATGCACACTCAATTAATGGGCTACCATAGCGGATCTCCAATCAAGCCAGCCAATTAAGGCAGGAGAGAGATGGGAGCTCTGTGCCCTGTCAGTGTTCGCTCCGACCGGCCAATAAAGGTTGTCTGTAAGAGATTGCCTAATGCGATAAGACCGCCCATTGTACACTTGTATATTTGAACGTTTGTCCTGTATGTTTTTTTTGTGGTGTACAATAAAGTATATAATAAATAAATAAATAAATAAAGGCAAGCCGGAGATGAGGGACACATCGTCGCCACAGCCCACCAACTCGCCACAATACTGCCCTGCCGGAATATTATTATTATTTTACATGACTTTGACAATCTCGGGACCCTGGGGTCCCGATCCTTTGAAAGGCGTGCAAGGGGCTGAATTCAACTCCCAGAGGCCTTGTTAGGCATGTATCAGGAAATGTGAAATCAACCGATGAGCATCCCTGTATGCACTACGCAATTGCTTCCCCGGTTGGTGCAGGACTATTGCAAAATATGGAGAAAAATGTATTGGGCTATGGGTTTGGTAGGTTTGATTGATGGATTGCCTAAAACTATAGGAGGGTTAATGGCCCCTGCCTGACCACTGCTGAACTCATCATCATCATATCAGCCGAAAGACGTCCACTGCTGGACATAGGCCTCCCCCAAGCGTCGCCACATTGATCGGTCCCGTGCATCTCGCATCCAGCGGATCCCCGCAACACTCAGTCAATGGGCTCCCATAAACGGTTCCTAGCACTTGAGTGACGTAGCGCCAAGGCTATGTTGCCCATATCCGGAGGTGCTTGAGGAGTGGAGAGGTATACCACGGCTATCAGGACATTCCCGGAAGTACAGTCAAGACCCCTACAAGCATCTTGTTGGGTTAACTTTCTTCCTCCGAGCACGTTTGCTCTTGTGAATCTCCACTCACGCCAGCCAATTAAGGCAAGAGAGTGGTGAGGAACAAGACTTCTCCCAGGTGTTCGTCGAGGCTCTTAGCTATTATGCCATAGGCTCTCACGACTATTGGCACAATTACTGCTGTATTCACATCCCACATGTCGACAACCTCGCGAGCCAGATCAAGATACTTAGTTTTCTTATCTTCCTCAGCCTTCAAGAGGTTCTTGACATGAGGGACCGCTATGTCAACAATCATTGCGCGACGCTCTAGTCGGTCTATCACCACTATGTCAGGCTTATTGGCAACAATAGCCCCGTCTGTGATGATAGACCGATCCCAATACAACGTGACATTGCCATTTTCGAACACTGGGTCGGGCATATACCTGTAGTAGGTACCGAAACGAAGCCGGGCTACGGACGCCGATTGGTCTACATCGAACCCATGTAGTTCCCGGAAAAAGCGTCCGTGAAGCTCCTTACTTTGCCATACCTCCCTGCGGTCGTTATTGTCAAGCACTACAGGCTTGCGCCAGTTCTCATTAGCCACGGAGAGCGGGCTGAGTCCCTTGTCCACTTCTACTTCATACATATCCACGTCGGCGTGTAGAAAATATTCTTTCAGTTTGCTTATCTCGTGGTTGTGGAGGTTTTTGGTATTTAAAAAGCCTCGGCCTCCACACTTCCGAGGGATATACAATCTCATGACCGACGATCGTGGGTGGTGCATTTGATATGCAGTCAGCAGTGTACGGACCCGCCTATCTTGGGCGTCAAGTGCCGTTTGAGTTAATTTGAGTATGCCGAAAGAGTACATCAATGCATAATATATGTATTTGAGTATGTCGGAAGCGTTAGGTATCAACACTACTGACATGAAGCAATCGTTGAAGGAACGCTACGTTCTCGGAATCGTTGAGGCACGCACCATGTTTCTGCCCGAAAGGCTATTGAATACCTTCTTCAGGCGGCCAAAGAAGCGTTCCTTCTACGATTGCTTCATGTCAGACATACCCAAATAATTATAGGATTCGTTTGGGGAATACGGAACGGACGGTTGTTTTACGGAATCCGCGAGTTGAATTCCTACGGATTCCACAATTTCCCCTCGCTTTACATGCATGACCGCACATTTATCCACACCAAACTCCATCCTGATGGCACTACTAAAAGTTTCAGTTACCTTCAGTAGAGATAGAGATATCCGCTGAAGATTGCTGGGGGCAAAGAGCTTCAGGTCATCCATGTAAAGGAAGTGAGGTATAACCTGACCACCTCTCTTCAGCCCTGAATTCTCCAGCATGCTTATAGGATTCAGGGCTAAGCAAAACCAAAGTGAACTCAAACTAGCACCCTGGAATATACCTCGTCGATCCTTACATGTTCGCTATTCCTCTGGATATTTAGACATCCTGGATACCGAAGGACCGTGCTCTATTGCCCCATACACAAAATTAGGAAGGTGCGTAGAGTTGTATAAGTTAATAGTTTAGTTTTTTATTAGTTTTTACAGTCGTATTATTATTAGACATTTTGACTGGAAATCGAATTCGAGAGGCGGGATGCTCGCTGCCGGTGGTTCTGACACTGTAGCGTTCAATAATAATAATAAAATAATAATGTCAATGTCTTCTTGTGTTAATGTCTTCTTCCTTTTAAACGCCTTGATCATGGATCATTTGTATATGATTTTCGACATTTTACGTGTCCTGTAAGGTTTGACACCTCCATAAGTTGCGGGCAAAGTTCATCATCTCTTGCCTTAATTGGCTGGCTTGAGTGAAGATCCGCTATGGTAGCCCATTATTTGAGTGTGTAAGTCACCCCTGCCATTTTATCTTTTTTAGTCGTGTAGTTCAACAGTAGTCAGGCAGGGGCTAATAGTAATTCTATAGTTTTAGACAATCGATCCAATAAACCTTCCAAAACCCATAGCCCAATATATTTGTCTTCATATTTAACAATAGTCCTGCACCAACCGGGGATTGTCCTTAGCACTTACCTAGTGCATACAAGACTTGGACTTCATGCTTAGACCCTGTTCCCGATACCGGTGTCTTATCGTCTACATTTATTATATATAAATAAAAATAAATGTAGATGAGATAAGAAAAGAACATTACATATGGGACATAATAATAATCTTCTTTTATCTTACTCGATATCGCCTCAACAGGTGTCTTTCTAAACATACTTTTTGACCATTTTTTTGCATAGTTTACAAAGTCCTTAAGGAGGTATCAAACGTTTATTTTAAATCCATATAGGTAATAAATATTCTTTAGAAATATAAAGCGAATTTCTAAACGCCGTTTTACAGTCAACAGCACATTGGGTTATACAAAACTGAAAAATTTCTCCAAATTATTTTAAACCTTCAAATCTTGATGGTTAAGTTCAAGTTCAAAATCGAATGAGAAAATTTGTGGTAACTGGATGACTTCACATAAGTTGTGCATATTAAGATAAAAAAATATTTGCAATAATAACGGTGGCCACAAAACCCGCCTACAATACTCCAAAAGTAATGCGCGGCAAAGCAGCTCCGTGCGGTCAAGTGAAGGTCAACCCTTACGCTCTAGCATAAATCAGCGACGTGAACTATCCTAACAAATATAATGAACGTTCGAAAATTTGTTGGATAATTGATAATTCTTATTTAATATAAAATCATATGACTAATAAAGGTATGAAAATGCACGGAGATATTTTTCACATTACGTAATTAAGCAAAAATCTAAAAAAATGGCAAATAAAGGAAAATCTTTTGGATAACTTATCAAATCTGTTTATTTAACGAAATAAAACCATATTAAAAAATAAAAAGTAGCAGACCAATTTTTCAGTAGAAGTTATAGCGTAAAATGCTGAAAGTTAAATTTGGAGTGTATCCCAAATCGAAAAAATGTTGGATGCCTATACATGCCTATTCTAACTAATACACTCGTACGTATACAGAAAGTATTTCAGCCTGAGGAATTTTTCACAGAGAGTTATAAGCAATTTTCAAGTTTAGGTAAAAATACCTAACTTCTCTTATCAAAATCTGTTGGATAATTTGATATCTGTAATCTGTAGGTCTTACTTTATCACACTACCTACTCTCACAGGCAGGAGAATTTTTCGGGTTACATATGCCCCGTTGATTGGGCTAAAAGCCTAACCAAAGCTCATGGAAGTATATCTAAAGCATCAGTTTACTAACTTTATCCGGTATAAGTTGGTTTTATCCTGTTCTCTATTGGTTCAGAGGCCTCTCGCGCGGAAAATTACATCTCTCTCTCT
The DNA here is from genome assembly GCA_964057195.1 of Orthosia cruda. NCBI lineage: Eukaryota > Metazoa > Arthropoda > Insecta > Lepidoptera > Noctuidae > Orthosia > Orthosia cruda. The sequence goes on along the minus strand of OZ059832.1, from coordinate 13,977,765 downwards.
AAAAAATAGATAATATTATTTTTTAGATTAATAAAAGTTTCAAAGGCTGAGTTTTGTGATTTACAATTGGGTAAAATGTAGACAAAACAAAATTTACTTTTTATAGTGGTTTAACGAATCGTATTCTAAGTTAGGTAAACATTAAAATGTTTATCTTTACTAAAATGTCGTCTCGAGAATGTTCGACCACTCGAACCCAATCACGAAATCAGTATTTTGAAATTGTAACTTTATCAAAGGATAAGTATTAAAGACAGTTTTCAAAATAAATTTAGCTGAGAAGCCTGATTCTCAATCTAGAATTTGCCAACCTTGAAGCTCAAAAGTTTATTAGTTTTAGTAACCAAAAAATCACCTCAGTATTTCCTTTTTACTGTCAAACCCACGCAATTTTAACCATAGACGTTGTGTGTGCACCTACCTATATGGAACCTAGATTTCCTTATTACATCTTGCAAATTCTTATATTCGCCCGGGTCAATGCCATCAGCAGAAAAACTTCTGTTTTTCAGTGACACAACCGCACAGAATCATTCCCATCAATGTGATGTCTCCGTCACACTTGATAAATAGAAATGGATTTCTCCAGTTACGAGCGAAACCCATCTCGTTCCCACCTATTGTATTAGAAAATAAAGAACTGCAAACTTTTTACTTCAGATATTATATTTTGAAACAAAATCTTGAGTCGTGTTTTATGTATGCTCGTCGTTCGGTAAGCATTGGAGTTTCCGTAGCACCGTATATTTTATTTGTAACTTTTTGTTTGTTTTATCTTACTTTTATTTTTGAAATTAACTAATAGCTCACGTTTAAAGAAGCATTTTTGTTGATGATATTATGTTTGGCAATATTGCAAAGTTGTATACATTGTAAAAATGGTATGCCACATCATGTTCACATATTCGTCAAAAAGAGATTTTTTTCTGAAAAGTTACACAATATTCATAATAAATCGGTCTGAATCAGGTAAATCTGACGTGCTAAAATTGCCACTTTTTCATGTCTACTACATTTAGTTTAGTACATACAACTCGATAATATTGCTGCTCGCGGTTCCAACCGCGTGAAATTATTTCTTTTCTCAATATCTTTATAAATTATAGCCCATGTGTTATTCTAATGTAAGCTATTTTTAATGTAAAGTTTCATCAAAATCTGTTTCGTAGTTTTGCATGAAAGAGTAACAAACATCCACTAACAAACTTTAACAATAGTACTAGTAAGAAGTAAGATGTGGCCGACGCAAATAGATTAGACGGGCGGTAAACTGCACTCCTAGCAAACCGGTAACCGACTATTCATTAATGCGGTTGAAATCTCCCGTCACCGTACGACATTCATTGCTCATAGCAACACAGGAGCTCATAAAAAGGATCAGAAGCTTTACTGGATCGTAGAGCAAAATAAATATCTCCTTTACGCTCGCATGGAGCGCAAAGTTTCTCACAATTTTATATGAAATTGCACGCACGAAAGGATTTCGCGAAAGTACTCACTCAGAACTATCTCTTGGTGTCATCAGATTCGTATATTTATTTGAAGCAAGTACGATGCTTTGATAATGGTTATACTTATAATACACTTCACTTTAACATAGGTTTAAACATTTAAAGTGAGCACGAATAAATCTCTGTGTCTGCCGTTTTACATTTCATAAAGAAAACTTCTCAAGAACCGGAAAGTGTAAAGCGATTCAAGAGCTAGAAATTCTAAAACTTCCATCTTCCTTCAAAATAAATGGGGCGAAATGACGTTACGACGTATCGTTGTATGTCACAACTTGTCTCCATGTAAGTACGACTTGTAGCTCGTTTAAAATTCTCGGAGATGACATTTAGACGTATGCACCGCACTTTTATGCTCGAATGTCTTCCCTAGGGAACCATCAAAGAACACCTTCCTGAGCCATGTCTAATGCAATGTGGGGAAAAGTGCGGCAAGACGTAAATATAATTACCATCATTCCAGTCTTACAATAAGCCAAGGCACACATCTAATTTAGTTGCCAGTATAAAAAGACGAAAATAAAACGTACGCAAGTTATCGAATATAACACCGCAGAGGCATGAGATGAACTTGAACAAACTTTATAAAAAAAAAAAAATACTTTCACTAGCGCTCCACCTACAAAGGTATTCCTTTTCTATGTAATTTTTAACCCCCGACGGAAAAAGAGGGGTGTTAAAAGTTTGACGTGCGTTGCTGTGTATCTGTCTGTGGCATCATAGCGTCCAAACGGGTGAACCGATTTTGATTTATTTTGTCGAGAGTGTTTTAGCTATCGTATCTATATGTTTGAATAAAATCGGTTTATCAGTTCAAAAGTTATGGGCGTTCTACTGTTTGAATCGGGGTGTTTTCGCAAAATATCGTGTTCAATAGATTGCCGATCGAAGTGAGACTATGTACTAGATAAATTATGTAGCATGAAATAAAAATGTGTCGGAGGTTTGCAATTTTTTTGAAATTTTACTTGTTTTAAATAAAAATAATAAAATGTTGTATTGCAAACAATGTTAGGCTAACAAAAAGCCAGGATTTTTATTTACGTTTTTTTTTTTTTTTTTGCAATTATAAAATTCACCTTTTCCATTACTCTCGACCATTTCGTAATTAAAAATTCTAGAATAAGTTTAAGTCGTTAGCTATTACGACAGTTACTTATTCACTAAAACAAATTAGATTTTTGTTTTGGGTACTTTTTGCGTAAGTCTCTCCTTAGAGAAGCGTCCTTACGCTTCATATAAAATGTGCTTTGTAATCACAAGTATTTAGCAGTCCAGAAAAATATAATGGAAACAAAGGAATTGACTAATTTGTAAAAAATCATTTTAAGAAACAAGGCCGAACTCCGACCCAGATACATTCACAAAAACTCGACTCATCAACGTTTCAACAAAGGGAAGTAGGTGGGTACGAAATTAGGCTTCAGAAAATAAGCTTATCTTAGACCCTTATAATCCGTACCCGGAACTTTGATCCCCTCAAAATGGAGCAGTTCTACAGAGATTGACATTTACAGCGTTATCTATCCCAACAGGCAGCTCGCTTTGAAACTAGCGCGTCCCGAAATACGATCACCATACTGTAAGTCGTGGCCGCACACATCAAACGTGACGTCACTTCGATTACGTCATAAAATGTTGTAAAAGTCTTCTTTTGTGCTCAAAGTATTATTTCACTCTTATCTTTTATAAACTCGTTGTTACCTAAGTACGAGTATAACAAACTTGACGCCATACAAGTAATTTGGGGAAATGTGATAATTATGAGAGTATAAAATAACTTTTTGTAGGTACAAGACATCTGCGTAATTACCTCTCTGTCATGTAAATAAAGAGTGTATTAAGGAAAAGAGTAATTAGTTAAAATATAAAAGCATCTAGTGATACAATATCCGGTTTAATTAATGTTTTCCTTGAAATTATTCATGATATTGTTATTGAAACAGAATGGGCGTTATTTTAACGTCAGACCATCGTATATTTAATTCCAATCCAAATTCCAGCTATTTCTAGTTAATACCTATTAAATGTACCCACCTATAATTATAGGTAAGTTACAATTTAAAATAAGTAGGCAAGTTTGTCTGTGAGTTGCAACTCTCAAACAAACTGTAGGATGTTCTGTTGATTCAAGACTATGTTTCAGATTATCACCTCTAAGTCGTCTAATTTTCAACAAAGTATTTATTCGAAAATAGCTGACCCTAGAGACGTTGGCCTGTACAAACTTTAGAGCAGAATTTCTTTCATTTCATTACTGAAGAGAAAATCAGCCAAATCATCCAGTCGCTCTCAAGTGATGCACTTACCAATGAACAACAGTATTTCATGTATATTTACGCAGATAAGCTAGATACATAGAAGTAAAAGTAAAAACAAGGTATCAAACGGCAAAAAAATGTGTGTGCGAAATTCCAGCTCAACTAAATACCGGGTGGAGAGTAAAATTTAACTTGCAACACACAGACACCGGCGGGCTTATTAATTAAGAAACAGCAATCAGCAATCATCGCGCGATCAAACGCTTTATGTCATAAAAGTCGCAATTACCTACAGTGTTGGTATGGTAGGTCCTACACAATCGTTTACTAATCGCTCGTTGTTTGTCTTATGTACTTATTTCTTAAAAAGCGCCAAAATCTCTAAAACTTCTGTATTGAAAAGCAATTATTGCGCAATCCAAATCGCTATCATTTTGCCCTTGCAAGATACGTTATAAGCCAATGATTGTTCTGTATGTTTGTATTTTTGTGGTATACACAATAAAGTGTATAATAATAATAATAATAAATCTGTGGCTCGACTTGACAGACGGTTGCCAAAAAATTTTCTCTTCGTAATTTCTTACAATATATTTAACTTTAACTACCTAAATAATACAAAACAAAATGAAACCAAGAAAAAAAAATACTAAACCATAATATAATCAAAGCTGACCGAAATAACCGAATTAAAATGACCGAATTACAACGAGAAACGAGAAAAATGGAATAGACGTCATGTTGACGCGAGCTGCAGCACGCAATGCACGCCCACCACCTCCGGCCTCGTCGCCCAGCTCCGCCTCGCCGCCGCCGGAAACCAGCCCCATCGTGAGTGCTGTGACACCGGCCGCGGCAGTTGCGTCGAGCTCGAGCGATTAGTATTTCTCGCCGCCGACGACACCACCACCTGCGCGCCGCCGGGAAGGACGCCGGCCGCCGGACCGCTTAGGACCTCGAGGCCTAGCCGTCTCTGATAGGGTCCCAGCACCCGGCGGAAGTGTGCAGCGCATGAGATGGACACCATCCATCAATGAAAATGTCATGTGCGCATACTTTGGGGCTACAGAGGGAGGAAACAACCTGACCGCGTACCGTGTCCGGATGCTCTCTTTGTTTCAGGTGCTTGAGCCAGCCGTCAACGTTTCGGCCCAACGACTTTCGGATCAGGTGCGGGTCATCCAGCGTAATCGTATGTTGGATGATACTGTACTTGATCGCCTCCGAACGGAAATGGGTAACCGTGTCACTGCCCCATCGTCGCAGGCTGTGGTGCTACCACAGTCCAACCACGCTGACGAGGAGAGCAGTGACAGGGTTACAAACGTAAGTACCCAGTGCAATGAGGAATTGGGGTGTGCTTTGGAGTGTGCTATTCGGGAGTATCGCAACATGCCACCCGAACTTAGGCCACGATTACCTCGTTTGCCCATGCATAACATGAATAGGGCGCTGGTGGCTGTTCTGGATTCGCAGTTGTCAAACTATTTTGATGACTGCGAAGACCTCACTGATACACATTCGATCATGTATTGCGCGGCTGTAGCGGCATGTCGTGTAGCTCATGTCAAATTTGCAGATGACAGAGCTACACGACCGAAACCAGCCGTACCGGCTTGGCAGTGCAGGATCGAACGTCGTATTGGTGAGGCCAGAGCACTCATCGGCAAACTAATTTGTTTCAGGGAGGGCAATAGCCGCCCAAGAGTGATGCGCTTTGTGAGACGGGCGTTTTTGGGGACTGATGTCAGCCCCCGAGACTATCCCATGTCACAGAGCGCATCGACTTCCTGAAACAAAAAGTGTATGCATGGGCAAACCGTATTCGTAGGTACAGGCGGAGAGTGGAGCGATACACCCAGAACCGCACATTCCAAAGTAATGAAAGGTGGGTTTATCGGGCTTGGGAGCGACCCGATCAAGGTGTGACTGATACGCACCTGCCGGATGATGACGCTATGTGTTCATTCTGGCGCAGCATCTGGTCGGTGCCTGTCAGTCACACCGAAGGTGAATGGACTCGGGAGGTCGAACGAGCGTGTGATCCAATACAAGAAATGGGGGCTATCACGATCAGCCCCCAAGATGTAGCCCGTGCAGTCCGTCCGTTGCCGACCTGGAAATCTCCAGGACCGGACGGACTGCACAACTTTTGGATCAAGTGGCTACAAAGGTCGCACGCTCGTTTGGCATCCCAGTACCAGGCAGCCTTAGAGTCTGGTTCGCTGCCCAAGTTCCTTACAACAGGAATAACCCACCTGCTCCACAAGTCTGGTAGCACCGCGGAACCCAAAAATTATAGACCAATTACATGTTTACCAACGGTCTATAAGGTTCTTACATCCATTTTGAGAGTTAAAATTAACAAACACGTCGACGATAACTCTATCATGTCGGTTTCTCAGAATGGATGTAGGAACGGGTCCCGCGGTACTAAGGAGCTACTCCTTATTGATATGGCCATTAGCCAACAGGTTCGGCGTTCCCGAAAGGATCTGTCGACATGTTGGATAGATTATAAGAAGGCCTATGACTCGGTGCCTCATACATGGCTCATGCGGGTGCTATAATTGTATAAAATAGATACAACTCTACGCACCTTCCTGATGTCGTGTATGAGGCAATGGAGCACAGTCCTTCGCTATCCAGGATGTCGAAATATCCAGAGGAATAGCGAACCTGTAAGGATCGAGCGAGGTATATTCCAGGGCGATAGTTTGAGTCCACTTTGGTTTTGCCTAGCCTTGAATCCTCTAAGCATGATGCTGGAGAATTCAGGGCTAGGCTATCGGATGAAGAGAGGTGGTCATGTTATATCTCACCTCCTTTACATGGATGACTTGAAGCTCTTTGCCCCCAACAATCTTCAGCTGATGGAGCTACTAAAAGTAACTGAAACTTTTAGTAGCGCCATTAGGATGGAGTTTGGTGTGGACAAATGTGCGGTCATGCATGTAAAGCGAGGGGAGATTGTGGAATCCGTAGGAATTCAACTTGCGGATTCCATTAACCTGAGATCCCTCTCTCGAAACGAAACCTATAAGTATTTGGGTATGTCGGAAGCGTTAGGTATCAGTACTACTGACATGAAGCAATCGTTGAAGGAACCCTTCTTTGGCCGCCTGAAGAAGGTATTCAATAGCCTTCTTTCGGGCGGAAACAAGGTGCGCGCCTTCAACGGTTGGGTCATGCCGGTACTGATGTACTCTTTCGGCATACTCAAATGGACTCAAACGGAACTTGACGCCCTGGATAGGCGGGTCCGTATACTGCTGACTGCATATCGAATGCATCACCCACGATCGTCAGTCATGAGATTGTATATCCCGCGGAAGTGTGGAGGCCGAGGCTTATTAAATGCCAAAAACCTCCACAACCGCGAGATATGCAATCTCAGAGAATATTTTCTAAACACCGACGTGGGTGTTCATCGAGATGTAGTAGCAGTGGACAAGGGACTCACCCCGCTCTCCTTGGAGAATGAGATCTGGCGCAAGCCTGTAGTGCTTGACACTAACGACCGCAAGGAGGTATGGCAGAGTAAGGAGCTGCACGGACGCTTTTTCCGGGCCCTACATGGGTCTGATGTAGACCAATCAGCGTCCGTGGCCTGGCTGCGATTCGGTGACCTCTTTGGGGAAACCGAAGGTTTCGTCTGTGCAATTATGGACGAAGTTATCATGACGAATAACTACTGGAGATTTATTGTGAAGGATGGCACGGTTGACATCTGTCGGGCATGTCACCGTCCGGGTGAATCGATCCGCCACATTATCTCTGGTTGTTCTCGTCTAGCTAACGAAGAGTACTTGCATAGGCACAACCTTGTAGCCAGGATTATCCATCAGCAACTTGCTCTGAAATACACTCTTGTGGCGTCGGAGGTGCCGTACTACAGGTCCGACCCAGTTCTCGAGAATGGCAATATCACATTGTACTGGAATCGGCCCATCATCACTGACAGGACTATTATCGCTAATAAGCCTGATATAGTGGTGGTGGACCGAATCGAGAGGCGTGCAATGATTGTTGACATAACTGTCCCACATGACGGGAACCTCGTGAAAGCCGAGAAAGATAAGCAAACCAAGTATCTTGACTTGGCTCGCGAGGTTGTCGACATGTGGGATGTGGACACAGCGATCATTGTACCGATAGTCGTGTCAGCCCATGGCTTAATAGCCACGAGCCTCGACCAACACCTTAGGAGGCTCTCGTTAGGCGGCTGGGTCAAGGGCCTGATCCAGAAAGCAGTACTGCTGGACACGGCTCGTATTGTTAGGAGATTCCTCTCTCTGGAGCCCTGACCGCCGGTAGCTTGGACCCTGTTCCCGATACTGGTGGGCCTCTATTTTTTATATTTTTAAATGTTTTCTTTTTTGTGTGTGTTTTGTAAAAATATTTAAAAATGTAATCAATAAGAAAAAAGTAAATAAAAGACATAATAATAATATAAGCCTTTAACAGACAGGTGCAACTAAATAAAAGCTTGTTATAACAGAAGTCCAAAGATCAAAGATAAAATGTCATCCAAATTGACACTGAATCCGTTTTTGCGCTGAGTATTATTGACTAACCCCTAAGTGGCGCGCTAATCTTAAAAAAAAAAACGAAAAATCTTTATTCGATTGCTATCTCGTTTATTTGTTCACCTCTCCACTTAATATGCACTGTACCTCGCTCACTATTTTACGACTTAAACAGTCATTTGTTTTGCATATACAGCCGGCAGTATAAAACGGGTTAAATATTGTTTTTTCATGTCTGAAACTATAGACGTGTACGCATTGGGTTTTTAGTGGATTTAGGTGATTTAGGTTTGTAGTAAATATTCAAATAAATAATGTTTCAAATTAAAATTATTATAATGATAGAGAAAATCAAAACTTATCGATTTTTCGGAAATGCAAAATCCTTTATATTCATAACTCTGTTTTTCTTTTATTTAGCCGTCATTTGGCATTTTAACGTAAAAAAGTGAGCATACCGTAGCCTTTCTTTGCCTTACCTTGTACTCATAGACCTATTTAAGAAGAAGCTACTTATATATTTCTTATAAAAGTTTATTTCTTTGATCATTTAAGTATGTCGTGAATCACGAGTTATCATAATAATATTTTCAGTAAGAAGGAATCAAACAATCTTCAAAGACTCAATCACCAGAAGAGCTCAAAGTTACCGACACAGACTTAAAGCATTTTCTTTTTTTCTTTATATCAAATAGGATTCCAATAGACAGCTATGCATAATAGACAGAATATTATTGGATGAGAAACATCCGAATATGATATTATTTGTATTCTTCATTTACATCATACAATATAAAGAAATAAGGCTGTCCCTTTTTATTAAATGTTTTTTTGCATAAAACCGATACCCCTTTTAATACCTATCTTCTTTTACAATAACATTCAGAAAAATAATATTTTAATTAATAATTATCTTTTTTATACTATATTGATAATATTTACTAGTAAAACTAAGAACTCACGAATACACAATTTGAATGTTTTATGATATTGTCATATTCTGCATAGGTACGAAAACCCATAATAATATTATTTGAAGCGATTAAAGCATTTTATAAATAAAATACAGGAGTTAAAAAAGTTTTAATTCAAATATCGAAAGCAACCTCATGGTTGCTCACAGTCATCTGTAGTGTAAATATTTTTTTAAAGTCATTTCCAGAATTTCTAAACTTTATTCGATAACAAACTGTAATTCCTCCATTCAGTTGAAAACAGTATGAAGTGTCGGACCGGGCCGGTCTATTCAATAACCGACACCACAACACATGGGCTTGAATGGAAGCCATTGAAATACTCTGCTCACGCAAAATTGCTTTGAAATTCTAAAACCGGTTTTATAAACCACAGCTACTATGAACTGACATGAAAATATTCAATACCTCTAAAAAATTATGTACATGAGGATGTTCTAGATATGGTAACCTGGTATTTTGGCCCTGGCTACCTCGTTGTCTCATTGTAGTAAGCTTTACTGGTGAGTGTGAGGTCTGTATACGATCCCCAGGCTTAGTATAAGAATGACAAAAGACTCACCTCCGATTGCCTTGATGTAATTTGAGTATATTTATAAACATTGTCTGTGACTATTACACGCCTTCACCCTATACGGCAATACAGCTGAGTGATATTCTGAAATGTTTTTGGCTTTCACCCTTAAGATTACACTATTCGATCAGCCTTCCATACAAAGGTAGTCTGGCGATTACTCCATCGTTTGATGTACGTTCAAAATAAAAAATGATATCAATTTGTCTCATCATTATCTAGTCCTGTATGGAAACAAAAAGGTAAACAAATATAAATTTGAAAGTTATGAGCGTCGAAAGTTCCATATTTCAACACAAATTTTAACGCATCTTTTTCGGAAAATTGAAAAACGGCCGTATAGTGGCTGTTTTTCAATTTTCCGGGATATCAGGGATAAATTAGTAATTCAACAATACAAATAATTTTATTAAAAAAATATACATTTAGTAATTTTTTCATGATATCTAGACTCCCAAAGGTCTGTTAATAAAATTTCGCGCGCTCGTTTTCGTCCTAAATCATCATCCATTTCGCTACGAACTTGCAAAAATGCTAGTCGTAAGCGAACTATCTTCTTACTGCTCATCACAGCATCTATCTCTTTCGCACATGTTATCGGATGAGATAGCATGCATTTTAACCCCGCGCACAAAATAGTTGGTGCCGTCGACAAGAGCAAACTTAATTTAGCAGTTCGATCTATGATCTTCGTCAGTTCTATCCCATTCAAACAAGGCTTAAAACCCTCATAACGATAAGCTCGCGATTTCATGCTAAGCCACATCCCGTCAGTTGCGACTGCGACTTGTAGGATCTGAAAGTCACCACTCACTCGTCAAATTGTATCTATCGCGCAAGAAATAATCGCCAAACAGTCACTGTTGCTCCAAACGTCTACCATTTGTTTTCTCCCCAGTCGCTGTCGCAAGAAAAGACGCGAGTCGTTTAAGCGAGTAGGTCGTGGCCTAGGGGTATAAGTAAGAGAAATGTACTATGTAGGTATATAGTACCTACCTAAGCTCTTAAACATCGTTACAGGCTGATGTATGAAATGTCTTCGAATACGTAATGAGATTATAAGATTAATAATTAGTCTCTGGTATTAGTAATAGTCAATCCGAGATGAATGGTTGTTGATATTAATTAATGTTGCGTATTAATCGGACAGTCAAGTTAATTGCTACCTGTGCATTGTTTGCATTTAATTTCGATGATGAAGTAGAAAATCGATGTACATCATCAAAAATCAAGTAGCTACATAGCCAACTGCTAAGTAGCTCATCTAAATGAAGGAAACCAATAAACTATAGAAGTAAAATCGTATGATATATAAAGCTTAGAAATCAGTAAGTACATGTGAATTATATCATCCTGAACATTCACGAGAAAGGACCAAAATCGGAACATGCGAAAATATATCCATTACCGTTTCTTTTGACTTCGCCGTAATCTATTAACGGAATGGATAAAAGCGGAAAAAGACCAAGAAAGTGTATTCTCTAATCGTAAATAACAGCTCATGTGGGCATCTCAGGGCCTTCGTCGTACCCGCTTTCCTTATGGCCCTTAAATAGACAATTTTGGCTCACGCTACATTAGAAATGCCCGTAAAATACGCATTGAACATCTTGTGCACCAATAGCGCAAATTACTGGCCAATAACTGTTAAAAATGTACAGAACATTAGCTCCTGTAACGAGGAAATAAGGTAATGTTTTTCAGGCTTTCTGGGTATTTTCAGTACATAGAGCCTACTAAACGACTGGACAATATTCTGCTAAAAGTGGATGATATAAGTATTATGAACCGTTTTATAAAAAAACCTTATAACGGAAAAATAACAAGAGGGTTTAGCCTAAGAGAGAATAGAACCCGTGAAGAATAGAAGTCTAGGCATCAGCAAAAAATAAAGAAGTGGAAGGTGATACAAGAAAAACTTATGAACTAGTTTGGACTCAAAGAACCTTCAACTTAGAAAACTGAAAACTTGATTTATTTACTGAGGCCATAGACACTTAGATTGCCTATAAATATATTTAAAGGTTTCTATATAGGTTCTTCTTCATTTATTACAAACTTTGCCACGCAACTTCACTGTCGCTGCCGCCTATGCCACATGAGCCGTGCATTTTAGGGGTAAAACCCCATAGACTTTGCGATATATATATATATACCCCATATATATACCCCATAGACTTTGGGACTTGACGTACGGACGTCAAACAGACAGCTGTTTGCTTATATTTTAGAATAAAAAAGTGCTCTTTTCCAAAGTATCTATTGTTTGAAGTCTGGTTTTCACTTCAAAAATCCATCACAGTTCGTGTGCAAGTGAAGCAGTGCCTTAAAAATAAAAGAAAAGTGCAAAAACATAAACTTATATCTAATGTGGAAAAAACTAGGTACCTACTAAATGCAAAAAGTGATTATATAAACTTATACTAGTATTTACAAAAATTAAAGCTCGGCTAAAGAGGTGAATCCGGTCTGTGTGTTGCGTTGCTGGCGGTACATCGCTGCATGGTTTTGTCACACCGTTACATATCCCATGCAGAGCCATAAACGAGTTGTTTGTCACAGCGCCATCTATTAACACTCCGGGGTACCAAATCAGCAGGATCAATCGCTAACAGCTGCGCAGATACTTACACGCGATATCATGCCAGCAGCGAAGTGTGGTGGTTGCGCAAAGTTTATATCGCCACTAGAGGCCGCTAAGTGCAGCAATTGCAACGCTCTTTTTCATCGGGCTTGCGGTTTCTTGCCACTGTCGGGTTTTATAAATCCCGCCTGGGTTAGTCCGAGCTGTCGTGCTTCGGTACCTGGCAGGGCGGATACTATGCCAGCGGAGGCATATGCGCCGGAGGAGTCCATGGATACCAGCGTCGGTGATACACAGAATTTTGCGCCCGGTTTGACTACCACCTTACGCAATTTTAAAGAGGAGCTGCGGGCTGAATTGCGGCTTATATTCAAGGAGGAGTTGCGGGCGGAGTTGCAAGTGATGCAGAAGCAATTCCAGTCTGAATTTCAGAGTCTTCGAGCGGACGTAGCTCAACTCAAAGCGGACAGGGACCATATGAAGGGGTCATTTGAGCAGTGTGAGAAGCGAATGAATGACATGGACTGCAGAATGGACTTGCTTGAGCAGAAAATAAAAGCCACAAATATATCGGGAACTGGTGAAGAATTTTCTCAACTTAGGCGAGAGTTGAACAACCGGGATCAACAACTTCTGTGCAATGACGTGGAGATTTCAAATTTACCTGAAGTCCAGTCGGAAAACCTCACGCACACAGTGAAGCTTATAGCCACAAAGTTAGGCGTGAACATTGAGGATCAGGACATAGTCAGCGTGGATCGCATGGGCGGCAGGCAAGTGAGCGCTGTGAATTCAGCGGGCCCGGTGGAGACGCGCCGTGGTCGTGCGACTCATCCGCCGCGATCTGCGTGATGAGCTTTTGCGCGCCGCGAGAGTTCGGCGGGGAGCCACCACCGCAGATCTGGAGATGTCCGGTCCACCAAGTAGGTTCTATCTCAATGAACGCCTAACCAAAATCAACCGGCAGTTATTTCGGCGCGCTCGGGATGCGGGCCAAAGTCTTGGCTGGCAATTTGTGTGGACCAAACATAGCCGCATTCTTGCCAGACGCAGGTCCGGTGAGAAGGCTAAGCTCATACGTAATGAGACAGACTTACGGGATGTCTTTGGACCGGACGTTGATAAGCTTGCTCAAATCTAATGCTGTTGACTATTTTTGTTGCTTTGTTGTGTTTAGTTTTTTTGTTGTGATTAAGCTGTCATGTCATTTACTTACTGTTTTGGGATGTACATTGTTTGGCACTGCATGTCCTGGCTGTGGAGGGAATGAGTGTGCCTCAGTGATTATGACGTACGTAAATCGGTATGATCCTACTGTAAGTTGTTTCTTTGTATCATCACACCATATTATTATGTATTGTTGTCTTTTGTTTATTTATATATCTACCCACTCCGGTTGTCAGTTTTTGATTTTTATATCTACCCGCCGTTACTTTTATTTTTTTATTTTTAAATCTACCCAGACCCGCTGTTATTGCTATTTCTTATTTATTTTTGTATCTACCCATTATAACTGTCACTGCCCGTATATGATGTTTCTATACTATGTATTGTATCACTCATCGTATAATTTGAATGTACATAGCTATTCATCTTTTTCAAATGCCGCGAAATAAACATATTACGTTTGTACTTCTGAACGCGGGCTCATTATCAACAAATCATGATGAGTTTATTATTGCTATGGATCACCATTCAGTCGATATTATGGCAATTAATGAGACATGGTTGAGGGAGGGGGAAGAGGGCAGGGCTCCAGTGGTGCCTGGATATCAATTGCGACACAGACCGCGCCCGGCGGCAATACGTGGGGGGCGCGGATGGGGGGGGGGTGTCGCATTTTATATTAAAGCTGGAATCAGCACTCAAATAAGGGCCCATCCGCATCATCCGCAGGTGGAACAGATGTGGATGAATATAACTGCCAAGGGGAAGAAACTACTTATAGGAACAGCGTACCGGCCTCCCTGGTTAGACATCAATATTTTCCTGGACGCGCTCACGGACAGCATGTGTGCGTTGGCTCCGTAAGATAATGTTATTTTGTTGGGCGATTTTAACGTTAATATGCTGGACACAAATAATGGTAGAACCAAAAACCTTATAGAATTCCTTGATTACTGTAGCATGGACCAGATCGTACCGACGCCTACGCACTTTGTGGGAGATAGTGCCACATTAATCGACCTGATCTGCACGGATGCGTGGCACAGGAATGCTTCCGTGGACCACGTCACGGAGCTCGGTCATCACTCGTTCGTCTCATGCGAAATAGTCTTTAAAAAAGAGAAACCGTTACGTAAACGGATAGTGTATCGCGCGTTTGGGGACTTCAAGGCTGATGATTTCAGGAGAGACCTGGAGGCGATCCCGTGGGACTCAATCCGCCAACTACAGGATGTAAATGACATGGTGCATTCCTTTAATTCCAACATCAATAGCCTTTTTGACGCCCATGCACCTGTTAAAACCAGAATATTTAAAACTCAACCAACACCTTGGATAACAGACGTTATAAAATTAATGTTTAAACTTAGAAATGATGCTCGCCTTCAATATCGTCAAACAAAACTGGAAACGCACAAACGTTACTACTTAGACCTTAAGCACCAAGCAGTAGTTGGTTTATTCAATGAAAAAAAAGCCTTTTTTAATAAATATATAAATGACAACATTAACGACTCTAAATCATTATGGTATAATCTAAAAAAACATGTTCTCCCTTTGAGTAGGGACGATGGTGTGCTCCCTGAACAATTTGACGACCCAGACGGGATAAATGAAGCGTTCCTAGATGTCCCGGGCGACCCTAAAGTGAACTCTTCTCAACAAACCTTCTTTCAAAAAAATAAATACGGTGCCGCAATTTTCACCTTAATGCCAACAGACACAAAAACAGTACTAAATATCTTAAAAACCATATCCACAAATGCGCAGGGTATTGACGGTATATCGAAAGATATGTTAACTCTTACACTACCACAATATTTAACTACAATAACCGATATAGTAAACAAATCAATTACGTCAAACGTATTTCCTGATTTGTGGCGTAATGCGATTGTGCGGCCTCTTCCAAAAAACAATAACCCACAAAGTTACAAAGACCTTCGTCCCATAAGTATTTTGCCATGTTTGTCCAAGGTGTTAGAGAGAGTGGTGTATCTGCAGGTCATCGATTTTCTCGAGAGGCATGATATGCTGCCTGAATTGCAGTCAGGTTTCAGAAGGGGACGCGGAACCGCAACTGCCTTAGCGGACGTCGTGGGTAACCTCCTTGAAGCACGGGACCGTGGTGAGGGTTCTATCATGGTGCTGCTCGACTACTCGCGGGCTTTTGACTCGATTAATATTCATTTACTTTTATCCAAATTAACATATTACGGTTTTGACAGCCAGACTACGGAATGGTTTAAAAGTTATTTAACGGGTAGGTCGCAGCGGGTTGAGTTGCGCAAGAAAGACGGTTCCACGGTATCTTCTTCCCCGAAAGTAATCACAAGGGGGGTTCCGCAAGGATCACTGCTCGGGCCTTTACTCTACATACTCTATAGTGCCGACCTAACTGCGTGTATTAAAAACTGCAAGTACCATGTATACGCGGATGATACTCAGTTGTATGTCTCGTTCAAAACTAGTAACACAACAGCCGGAGTACGTACCCTGAATGAGGAACTAGATAGAATCGCGTCGTGGTCTAAGGGCAACTCACTTGTGCTGAATCCAAAGAAATCTAAGTTTATGGTCATGGGCAGCAGAAATCAAATAAAGTCAATTCTTTCTGCTAAGCCCGAAGTTAAAATCATGGGAGAAAACATCCAAAGGGTGGAAATCGCTTGCAACCTAGGTCTAGTCACGGACCTAGAACTTCGTTTTGAGGCGCATATCAATGGTGTAGTAAAAAACTGTTTTTATAGATTAAAGGTTCTGTACCGGGTGAAAGACCTCCTTAGTGTTGCAATGAGGAAGAGATCGGTGGACAGCCTGGTACTGTCCAAACTGAATTATTGTGACACTGTATACGGGCCGTGTCTCCTTTCCCGCACAGAGGGTCTAATACAGCGGGTACAAAATGCGTGTGCGCGTTACTGCTTCAGTATACCCCGGAGGCATCATATCACACCCTACTTGAATAAACATAACATGTTAAAAATGGTTGCACGACGGAAATTGCATTTAGCAGTCTTAATGTTCGGCGTCATACAAACACACAAACCGGAATACCTGTTAAAAAAGCTTAGCTGGAGACACGAGCACTACAGCTACTCCGCCCGCCCTTCGTCCAAACCGCTCTCGTTGCCTCGTCGTAGGACCGCAGCCTTTAGAGGATGCTTTAAGTATGCCGCCACTCGCTGCTGGAACGATATTCCACCACCCATAAGAACGCTGAAAACAAAACAAAGCTTTAAATTTCATTTAAAAAGAATCCTGTTAGAAGAACAGAAGGTTGAACAATGTATATATTATAAATAAAAAAATTGCTTTAAAGTTACTCACTTAAGGTTTATAATCCATTGGCATCGAATCCAAGCGGTCATGTGATGTGGGGGGGCGTTCTTTACTAGGCACAACACTTTCTCTTCTTTCTTTGTTGTCTAACATCACCAATCGAACCACACGAGCTAATCCCACGGCAAATGCCAGCGCGGGGCTCGTTCGCCGCCCTGACGACATCCAACGTCTCAATTTATTTTAAATAAGTCTATGATCCAACGAGCGCGCACACGTACTACTTCGCGTAGGCTCACAAAGTAAGGCTTTGTGGGAGCGCTGCGCGAGTGTGGGTGTGGGAGCAGGACAGAACACTGAACGATTTTACGTGTTTTTGCGGGTTTAATACCCGCACTTTCTGTTTTGTCAATCGTGTGCCGTATATGCATCTCTTCGGTGTTTCTGATACCTGCATTCCTTTTATTCAAAACATAATAATATTTATAGTTTATTCGTAGTTTATTTTAAATATCTTTCTGTATTTTTTTTGTTTGTTTTTGTACCTATTTTTACATGCACTACAGACCTTGGTATCCGTACGTCACGTCCTAGGCGACCACTGAAAAACAGCGCCGTGTTGTGGGTCCCCCACGGCACAGCATTATGCTGAGTGGAAGCCTTCTTGCCACAATCACGACATGCATCTGCTTTTATTTACACTCGCATTTTTTTTTTTGTCTTTTATTTTACATTTCTAACATAATTTAAGAACTACTAACACTATTGTTAACCACTATTCTCGTTCTTGAAATGTAATGTTTGTATGTTGTTTTGTGGCAATTAAATATTTTTTCTTTCTTTTCTTTCATATAACTCAGAGATTGATAAAGCTGGATCAGAACTTCCAAATATTACCTCCAACGAAAAAAACTATTAGTTTAGACTATTTCATGCAAAACTAATAAATTATTATGTTGTTGCTTTGAAATAAAAATAGCATGTTGTCCAATGTTTGGCTAATACTTTATAAATGATGTAGGTAAATAATAAACATCTGAACCTTTAGCAACGGGTTGGCCGAACTATGTGTGCTTCTATCCGTCACATCCTTCTTTTAAAGTTGAATGGTTTCGAAGCCACCAAGATTGCAGTGACCATACGCTGAGACGCAGGCGGCGCAGTGCAGCGCAAATTTTATAAAGTACTAGCTGACCCGCGGGGCTTCGCTCCCGTCAACTGGCTATCTACCTACCTACCCTGCCCACCCTGCCTACCCTGCCTACCATGCCTACCCTGCCTACTCTGCCTAGATAAATAGAGTAAAGAACTATGTAAAGTGCAAAAGTTCTTAGAACAAATGAGTCTCCAAAGTCTCTGACTATGTCCGAGGGAGATCTGTGTAAGGCAGGAGGGGTTTTAGTCAGTTGGAGCCTGACACTATCCAGGCTGGCTCGTATTGTGAGGCAGCTTGGGTGTAAGTCCGACCGGATTTCCCCGCCTGCCAAAACAAAAAAAAAAAAAAAAAAAAAAAACCCTGCCTACCCTGCCTTCCCTGTCTATCCTGCCTATCCTGCCTACCCTGCCTACTATGCCTACCTTGCCTACCCTGCCATCCCTGCCTACCCTGCCAACCATGTCTAACCTGCCTACCCTGCCTACCTTGCCTACCCTGCCTACCCTGCCTAACCTGCCTACCCTGCCTTCCCTGCCTGCCGCGCCTACCCTGCCTACTCTGCCTACCCTGCCAACCCTGCCTACTCTGCCTACCCTGCCAACCCTGCCTACTCTGCCTACCCTGCCAACCATGCCTATCCTGCCTACCCGGCCAACCCCGCCTACCATGCCTACCCTGCCTACCCTGCTTACCCTGCTTACCCTGCCTAGCCAGCCTAGCCTGCCTACCCTACCTACCCTGCCTACCCTACCTACTCTGCCTACCCTACCTACCCTGCCTACCCTACTTACCTACTATTTTTTATCTATCATCAATGGTTTTCTCAGCGCACGCCAAAGAATGAATTTTATAGGCAACATTTTCCTACCTTGGGTTACATTATTGCAATTTTCATAAGGATCTCTAATTTTTTTGAAAATTTATTATAGCCTATGACACTCAGGAATAATGTAGCTTTCTACTGGTGAAAGAATTTTCAAAATCGGTTCAGTAGATCCAGAGATTACCCCTTACAACGTCACAAACTCACAAACTCACAAACCCACAAACTTTACCTCTTTATAATATTAGTATAGATATAGATAGGTCGACTAAATCTGTAGCCCTGTATAGTCTGATTTCGCTAGTAAAAATCTAAATCGCTAACATAATTTCTGGTTCCATTAAAATTCTAAACTACTGCAATTTTAAGAATTGGACAAAATCATCATGGCTAAAAATAAGTAATCTTAATCCATACAGCTACTTATTTTGTCAGTAAGATATAAGTATCAAGCCTTTTTAGAAGCTGAAAACGTCTAGATATTACCTAGATACCACGTCTCAACTGCCAGCGCCGCGGTGTTTCAAATCTTCTCGGTGTAACAAAATAAAAATGAAGGAATGAAAATATCTGTTAACTTTTCTGGATGTCTCGAAAAGATAAGCTATTGACGTAAGACGTTAGTTTATTTTGCTGTTCTATTTCTGGATTTGTAGATAATAGGCCATTTGCAAACTTAAATTATTAGATATTAACTGACTGCAGAGAGGTTTGGCAGAACAAGGAGCTTCACGGAAGCTTTTACCGGATCCTTCATGGGCCCGATGTAGCTTTTAGCGTCCGTAGCCTAGCTGCGATTTAGTAACCTTTTCGGAGAAATATAAGGTTTTGTCTTTGCGATTATGGACGAATTTATGATGATGAACAACTACCGGAAATATATTGTGAAAGAAGGCACGGTTGAAATCTGTCGGACATGTCACCGGCCGGACAGCCGGGGGCATCAATACGTCTTATTATCTCCGGTTGTTCTAGTCGAGCTTACGGAGACTATTAGCAGTCATTATGCCGATAGTCGTGACGGCAAATGGCATAATAGCCAAGAGCCTCGACAAACACCTGAAGAAGCTCTCGTTGGGCAGTTAGATCATGGGCTTGGTCAAGAAAGCGGTACTCCTGGACACGGCACATATAGTTAGGGGTTCTTCTCTCAGAAGCCCTGAGCCCTGACTACCGGCAGCTTGGACCCTGTTCCCGATGCGGGTGGGCTACTATTTTTTATATTTTTAAATCATCATCATCATCATCATATCAGCCGAAAGACGTCCACTGCTGGACATAGGCCTCCCCCAAGCGTCGCCACTTTGACCGGTCCCGTGCGTCTCGCAACCAACGTATCCCTGCTACCTTCACCAGGTCGTCGGTCCACCTGGTGGGAGGCCTTCCAACGCAACGTCTTCCGGTTCGCGGTCGCCACTCCAGAACCTTTCTGCCCCATCGGCCATCCGTTCTGCGAGCAATGTGCCCTGCCCACTGCCACTTAAGTTTGGCAATTCTCCGGGATATGTCGGTAACCCTGGTTCTCTTGCGGATCTCTACATTTCTGATTCGATCACGTAAGGAAACTCCGAGCATAGCCCTCTCCATTGCCCTTTGGGTGACTGTAAGCTTTCTGATGAGGCCCATTGTAAGCGACCACGTCTCAGAGCCATAAGTCATCACTGGCAACACACACTGGTCATAGACTTTCGTCTTGAGACACTGTGGTAAGTTAGACGAGAAGATACCGCGCAACTTCCCGAACGCTGCCCAGCCGAGTCGGATTCGACGGTTGACCTCTTTCTCGAAGTTGGCCCTACCCAACTGGATCGTTTGTCCCAGGTAGACATAGTCGCCCACAACTTCGAGTGTATAGTCTCCGACCTTAATAGGAGTGGGTGTAACATGGGCATTCATCATCACTTTGGTTTTGTCCATGTTCATCCTAAGACCCACTCTTTCGGAAGCTCTACTGAGGTCATCGAGCATTATATTGAGGTCCTCCATGGTCTCAGCCATAACCACTATATCGTCGGCAAACCGAAGGTGAGTGATGTACTCGCCATTGGCGTTGATGCCTAGTCCTCTCCAGTCCAGAACCTTGAAGACGTCCTCCAGTGCAGCGGTGAACAGCTTCGGAGATATGACGTCTCCCTGTCTCACACCTCGCTGCAAATGTACGGGTTCCGAGGTCTGATCCTGAAGTCGAACTGACATGGTGGCGTTTTTGTATAAACACTTCAACACCTCGATGTACCGGTAGTCGATTTGGCACCGTTGGAGAGACTGCAGTACAGCCCAAGTCTCGATCGAATCGAAGGCTTTCTCGTAGTCCACAAACGCTAAACAGAGAGGCAGGTTGTACTCTTCGGTTTTCTGTATAACCTGCCGCAGCGTATGTATGTGGTCTACGGTGCTGAAGCCTTTACGGAATCCGGCTTGTTCGGGAGGCTGGAAATCGTCAAACCTGCGCGCGAGACGATTTGTGATGACTCTTGAAAACAGCTTGTAGACATGGCTAAGAAGTGAGATGGGCCTATAGTTCTTCAGTAAGGCATTGTCACCCTTCTTGAAGAAGAGTACCACCACACCCCTGCACCATGCCTGTGGCGTCCTCCCCTCGAGTATGACGGAATCAAACAGCTTCTGAAGGGCCTTAAGGACCGGTTTCCCACCCGCCTTCAGGAGTTCGGCCGTGATTCCGTCATCACCCGGCGCCTTGTTGTTCTTAAGCTGTTTCAGAGCCATCCTAATCTCATACAGGCTGACGTCCGGAATGTCTTCGGTATAGTGTCGGGTCAACCTAGCTCTAGGGTCATTGGCTAGATTTGCGACGGGTTTACTGGTTGACGTGTACAACTGCCCATAGAATCTCTCGATTTCCCTCAGAAGCTCCGGTTTGTCAGATACGATCCTGCCATCATTGGTCCTCAGTTTCGTGAGCTGGCTCTGCCCAATAGACAGATCTCTTGCAAAGACCTTGGAGCCCTTATTCCGCTCAATCGCGTCTTTAATACTTTCGGTATTAAAGCGGCGGAGATCGCTTTTCAAGGACTTTGAGATCCGTCTATTTAGCTGCCGGTATTTCAACGCATCGTCTGAAGACTGCAGAATCATATCACGCCTCTCCTTCATGAGCTTGAGAGTAGGACCAGAGAGCTTTCTGTTCCTATCTGTACGGCGGGTCTTGAAAAACTTAGACCCGACCGTATGGACAGCTTCCACGAACCCATCGCTGTATTCGTCCACGGAGCTCCCTAGGCACTCGAAACGATTCTGGAGTTCGAGTTGAAAGGTTTCGGGGTTTTGGACCTGGATTTGTGCTGGGCGGAGCGTGGACTTCATCAGTCGAGACCTTTCAAGCTTGACATTAATGTTCAATGTGCCTCTTACCAAGCGGTGATCGCTCCCGGTTTTCACCGAGTTGATCACAGAGACATCATTGAACATTTGCTTCTTGGTTGACATGATGAAGTCGATCTCGTTTTTAGTTGCACCATCGGGGCTTTGCCAGGTCCACTTCCTGTGCTCACGCTTTCTGAAGAAGGAGTTCATCATGTAGAGGCCCTCCTTCTCCATAAAACTGGCCAGTAGGTGTCCCCGGTGGTTCCGACGTCCAACTCCAAATTGCCCCACTTGCAGCTCATCCTCGTCTCGTTTGCCCAGTTTCGCGTTGAAGTCCCCCATGACAACGGTGAAGTAAGTTTTAGAACCATGTATGGCTCTAGAGATATCCTCATACATGGTCTCTACCTCGTCGTCGGGGTGTGCCGAGGTCGGGGCGTAGACCTGTATGACCTTCAGCGAATATCTTGCGGATATTCTGAGTATAAGGTACGCCACCCTGGTCGACACACTCTCGATCTTCACCACGTTGTTCACAAGGGACTTGTGGACGATAAAGCCGACACCACCCTGGGACTGCCGGTCACCCTCTCGGAAATAGAGCAGGTTACCGGATTTGAGGATTATCGAATCCTCCCCCTCTCTTCGGACTTCAGATAACCCTATAATGCTCCATCGTAACCTGCTCAATTCTTCCTCGAGTTCGGCTATCTTCTCGTCGGTCCGGAGTGTTCGTGTGTTATACGTTGCCAGGTCCAGTCGTCGGTGTTTATTGGGGTAGCCGGGTCCACTCCGGAGATTCTTTGCACCCCTTGCCACGCCATCACCTCGACCGCTACCGTAGCCGAGGGTAGACGGGCTGCCGGGCACTCGGGGCCGTTTTTTTGTTGTGCTATTCATATTGGTTTGGGGGGGTTTGCCATAATCGCCACGCTTGGCAGACGGGTTGGCGATCGCAGTTGGTTGGTAAAGTGCACAGAGAACGCTGCTGCCCATTCTCTGGTGTGTCCCTTAGTCGCCTCTTACGACACCCACGGGAAGATATGGGATGGTGAAATTCTTTACGTCCGTCACCATACGGTACATTTATATGTGTATATATATTTAAATATATATATATATATTTTTATATATATATTTTTCGGTGTATATATTTTTAAATGATATAGGATAATATTTAAAAAGGTTGAAAATATGTATAAATGTTGTATGTGAACCAGTTTTTAGTTAGAACGCGTTTGCTTGTTAAATGCCTTTGTTAAAACTAGAATTAACTTATGCTCAAAATTGAATATCAGTTAAATGCTCAATATGAGTAGACAATGTGATAAAAACTATTATAATTTTATATTTTAATGTTGACATTGGTTTTAATATAGAATAGGGAAGTACGATTACTATTTAAGCAACAAAGTAGACGGAGCTCGGGGCTCCTATTTCTGTCTGCAGGGTCTAAAGTAACCTAACATGAAGGAGACGAGGGAAACTGAGTTTGCTCGCTTTGCTCGCTCACTTCAGCTCCCCGTAGCAATATTAATAATGACCAGACAATGTGATAAATGTAGAAGTTTAAATCAGTATTCATCATATTGCCTGATTTGACTTGACTAGATTCATAATGCCCGGGCATTATACATAGTGCCCTGATTAATCACATGGTCCATGGTTAATTTCTCTAGTGCTAGTTTTAGCTAAATCTCGGAGTGACAACTAGTTTTATCTGAAAATCAACTATATCAGTGGTCAATTCTAGTTTTGACTAGATCATTCTAGTGTTAACAAAGATTTAGTAATAAAAAACTACCGACTTCCAAATAATAAACTACAAAGTGAAAAAGAACTTTCTTTTTGGAAATCGGTGTCTTTCGTAGGTACCAATTTTTTGCGTTTATTATATATAATACTAGAAAATATAGATAGTAACGTTCCGAATTTTACTAAAACAGATTTCCTCTAGAATATATTATTAGAAATTATTACCTCTGAATCACACTAATTTTATAATAAGCCTACCAGTTTTTAAATATATGAAAAATATTATGTTCAATAGCCGAATTGAGACTTTTAATAATCTACTCTATATGGATGTAGAAACATGTAATTATGCATACGTTTTAGATTCAAACCTTAATTTACCATACACTTATACATACAGCCCACATTACGGGATTAAATAACAGAGGTTTACAAATCTTTATATTGGATTTAATAGAAATGATCTCATACTGTAGCACTATAACAGACACTATTACTAATAGCTCAGAAGTTGATTATTCCCAAAAAACACAAAGAAATAATAGGTGCAGACTCACAAAATAATTCTCAGTTTTGTCTGTAAATACATAAATATACTACACTAAAATATAGCGGGACTGATGAGCAAATCAGATACACTAACAGTCAAAATAGAAGAGCTTCACAATGCAGGAACTAATATTGATGTAATTTGTATAACAGAACATTTTATTGAGACTGGTTATGAAGCTTTATTGCGTATTTTTATTTTTTGTACCAGCAGCTTTCTTTTCTAAAAAGGCTAAGCACGGGGATACGTGCATTCTTGTTAGAGCCGGACTTCAATTTAGAGAAATATCTGACGTATCAAAACAGTCAGTGTCGGGTGTCTTTGAATCCGGTGCGATAGAACTTATACATCATTACCTTATTATTATTTGTATATTTCGCATACCTAAACAAAATAACAATATTATATTCTATGAAAAATTAGAAAATATACTAAGAAAAAATTGTTCACTTTCCAATAAGAAATTAATCTTAACTGGCGACTTTAACATTGACAACCTAAAAAGGAATAAAACTACACTAGAATTTGAATATTTTCTTGCAAAAT
Organism: Orthosia cruda; assembly: GCA_964057195.1. NCBI lineage: Eukaryota > Metazoa > Arthropoda > Insecta > Lepidoptera > Noctuidae > Orthosia > Orthosia cruda. The sequence continues at coordinate 13,952,732 of OZ059832.1, read as the reverse complement.
TTAATCTAAACTTAGCCCTTCACAAGCCTACTAGATTAAGCAAACTTTGCACACTCCTACAGAAAAGATTGTAAAGCACAATTAATAGACCTTATGCTATCTCAAATACTAAGTGTATCTTTAAAAAAATCATGTAAACTTAAATATTGGAAAACTCAAAAGCAAGACATATATCCAGAAAATTTAAAGAAGTATAAAAACTATCTGAGCAATTTAACTTTCACTCAAGTTTATAGCATTAATGATGTGAACGACTCCTATGACATTTTTGCAGATGATTTTTTGATGTTATATAAACTATGTTTTCTAACAAAAAATGTAACGATAAAAACGAATACCAAAACTAAATGGATTTCTCGTGGTATAAAAATCTGTGGTCAAAAGCAGCGAAAATTACTCTGATCGTATCGATTAAAACCTGACTTTAACTTGATTTTAAGAATTATACTAAGATTTCCAAAAAAATTCTTCGAGTAACACAGAAAACTCAAAATAAACAATTCTCAAAATAAATCAAAAGCTGCATGGCAGGTAATTAACAAATCCAAATTTCGACTACCACAATATCTAATACCGTCCATTTAGAGAGGTAATTCCACTATCACGCATCCCACAGATATCGCAAACGAATTTAATAACTTTTTGTAGATGCGATTGAAAAAAGTAATGTTACTTCGACTAGTAACAATACTTTTAACAACTTAACTTCACAATCATTATATATGCAACCAGTTTTACCTATTGACCTAATAAAAATAATTAATAACCTTGAAAATACTGTTGGCTATGATGGAGTATGCACTCAAGTTGTGTAATATGTCAAAGAAGTTATAGCAGCACCATTAACGCACATTATTAACTTATGCATAACAAATGGTGTTTTGACTAATCGTCTTAAAAAAGTAATTATTAAGCCCTTATTCAAAAGAGATGATAAATCAGATGTGAAAAATTATAGACCCATTGCCAATTTTCAAAAGATATCGAAAAAATAATTTTCAATTCCATTTAAAATTTGAAAAAAAAAACAAGTTATTTTGCAATGAACAAAAAGGATTTCGAAAAAATACTAATATGAATATGGCATTGTTCGACCTCCTTTCTTATATTATGATGTCTGTTGATGAAAGAGCTCCGATATGTGCTATACTAGTAAATACCGATATGACGAAAGCGTTTGACTGCGTCAATCATAAGATTTTGCTAAAAAAACTGTATGAATATGGAATCCGAAGTAATATTTTAAAACTTCTGGAGTCATATCTGGATAACAGATCCCAGTGTACAGAAATATCTCAACTATGCCAAAAAGCAATTTAGTAACCAATTACACATCTCAACCAAGAGCTATAAAATTCGGGGTGCCTCAAGGTAGCGTGCTACAGCCGTTACTTTTTTTAATATATATAAATGATCTCCCAATACTCATTTATCAAAATATGGTACTTTTTGCAGATGACAGTACAGCTGTTGTAAAGACAAAATAATGATTAATTTAAACAAAACAAAAGTAATGCACTTTCATCAAAGGTGTGAAAAACCTACAGTTCATGTTACTTATGACAAGTGCCAAATAGAAAACACAAACAAGGCCAATTTTTTACATATAATGCTTGATAGTAAACTAACATGGAAACCCCATATCGAAGAAATTTGTCTGAAATTAAATAAATCTGCTTATGCACTGTTCCAGCTGTCAAAAAAAGTTAATACACAACCACTTTTAATAGCGTATCACGGATTGGTTGCATCAGTTCTCAGGTTTGGTATAATTTTTTGGGGGCAATCTACTGAAAGAAAAACTGTGTTAAAAGCACAAAAACGATGTATTCGGTCCATGTGTGGCTTTAAAACTACCGATACTTGTAAACCTCATTTTAAATCATTAAAGTGACTGACTATGCCAGCTATGTATATTTACGAGACTGCTTTGTTTGTTAAAATCAATTTACACCTGTTTCAAAAACTATCCGAAGTAAAAAGAACCCAATGCGTTTTCAATATATGATTAAACTGTGGGACAGAAAATGTAGAACCGCTTTAATGAAAAAGAGTTTTTTGGCATGGCTCCGAAAATTTATGAAAATATACCTGATAGCATAAAAATTTGCCCCTAGTAAAGATTAAAAAAATTCTCTACTCGCTATTAATTGAAAAATGATATTATACTGTAGAAGTTTTTATTAATGATAATTTTTAATATTTCGTGTGCAATAAATATTTTTAAGAATTCTGTTTCGCTTTTTTCGTTAGATTTTATTAAGATATTTAAATACATTTAAAATAGTTTTTATTTTCTTTTACTTTTTGCTTTTTATATTCAACAATATTTGTACGCCTTCATGGCAAAACATAGCGGACATTATAATTAACCTAAGATCTTTATGTAAATACCTAAGTTTCACAAATAAATTTTCTGATTCTGATTCTGATATCTTTTTTTTCAAAAAGGTTATTTTATTGTTTCCTTTTTAGTTTTATCTACTTAATAGGCAAGATGTTATGTTATGAAATGGTATAAAAAATAAACAGACATGCGATTGCAGCAATCCCGAGAGATTTGCCGTTATTTATTGAAGAGTTCTGTTGTATATCTCCGAAGTTCTTCATTAGATCTTCACCAAATTAAAATGGGACCAATTTCAAAACATACTCTTTCAAACAAACAAAGGATTTTCGAAATTGGTCCAAAATCGATTTTGGACTGATTTTGAGGAATGAATTTAGAGAAAAACGAGTTTTAACTGTGACATAAACAATGAATAACTGAACATTATTATTATTAAGCTGTTAAAATTAAAATATATAGGTACTCGACCTTGATGTGACTTTTTCAATTCATATGTTCTATTTTTAAGATTATCTTGGACGTCACTGTCATCGGTGAAACAAAACATTGTGAAGAAGCCTGGACTGAGCAAGAGTAGTTACCTTCTCTTTATGAGAAGAGGACATTGCTCTGTAGTGGGACAGTAAAAGGTTCGAATTGTTATTAGTTACTTGCCAACCTTATCTTACCAACAGAAATAAAGAAGAAGACGAGGTTTGTACGGCCGAAACAAGTTGCGCTTACAGTCAACTGATAATAATTTTTCGTTTACCGATAATTTAATATTTTTGGTGAATACTATAATGAGTGCTCTTCGACAGAATGTCTGTCAAAAGAGCAGTATCTATCTATATATATACAAATGCAGTATATGTATCTAATATCAAAATAACAACGTTTTATTGAATGCATATGAAAAAAGTATATACGGTACTAATAACAAATACGCAATTAATAGGATTTTTGTCTGCGTGTCTATTGTCAGTTTGTTCCTGTTTGGAAATGTGTCTTCACTACGCATTTGAATAAAATAAATAGACATCATATCAGTTCAGCATTGAAATTGCCCATATTAATGATAATTTCCATAATTTCAATACAATCCCATTCAATACATCATCAATGCCGATTCTCGTCCTTTAAAGGCCAATTTGCGACTGCATCTAAGCAAGTGTAACGCGTCGTAGCTGAAAGGGTTGACTGTTTCAATATGTGCTCTCGTCCCATTGGAAGAGCACTTTAAGCCATCGTTTGATTGAGCGGGTCGTTAGGACGTGTCAAAAGCCTGCAGCATTAATAACTACGACCAAAAAATGTTGAAAGTTTTAGGCAATCGGTCACAGACGAAAAAGTGCTTTTAATTTTGTCTGGATGTGTTTACAGTAGCTATGCTGTGCTTAAGGTTGAATTAAAGAGAATGTTTAAACGTTCGCTTTTTAAATCGACGTTACATTCATAGACAATTAGCTTCTGCCAGGGGCCTCGCCTGCGTGAATGTCGAAATTAACCCGATGGAACGTATTAATTGGATAAAAATTGTCATATGTGCTATTCCTGACTATAATCTATCTCTGTACCAAATTGCATCCAGATCTGTTCAGCCGTTCTGGCGTGAAGAAGTAACAAACACACTCACAAACTTTCGCCCTTATAATATTAGTAGGATATGCAAAGTAGATTTTGGCAAAAGTTTTATGATGATTTCCTATTGGGAAAACTTAAGAAGAAATGCGGGCGGAGAGCTTCGACTGAATTTCCTTAGTAAAAAGTCATAATTCCAAGTTTGGCTCTCGCCTATTTCCTCCTCCAATATTGGACAAATTTAAAAGATACTCCATTAATTGAATAAAAATATGTATGTTGTGTTTCTATTATTTATATACTAGCTGACCCCCGGGGCTTCGCTCCCGTCAACTACACTACCCTGCCTACCCTGCCACCCTGTTTGCCCGACCTGCCCTACCTTCCCTACCCGCCCTACCCGCCGTACCTGCCCTACCTGCCCTACCTGCCCTACCTGCCCTACCTGCCCTATCTGCCCTACCTGCCCTACCTGCCCTACCTGCCCTACCTGCCCTACCTGCCCTACCTGCCCTACCTGCCCTACCTGCCCTACCTGCCCTACCTGCCCTACCTGCCCTACCTGCCCTACCTGCCCTACCTGCCCTACCTGCCCTACCTGCCCTACCTGCCCTACCTGCCCTACCTGCCCTACCTGCCCTACCTGCCCTACCTGCCCTACCTGCCCTACCTGCCCTACCTGCCCTACCTGCCCTACCTGCCCTACCTGCCCTACGTGCCCTACGTGCCCTACCTGTATGACTATGTTATTCGCGCAAAAAGTTATTCGCGTCCGTGACAAATATATACCTTCTTATTTGCCGAGATAAAATCATTAATACAACTCTCAAAGTGACAATTTCGGCCTCAAATGTCGTCATTCAAACAAATAATGGGAATGTAAATAATCGTTTCGATGATTCTTCTTTTTATTTCCGAGCCGATGGTAAATGGCCATTTATATTTAAGTAAATGATTTATAAAAATTGCCATAACCTAAATACCAGTGGACAGCACATTGTTCGCAGCACGGATTGTCTATGAAGCTGAGAAATTCGAGTGGCAAAGACGCAATGTTGTAAAGCCACAAGATGGGCCGATAACCTGGTGAAGACTTCGGGAGTCCGCTGGATGCGAGACACACAGAGCGGTCACGAATGGCGACACTTGTGGCCTATTTTCAATAGTGCACTTTAATTAATCTTTTGGCTGAAATGATGATGGAAATATTTGACCTCAATTGCGTTTTTAGGTCCTCATAAGATATATGGACACTTCGGATACTCCAATATATGCAACATGGTTTGAACTACACACCAATTGTAGTTGAAACCATGTCGCATATATTGGATTGTATGTAGGTAATGATTTTTAATAGGTACCCTGGCGCATTCCTCTTAAAAGGAATTAAAAACAATATTAACGTAACTACTGCCAATGTTTCCTGCAACAACGAAAAATTATTGGAGGAAGAGGAAGATTGGAATATTTAATTCGATAAGAGGAATTCTTAATGGCTTGGCGACTGTAGTGCGAGGTCGAATTAATAGCGCCATATTCTCTAGTGCTTGAAATTGTAAGAAAGCCATCGTACAAACTATTGTTCACAGTGGATTTGGAAATCTTTTCACACTTTGAAAACAAAGGAATGTATTAATAGTGGCTGACGGCTTCAAATTCAATTTTAACCAGTATGTAGCAGATATTAATATTATAACAATCGTTTCAGAAAAAGAGTTTAAACCTTTTATGAAACTGCTCAAAAGCTACAGACAATTAAAAAAAAACACCCGCTTTTTCAAATTTCTGGCAAGCGAGATAATAATAAGATTATAACAAACTTAGGAAGTTATTAGGACCCACGTCTAGCTTGCTACCAATATTAACCAGTAGTAAGTATTAAAAAAACCGACCCTCCCCACTATTCTATCTAACGTAGCTACCTACCCTCCATTGCTTTAGTTCTAAATGCACTTTCAAAGTCGCACACACGGTATCCTACAAGTATTCTAGACGGTCTATTTCGTTAACGCTAAAAGTGTCACGTTCGATATAAACACGTTTATTTTTCGCGTTTCCAAATCCAGTAATGGTGAAAGTCGCTTAGCCAACATGGTTGCAACAGCACTCCATTAACGACGCATTATCTCCCTCTGTTGCGAGCACTCCTCACTTTAAAATATCTCTCATACCTAATACTAGAACGCTTTTACCGCACAACGTTTTATTCGATTATAATGTTGTTTAGACGCGGCGGACATTTTTGTTTTGGACGATTCTTTTGTATTATTTTTCACACTCTCCGTGTGAGACAAATGGGTTGGTACGTAGATCAGGGAATCGCAACGCCCCGGCAGCGAGTAAAGATGCCATTACTTACTAATATATTCGTACTTGTTGGGGCCGAAAAGTTCTGGTGTGGCGACCGCGTACCGGCAGACGCAGCATTAAAAGGCCTCCCTCTAGGTGCAGTGACGACCTGGTCAAGGCTACGGTAGTCCGGTGGATGCGAAATGCACAAGACCGATCAGTGTGGCGACGCTTGGTGAAGGCCTATGTCCAGCAGTGGACGTCTTTCGGCTGATATTATGAGTGATGATGATGATATTCGTACTCGGTGCTACGTGCGCAGAGCACACGATTCAGCTGTGCTAGCGATACGCCCGTTTTATGAGTTAGGAATTTGAATTAGATTATTAATTATAATCTACTTTAGTCAGAAATAAGCTTAAATATTTAAAAAGTATACATGATTTTATATTAAAATTGCATTGTCACGAGAACCAATAGTGTGTGCCAAATTTTAACTCAATCAGACACTGGAAAGTGGGTCAAATTTAACTTGTATGATGTGATTACTGACATCGGGACAGGTGAAAGTAAATAAAAGCTTGTAAAATGGGCATTATTCTAAATAATACGAATTCTTTTAAAGGTACGAATTATTCAAAGAAATACAATTTGGTCTTATAATTACATGTAGGGAGACGCACAACGTGAAGCGCATTGCAGAACGTTACAACTTATTTTTCAGGCAGATGAGATTTTGTCGATTTTTTTTATTAAAAATGATAAGTACTTACGTATTCCTTGCAAATTGTTTTTGAATTGTTGTTGTTGAAAATTACTTTGAAGTAATCTTAAATAATGAAGGGCTTGTTCCGTAAATGTTACTTTATTTTAGACAATAGAATTTTCCTGTTTAATTTTATACTGTACTGGGCTTAGGAAAATAGTCTTGTAATGAAAAGTAAATCCAGTCCATCCAAAAGGAAAGTTGCTATTATTTGTTTCTTTTTCAATCTTTTTTATAATTTTTCCAAGTTATTATATTCATGCCCCAAATTTTTAAATGAATTATATTTGGCGCACCCTATACACTATCACTACCATTTAATTGTCTTTCGCTTCACAGAAAGTAAAAAACATTTTAACGTTTTTAGCCAACCCTACAAATAATCTCAAGTAGTGCTCTGTCCTAACATAAAGCACACACGCCCACGTCAGCTTCTCGTAAACACTCGATAAAAATAATGAAATAATTTATTATATGGACCTTAGGATTCGTCCTAGAGGACATTTTATTGCCTCGCAGTCAGCGCCAAGCACAATTCTCACGTAATCGAATGTACCAGAAGACAAAAAATCCTCAGATCTCTCTAACGTATTAAATACGTAATGAAACTGCTTTGCGACAGTATGAAGGAACCAGACTAACTGGACCTCTCTACAAAAACACAGCCCTACCTACACATGTAAAGGCTAGAGGAGACATAAAGGTGCCTTAAAACTGCGAACATAAATTTTAAAAGTTTTCCAATTTGAATGTAACTAACAACTTGAGATTTTCTTTGGAGCATACTAAAGTTTTAGTATTTTAACTAAGCAGCTTTGCGACTAGAGTAAGGAAAAGAACGATAATTATTAACAGGAGAGATTTACTGAGCAAAATGTGCGTTAAAAGTTTAACTTCTTTTTATAATAAAGGAGGCAAACGCTGCGGTCCGCTTAGTGCTTAGGAGTTAGCTAACTTAGTTAGCAATTAGTTTTACCTATACTAACATAAGTCTTCTAAAGTTTTGTTATTAGTTCTAATCTCTTAAGGGCAGGTAGTGTCACTTTTACATCTCTTTGATTCATTATTTAACATACAAATAGTGATAGTTTAAATGCAAAAAAAAAATATTGTTGTTGACTACATATACTTTTCATTTCTGAGATTCAAAACATGATTTTGATTGAGATTAAAAAGCAATAGTAAAATAAACCTTCTCTACACACCTTTACTGTGACTTTTTTGTCGACTTTACGCACACGCGAGCGCGCCGCTCGCTTCGCGGTGACAGTGGCGCGTTAAATACCTACTTCGCCGGAACTAGCAAGCCTTAAGTTAGTTACCATTTACAAGGATTTATGCTGTAATTTATGAGGTAAGATTGATTGATACAGATTTTAAATGTGAGTATACGATACTAATAAGTAAAACAATAAGCAATCCTACGACTATCTCCTAATCCTATCTAATCATATATTTTTAAATCACAACCAACCAACAAATAAATTTAGGTACTTATGACAAGCTTTAGGACGAAACAGGATCATCATCATCATAACCTTCCCACCTTTTAACGTTCCCACTGCTGAGACACAGGCCTCCTCTCCGTGAGAGAGGGAATGGGCCATAATCCACAACGCGGGCCCAGTGCGGATTGGTAGATGTCACATGTCTTCGAATTTTTGGTTCTAAGTCATGCCGAAACAGGATGAAATCCGTAAATAATGTCAAGTCATTCGTCAATCCAGAACATGGAAATAAGAGGCCTGTACTCATGTATCATTTTTGGATCCCTTTGAACAAATTTGGAGAAGGCTGCGTACGAGGGATTTTGCCTTTGAAGATGTGTTTGAGATTGACATTTCATCATGCCTATAGCTATAATCAGGTTGTGTAGTAGACATTAGCTAGAAGTCTTTGTTTGCTGTTCAGATTTATTTGGTTAGGATTTTAGGATTCATCCGCATGAAAAGTGTTTTGTCATCCCAAGAAAACATTATACCGATTCTATGACTTAACCCCGGATTTTGAAAGAGAGTTACCGCGGCCCTGGCACAAGCAACTGAAGGAACGCGGCTAGGTTTTAGTAAGTAAAAGTCTGACACGCCTTCCGGCTTCACCCAAAGCGGTAGAAGTCATTGGATGATTTCACATAAAAAAAAAACAAATGTTATTGTCTAACAATATGCGTAGTATCATCCAAACCTGTTCAGCCGGTGAGGCGAGATTGATAAAATAAAAAAACAATGTCATCCCTTTTCACCGACTTTATGGTTGAATTTTAGTAAGGCTTAAATAGGTGTAAATGTATATCAAAGTGATTTTAACTCATGCACAGGATGTGTTTTTTTTCAGTTCCGATGAAAAAATTATAAAAACGCTATTACACACTTTAATAGGCATCCTGATTGACAGTTGATTTTCTGTTTTTAATCAATATTTAAAGAAAATTCTTTATTTAACAATTTAAAAAGAAACAAGTTAAAATAATAATCCTCAATTGTGGCGATACTCTAAAACGCACTTGATCCCTAGACACTTTTAATGTGTGTGTAGTTAGATTGACCACAAACTTTAGATTTTTCGTTCCTTAAAAAGAAACACTAAAAAATAACATTTCAATTTATTACATTTAACATACGCAGCATTTAATCTAACATATAGTACACAAGCTTAGCGAATACCTAGCAAAAGCTACAGTTAGTTCGTTTCCCTACGATGCGTAATTTTTTTCACATCAATTGATTCAATCAAACTCAAAGCCTGCGATCCCCTATGGTGCCTGCACCATAGTGGCCCTCGTAGGTATTGAAATAGTTATTACTAGCTATCCTCGAGCCGCGCAGATCTAACCGTTCGAAGTTTTAATATTCCGGGTTGGAAGGTATTTTATGTTCCATCAATCGACCAATCACATGCGAGATGAAAGACGTGATGTGGATTTCCGTCTATATAATTGGTCGAATGATGGCAGTCAAACACTTTGCCTGTCCGAATTCACTTAGGCAATTAGGCTGACGGTAACAGTCTAAAAAAAAAACAAAGAAATTTGCTGAAAATGTATAGGGCAAAAGTTACAGTTAAATAAATTATGCTTATTTAAAATGGTGCATAATGTTTTGGTAATTATTCTACCATAGAAAAAAAACATATTAAAATATTACCTACTCCTAAAATATTTAAAAAACAAAAAAATCTTCAAAGTTGTATCATTCCTTCATGAATAAGAAAAAGAAGATATTGTGTTTCTTCTACTGAACCTTAATACATAAATTACCAACAATGTTTTTATTGGCTTATTGAAATACTTGTGAAAATGTTTCAGAAAAATTCGTTGCGTAAAAATTTAATTTCAGGCAGTATTTCAAAGTAGTACAATATAAATAGATAATATTTTAGAAGTTCATAAAGTTATTTCATTTCACTACCTTAGAGATTAAAGTTCAGCTGTAGAGGTATCTGTTACTATCTACAAACAAGTTAAACAGTACAGTATCTTAGACAGAAAAGGCCATTTATTGCGTGGGTTTGCGAGTGAGGAGTTTAAAACAAATGAAGTAATCAAACGAAGTACTGAAAAAACCCACCATTCATCCACTAACTCTTACTGTATAACCCAGGGAAAAAACTGTAAATAAAGGACAAACTGCGAAAAATATCCTAAAGTTATTTCACCGGAATTATGTTCATTATGGTAGTAGTAATGTTGCCTGAAAAGCCCATAAAAACCCATCACAAGAAAAAAATGGACTGTCAAAGGGCACAAAAATCAGTATTTTGCTTAATTCTCATAAAGTTTTTATTTTACTGCAATTTGTTCTCAGAGAAATATTTATTTCTTACTCGAATGTGCACAAAAAAAACTTCAAAATATTTACCGATCCCGTGCGTCACGCATCCAGCGATTTTTAGCAACCTTAATCAGGACATCGGTCCACCTAGTGGGAGGCCTACCAACGCATCGTCTGATGATCAACTGATTAAGGTTGCTAGACTGCCTGGATTCGAGACGCACGGGATTGGTCAATATGGTGACGCCTGGGGGAGGCCTATTTCCAACAGTGGAAGTCTTTCGGCTGAAATGATGAACAGTAATTAAAGGCCAATCAGCGAAAAAAGTTTCTAGTTGAGTACTGTTACCGCAATTATGTTTATTATATTCGTACTTAGTCCGAGATAACTGATGTAGTACTTGCTTTCCACACTCTTTATACGCGAATTTAAAAGCAAAAGCAGAAAACAAAAATCTCCACCTGGTAACACTAAACGTAACTACCAATTGTTTTTTCGCGCTCGCACGCGACTGTGTATTTCTGTGAAAATTTAACTTGAAATTATAAAATAATAGTTTAATATTGTGATTATGCCTAAAAGAAAAGCTGTAGAATCGGAAGACAAGGCGATTAAGAGAATTAGAAGATTGGAAAAGAGGCTCAAAAAGTATAAAGACAAGTTGCGTCAGGCGGAGGATTGTAAGTACCTACCTATTTTAAATTTTCATTCCGATATGTTCTGTGAATTTCACCATCGAAGCTTAGTTGATACACCAATTCGGTTTTTAAACATTAATTATTACTATTGCGTTGCAATTGGCATAGTAACTCTGTCACTATTGTGGGCATAATTGCGTTGCGACTATGAGGACTCCCCGTTGGGTGAGCGATACATGAACAAGCATCCTCGTGTTACGAAGATGCTTCTTTCCGTTGGGAAGATGTAAATACCGATTTGGTATCTAATACGCTCTACTCTTTTGCGTAATCCCGTTGGGATAAGTTTGCCTAAGGAGCTACCTATGTTGTACAAAGTTAGCAAATTAAGTTAGAATTTGGGTTCAAAATCTAACAATAATTTATTCCATTGTTCATATGGTTCTAAACGTGAGGGGAGATGTTGATGCATTGGCATATACCTACCACCAAACAAAGGTTGTTAACCAAATGTTTGTTCTTTATTTTATCATGTATGAATTTATTTTTAGCTCAAGACTCAAATGAGGATATTGAGAACATTGAGAACAACATAGAGAGCATGGAGAATGTTGAGATCATAGACAGTATTGGCCAAGAATCCCTTGAAGAGCCTGAATTGTCACAAGAATTTTTAGAGGCCCTCGGGGAGCCTAAAGAGACTGAAAAAAGATTTGGCACTCCCATCAATATCAACATTCTACAACGATTTGAAAATATATTGATAGAAGGAATGAAAACAGAAGAAAAAGAAAAGATTTTGAAAGACCTTTGTTTTCCTGAAAATGGAAAATTAATGCAAGCACCAAAGCTTAACATAGAGCTTACAGGTTTATTAACATCTGCAATGAAAATGAGGGACAAGATGCTTGAAGAGAGACAAGAGGATACAGGCTATGTTATTGCCACTATTTGTCACACAATAGACATGATGACAAAACCAAACTTTGATAATTTGACAATTGTCAAAAATTTAAGCGATGCCACAAGACTGCTCTGTAACTTACATTATAAATATACAGATATCAGAAAAAAACTGATCAGTCCCTTATTGGACAAGAATCTTGACTTTAACCTCAAAGATAACAAGAGGTCTGAGTGGCTTTACAGTAAACTAGATGATGCTGTGAAATCAGTGTCGGCCATGAAGAAAGCAAGCTCAATTTTAGCACCTCCTAAGAAGACAAAAACCTGGCAATTCACTTTCATCGAGGGAAAGGAGTAGCTCGAGGAGGATACCAACATCAACTTCGGTACCAGCCACGACACCCTCCACGACAGAGCCAACAGCAGAGCCGTCGTCCAGCCCCTGCTCCACCGAGTTCGCGGGGAATGACCAGAGGCAGATCCCGCTACCCGTAGAGGTAAAATTTGCAGACAGACTGCAGTATTTTTATTTAAATTGGGAATCACTAACTCAGGATCCTGTAATATTGCAGTGGATAAGAGGTTACCATATCCCTCTTACACATACACCTAGACAAGACTATTCACCATGCAATAATAATTTTAATTCAACCGAGAAATTAATTCTATTCAAAGAAATTAATAAGCTTCTTGAGCTAGGAGCAATATCGTCTTGCTCCCCAGTTTGTGGCCAATTTCTCTCAAGTATTTTTACTGTACCTAAAAATGATGGTACTCACAGGTTCATTCTTAACTTAAAAGCGTTTAACAAGTTCGTAGAGACTTCTCATTTTAAATTAGAAGATGTCAGGACTGTGTGTAAATTACTATCAAAGAGGGACTATATGACTACAATAGATATGAAAAATGCCTATTTCCTAGTAAATCAATTCTATCTATTCTAAGTCCAAGTAAATCACAGACATTTTTTAAGATTCATGTTTTTTGGTAAATTATATCATTTTAATTGTCTACCTTTTGGTCTGGCATCAGCGCCACTTGTTTTTACGAAACTACTTAAGCCTGTTGTAGAACATCTGAGAAACAAGGGTATACGTATTGTACTGTACTTAGATGATGCAATCTGTCTTGGATCTTCATATGAGGAATGTCTCAAAAATACTAATTATGTCACAAGTTTACTTGAGAAATTAGGTTTTGTTATTAATAACACAAAGAGTTGCCTGAAACCTTCCAGAGTGAGAGATTATTTAGGATTTAATATTAATTCCCAAGATTTGACAATTAGTCCCACCGATAAGAAAAAAGAAAGATTAACTGTTTTAATTCAGCAGTTCTTGAAAATAGACAGCTGTACAATTAGAGAGTTTGCAAAATTATTAGGAGATTTAGTTTCTGTTTGTATGGCAGTTGCATATGGTTTTGTGTACACAAAGACCTTAGAAAGACAAAAATTTTTGTCCCTTGAAGCTTGTGGAGGCAACTATGATAATAATATAATAATCAATAAAGAAATTAAACAGGATTTACTATGGTGGAAAAGACTGGTTATAGTAGGATAAAACAATATAATTTTGAATTGGAAATATTTTCGGATGCGTCTGGCACTGGGTGGGGTGCATTTTGCAATGGTCAGACTGCTTGAGGTCAATGGTCTGATGATGAACTAGGTTTTCATATCAATTATCGTGAATTATTAGCATTGCATTTTTTACACTAAAATGTTTTGCCCAAGACTTAGAAGTTATGGAAAGGGTACTGAACAGTAAGTTGCTGACCTACCTTGAAGACAATAATCTCCTCAGTGACCGTCAATATGGCTTTCGCCGGGGACGGTCTACTGGCGATCTTCTTGTGTATGTCACGCACTGCTGGGGCGAAGCCATCGAGAGACACGGCGAAGCACTTGCTGTTTCGCTGGATATCTCGAAGGCCTTTGACAGGGTCTGGCACGCAAGTCTACTCAGTAAGCTTCCTGCGTATGGCATCCCCGCTGGTTTTTGTAGCTGGATATCAGATTTCCTTTGCGAACGGTCGATCCGAGTAGTCATAGACGGCTGCTCCTCTGACCTTATGGCTATTGATTCCGGAGTTCCTCAGGGGTCTGTTCTCTCTGCAACTCTTTTCCTGCTGCACATCAATGACCTTCTTCAGCTTGGTATTGTTGGGTACGCAGATGACAGTACTGTTTCAGAGAGATACCTGTCCAGCGCAAGAACCAGCGTGGATGAAGTTCGTTCCTTGAGAGAGACTATGGTAGAGCGGACAGATTTGACCTTAAGCCTTGTCTCCCAGTGGGGTGATGACAATCTGGTCTCCTTTAACGCCACCAAAACACAGGCGTGTCTTTTTACCGCTAAAAGGAGTCTTTTCGATCGGGCGCCTATTTTTCGTGGTGCGTCTGTTCCAGTGACTGATCGGATTGAGCTCCTAGGCATGGAGTTGACATCCAGTCTTAACTTCGGCGCCTCCATTGAGCACAAAGCCCAAATTGCGGCCAAAAAACTGGGCATCCTAAATAAGGTGAAGCGATACTTTACGCCTGGACAGCTTCTAACCCTGTACAAAGCGCAAGTCCGATCCTGCATGGAGTATTGCAGCCACCTTTGGGATGGCTCAGCAAAGTATCAGCTTGCCGCGCTTGACTCGGTGGAACGCAGAGCTAAGAGGCTCATCGGCGACATTGAACTGGTGGATACCAAGCTTCACAGCTTGGCTCATCGCCGCAAGGTTGCCTGCTTGTCGGTCTTCTACAGACTGTATTTCGGTGAGTGTGCTCAAGAACTCCACGACCTCATCCCACCAGCCCCCTTCTACCATCGGACATCTAGACGCACTGCAAGTTACCATCCTTACCTTGTTGCCATTCCACCAATTCGCACCAAGCGCTTCCAAACATCCTTCATAATGCGCACAGCGAATGAATGGAACTCACTACCTGCGTCTGTATTTCCGAACGCATTCAACCCGAATCTCTTCAAAGTTAGAGTAAACAGGCTCCTTCTGGGTAAGCTCACTCCATCGTCGACTCTGTCTCTGTCACCTATGACTTAGACTAGAGTCAAGAGCAAACCCATCTCAAATAAAAAAAAAAAAAAAAAAAAAAAACTTAACAAATTGTGAAATCCTGCTTCGAATTGTTAACACCACTGTCATTTCTTATGTTAACAGACTAGGTGGTGTTCAGTATCCCTTATTAAATGGTTTGGCAAGACAGATTTGGCAGTGGTGTGAAGCTAGGAAGTTATGGATATTCGCTTCATATATAAAATCAAAGGAAAATATAAATGCTGATTTTGAGTCACGAGTAGTGAATATAGATACAGAGTGGCAATTATCAACTGAAGCCTTCAATGTTATAATTACGAAACTAGGGTTGCCTGAAATAGATATTTTTGCATCGCGTGTAAACGCTAAACGTGATAAATATATATCTTGGCATAGGGATCCATCTGCTTGGAATGTTGATGCATTTACTGTTAATTGGTCTAAGTTTTTCTTCTACGCATTCCCGCCTTTTTGTTTACTTTTAAAAGTAGTTCAGAAAATTAGAACGGATAGGGCAACTGGTATTGTAGTTTGCCCGATGTGGCCATCTCAGCCTTGGTACCCGTTGTTGATGTCTATGGTAGCGTCAGAAATAGTTTCCATGAACCCTTCAGAAAATCTTTTAACTGCTTTCAGGAAACCCCACCCACTAAACAAGCAGCTTTACCTGGGGGCGTGCGTCTTATCAGAGAAGCATTTAAACGAAGAAGTATCTCAGAGGATGCAATAGACATAATGATGGCATCCCTATCCCCGAATACTATAAAGCAATATAATAGCTGCTTGAAGCATTGGTGGAGTTATACCAAAGATACTGATATAAATATTTTTAGTGCATCCATACCTATCATAATATCTTATCTAACATTGGTTTTCCAAAGAGGTGGTTCTTACCAAACCTTAAATTGTCATCGGTCATCGCTTTCTCTTATTATCGGAAATCACGTAGGTACTGATGATAGAATAAAGCGATGGTATAAGGGAGTTTATAAATTACGACCTTTGAAACCCAAATATAGCAGTGTGTGGGACCCTTCGAAAGTTTTATCATATGTTTGTCACTGGTACCCATTGAATGACTTAAGCTTAGAAAAGATCACCAAAAAGACTGTAATGCTATTAGTACTGGCTACTGGCCAAAGGGTTCAGACTATAAATTCCATTAGATTAAACAATATTAACTTAACTTCTACTGGTGTCGAAATAATTTTTACAGATATTTTAAAAACATCAGCTCCTGACAGGCATCAACCTAAAATAATTTTACCCTATTTCACTGCTCAACCCGTTAAAACACTTACTCAGTATATAGAAGTAACTAGAGGATTGAGAATTATTGATAATTCATGTGATTACTTGTTTATTACTTTTAAAAGACCGCACCATCGTGCTTCTTGTCAGTCAATCAGCAGATGGCTGAAGCAAGTTATGTCGGACAGTGGTATAGATATCACTCGTTTTTCCGCGCACTCAACGCGCCATGCTGCTACTTCATGCGCCTATAGGGAAGGTCTCTCGGTAGACAGTATCATTAAAGCAGTAGGTTGGTCTCCAAGGTCATCGTCCTTTGCTACACATTATAACAGACCACTATATAATGAACCTAACCAAGTGTTGTTTGCTAGAGCGGTACTCAATAATTCAAAGTGATTTTAGCTATAAGTTAAAGTGTGTAATTTTAAGGCAGAAGTTGCCCTTTTTCGTTTGTTTTATGTTGAGAAAATAAATGTTTTGTGATTTTAAGTGTTATTGTTCTTCTCTGAACATCTACATCAGTTATCTCGGACTAAGTACGAATATAATGATAGGATTAAACGAACTTACCTGAAGTGAAGTTCAATCCTGATTATATGAAGTACTTAGTCCGAGATAGAACATCCCGCCCTCCCTCAATTAATTTAATTTTCCGTAATTAAATTAATTTTCCCTTTTTGGGGGCTCTGAAATATTGATAGTTACGTTTAGTGTTACTAGGTGAAGATTTTTGTTTTCTGCTTTTGCTTTTAAATTCGCGTATAAAGAGTGTGGAAAGCAAGTACTACATCAGTTATCTCGGACTAAGTACTTCATATAATCAGGATTGAACTTCACTTCAGGTAAGTTCGTTTAATCCTATCATTATGATAATAACGATGTTCGTTAAAAGTGCATAAAGATCTCATGGACGAAAATTAAAAAAAAAATATGTCAAAGAGCCCAACAATTTATTAAGTTTTAGTTTTATTTCTCGCATTTCATTAGTTTTGAAACTGTTATATTCCTTTAATACGCTCAATGATAAACACTGCTATAGCCCCATTAGCATTTTCTGTTTTTACGTATTTTAGAACTCAAAATTGATAATATTGCTATTGTCAAAACATGAAAACATACCAGAAAACGTCAATTATATGAATGTTAAACGGCTCTCTGAGCATAAAAACATAATTTAACTAACCTAAATTACCATACGCACAATTAGTACAAACAATAAACACAAAGAAAAATGTATTTTTGCTCATAACTCGAAAAGTAATTAATATTAGTGAACTTTACGCAAGTTTTTTTTTGTGCACAATCGAGCAAGAAATAGATTTGCTCTGAGCACAAATTGCAGTAAAATCAAGACTATACGAAAATTTAGCAAAAACTGATTTTTGGGCCCTTTGACAGCCCATTATTTTTTGCTGTGATGGGATTTTTATGGGCTTTTTAGGCAACATTACTACTACAATAATAAACATAATGCCAGTGAAATTTCATAACTAGGGCAATTTTCGTATTTATGCAGTTTTGATTTGACCAGTCCATATTAAATTTTTGGCGGGAACCCCAGTACTCAGTGTTATGTCAAGTTGACAAGACATCCATCGATTTAAAACCAATTATTAGGAGGCGACGACAAGTTGATATCACCGCGAGAGCTACTAGCTGTTAACAGCTAGAAGCGCCCGCGCGCTCGGGGTGGTGCCTTAAGACTGCACCGTGCAAAATAAATCAAAACGATCGTCACAGTTATAGGGATATAATCAATATTATTACCATAATTGCGATAAAAAATATGTAATGGACACCACAATGAATGTGTTAACGATTCTATGTTGCCAAAAATAAAAAATATTGTCTAGTTTAAATAACAAAAATACGTAAAGTTAGACGAAAATCTTAAAATAGCATGCTAGTGTTTTAATGATTTTTGATAGTAAACTGTTGAATTTTTTCACAATCTTTAATTCATATTAATCTCTAATGGTCATACCACAATTTAGTGTTTTAACATTTTCGAAATGTCATTTGGTTATTTTTGTGTTCTTTTTTTTCTTAATTGTCGCGCTGTTTTGAATCATACGCAACGTGCTCCTGTCGTCAATTCAGTCGTCCACGAGAGCTCGGAGCGAGGTCACGTCTCATCGTGGAGCGACGCGCCGATAACGATAATTCGCGATCTATTGTGTACGTATACATTGCCGCAAATAGTTGAATAAGGTAAGTCATATTTTTTTATTTTTGTGTAGGTATTTTTATGCATACCTAACATTTACTTTTTATGTTTTTACTATTCAATACATATTTCTGTTTTTGTTTTTAAATATTTTTTTTAGTAAATATAATGCCTATCTCATAAAAAGTATGTATTTCTATTTTTTTATTTTATTTCTTTTTTAACCGATTTTCAAAAATGAGGCGGTTTTATGTTCAGCTGTATGTTTGTTTTTTTGTGTATGTTTATCGATTTCATAAATTGTGGACCGCTTTTGGAAATTCTTTTTTTGTTTGGAAGAGTACGTTCCATTTAAATTTGGTGAAGATCTGTTGAAGAATTCTGGAGATTTGCAACAGAACTCCTCAAATAATTACGGCTGATCTTTCAGGATTGTTGCAATCGCATGTCTGTTTATTGTCATATGTTCATAACATAACATCACGCCGGTACGCTCTAAAGAGAGAGGTACGAAGATGTGTACAGTAAACCCTGGTACACTCATTTCACCGGTTATGTTCAAGTTTTATGTTAGATTTTTTGGAAAAATGTTTTATCTAACATAATGGCGAATGTAGGTAATCGATTTTTTCAATTGTTTCTCAAATATTTGATATTGGTATTGTTTAATGGGTTTTTACGGATGAAGATTGCAAATCTGACATCCTTTTTAAAATCCATGATGGCGGATGCAACTTTTTCTCAAACATTCGATATGGGTATCGTGTAATGGGTTTTTAGGGATGCCGATTGCAAATCTGACATTCTTTTTAAAATTCAAGATGGCGGATGCAACTTTTTCTCTAACATTCGATATGGGTATCGTGTAATGGGTTTTTAGGGATGCCGATTGCAAATCTGACATTCTTTTTGAAATCCATAATGGCGGATGCAACTTTTTCTCAAACATTCGATATGGGTATCGTGTAATGGGTTTTCAGGGATGCCGATTGCAAATCTGACATTCTTTTTAAAATCCAAGATGGCGGATGCAACTTTTTCTCAAACATTCGATATGGGTATTGTATAATGGGTTTTTAGGGATGGCGATTGCAAATCTGACATTCTTTTCAAAATCCAAAATGGCGGATGCAACTTTTTCTCAAACATTCGATATGGGTATCGTGTAATGGGTTTTTGGGGATGCCGATTGCAAATCTGATATTCTTTTTAGAATACACGATGGTAGATCACATTTTTCTTATAATTGTGAATTTATTTTAATTTTGATCTATCACAAGAAACAGTAGTAGGTATCTATACTACTGTTTTTTTAAGAGATATCAAAGAGTAATCAGAAAGTTGCTTGCAACTTGCGCACCGTGCACCACGAGACCTTAAGTCTAGTTTTTGTATGTACTACTGGAATTCGTACTTCCCCCAATATGATTATAAATTAAAGGCTATTTATTATTCTGAATCCTGATGAATGGAAACTTCTCATATTTTTTATAGTTTATATAACTGTAAGTTTACAGTACCGTTTTTATTACTGTTTTGGGACTGTATGTTTCCAGTTCTAAGACATGCTTTTTTACTACTTACAATATTCTTATTTTATTTCAGTATTCTTCAAAACCATACGAATTCATATTCAATCATTTTGATAGAAGAAACTGAAGATAAAGACGAGATCATAATACATGGCAATAGAAGTGGGTTTTACATGATGCAGTTGAGCTGACTAGAAACACAAGCTACCCATTAAGGTACCGAAAAGCAGTTAAAAAATATACTTCGTTTGGTTACTGGCGCTGTAAAACATATACATATATGCGCAAAATGACAAAACTTTTCTCAAAAAGTTCTGGATCTGAAGCAGGGTTTGTTGAACGGGCCACGTGTTTGGAAATCATAGCACATGCAAATCTTATTATTGCAAAAAACTGACCGAAGGGGAATCATCGACAGAAGAAAATCTGATTTCAACGATGAAAAGTAAAGAGGGTGGCTTTATATTTTCAGCCATACTAAAATTCACTTCCAGGCCGATGAATAATGCTACAAGCTTGATGCATAATGCATAGAGCAACATTACTGAAATTTTTAATGGTATCATAGCGAAGTTTACCGTTGGAAAAATAATAAATTACTCAGGCAGGCAGACATATGCTGGAAGATGTGCCGCATCAGTGGTCTCATTCAATTCGAGACAACCACTGGCATACCCGAGTATAACAATATTACTCAAGTACTAACAAACTTATAAAACATCTCGAAACTAAGAGAAATACCAAAAGATTGGCGTCAGCAAAACGCAGAGTACATAAATCGTATAATTTAATTTAAAAATTAATTTCTGGAAAAGAGACAAGGAAGGAAATATTAAACAAAAATAAACCGTAATTGATACTTCTAAGCACAAGGACAACTTCATGTTACACAAAGAAAAACATGCATATTTGCAGTTTGGACTGATTTGGACATGAAGGTTGAACTTATCGAGGAAGAATAGAATTTTGGTTTAAAATGGAAGAAAAATTTAAAACTTTTTATTTTGATTGCTTAATGCCAGCAATCCTTGTTCTCAGTTTGATAGGCAAATGAAACTCAGGGAATGAAATCTCAATGAAAGATCAATGAAAAGGAGAAAAGAAGATTCGAAACGAACACTTGCAACTGAAGAAACAACAAAACGCAAAAGAAAAGCGCAATAAATCGCATGGGCACGTTATTCCGTTATGCACCAGTGGTGGAAAATAACAATAATGTTTTTAAATGTGATTGATATTACCCTTCTTGTCTCTTTTCCAGTTATTTTTATAATCTTTTTTATCTTAACCCCACACAAATTTTGGTCATCTGGTGACAACTTTGTATGAAAAATTTAAATGATTTTTTGAAAAATGTCTTCAACTTCCCTGGAGAAAGTTGTTCATTTACAGATGCAAAAGCAATTTTTAAAATATGATCTTTCCGTTACATCCTGTATAATAAATATACTACGTTTCCCTGGGCTTTTTGTAAAATGGTAAAACACGCATTAGGTAATTATAGTTTTTTTATTACGGTCTGGTTTTATTATACAATATATCTACCCATCTACAGCTACTCCCCTAGCTTACCTAAAAAGTCTACAAACCCAGTAAAATGCCCGGGCCTACAACCCACAAAGCCAAAATTTCATCGCAATCGGATGAATATTAAGGGAACGGTTATTGTATTACTATAGTACAATACAACCAAACATTATTTTTTATATAATATAGATTATAAGATTTAATTATGGGCTTTATGTACATATAAGACCATCTAAATAATAAATATTCGTCATTTCAAGTCACTCAACACAACGACCCAAATTTTAAAAATCTTTAGTTACCAACTTTTGTCATGCAACTGCAAGCGGGGCTCGAGCGAACTTGTCATTGTGTGCGTGACGACGCACACGACTAGCGCGCTGCAGTAAATACCTATTTGCCGCGCGCATCTTTTGCTCGGCCAAGTCTTAAGGCGCTACCCCGAGCAAAACGCCGCTCTAGCCGTTTTTCGTGCAGTTTTTAGGAGCTATCTACTCGTTATATAAAATGAAATATAAACTAATAAAAATACATCAAATTTCTACATATTATTGATTCCAAAATGATAGTTTATTTATTTTTTTATTGAGTATCTGTTTCACTAATCTCCTTCCAACAAAACCATAAAAATGAGAAATAATGATTGATAGCATGCATCTCCTCGTAAAGTGTTCATTAATAATTTTTTGTACTAACATTAATGGATAGACAATTGGATAACGAACATTTTGTAAGTTTAAGTTTTTTCAAAAGACCAATATTCGATTTTATAAAGATTTTATTCTAAAATCCGGGCGTATTCACAACTGTAATTCATGCGCCACCAGTGCCGCTAGGCAAATAGGAATGCTCATATCTCATGCTGATTTTTTTCAAGGTACGGCCTTAAGTTATTACATAAACTTATTACTAAGTAATTATTTTAATCACTAGGTATTCGTTATCATTTTGATAGTCCTGGCTTCTGTGAGATATTGTTGTAAGCATTTAGCTTGTTTGTGAATTTGAATTCTGTAAGAATAATTATATTGAAAGTTAGTTCTTCTCCACAGATATATATATGTCAATGCCAAACTACCACCACAAGTGTTGTCGTAGTTTCACCTTTCTGACTGACTGATTCCTCGACAGTTCAGAACTGCCTGTAAATGGTTTAAGTGAAATAAATACTTTGAATCTCAGCTCAGTGTTGTGCGTCAGTGAAATTTACTACTACTACTAACTACTACTACTAATATTTCAATTTACATAACTTAAGACATTTTTCAAAGTTTGATTCATGAGTGATCTCTAAAAATTTGTTACAAAAACTAGTATTAATAATAGCATTGCGATAAATCATATTATTTTGTGAATGGTTTAAAAATAACACTTTAACATGTCAATTTAATTATAAACTCTATACTCTGAGAAGTAACAATTAACTAAACATAGTCGTAAACATAACAATGCAACCAGGCATCAAAAACACCCTAACCACATCCTTACCTTTACTCAAAAATAAATCGCCTTACGACCAATAACTTGTAAAGTAACGCAAAAGGTCCATAATATTGTTAAAATTATTCCTACGCCGTATACCATCCCCGCTTCGAAAGCAATATTTCACCGTATTTGACTAAAAACCCTTGATGGGTACGCGGCATGACTTCGATTTTTACTTAGCTGTAATAAGTATTCAGGAAGCGTACCTAGAAGTAAGCTTCGCAGCTCGCAGCATCGTACGGGGCTATGTGGGGTTATGTCAAATTCATGAGCAGTTTCTGTACCTACAAGCTTCTTACAAAAAATGTCAGGTAAAACGAAATATCTTTGTCGTATCAAGTCAACAGCTAGTGATACCGGCGGGAAAATATCAAATTTTAGAACGTGTGCCAAATTTTCATTTACTTAGGAACCGGTTATGCTTAAATTACTAATAAAGCTCTAGGTATACTTAAATTTTCCCTATATTTTGTGTTACGGGAAATACTCGTAATTTTTTCCGATGTACATGACGTTTTAATTACAAGATAGCAAGCAAAACAAGGTAAGACCCATATCATTATGCAAGTAATTTGTGATGTCACAAATACAAATAGGGTAAAATCTATTTTATGCGAGATTCGAAAAAACGGTTACCCGAGGGTTCGACAACAAATCATGGCTGTTCAGGGCATGGGGACAGAATGACGACAATGTTTGTTAAACCTCGATAGCGACACTTTTGCACAACAAAGCAATCTCCGGGGATGAACTCATCAACACTGACACGGAATCAAATATTCAAAGCACCATTGACATTATTGATGCTATATTTCATCTTCTTTTAATAAAGCAACGCGATTTAAAGATTGAAACAACTTTTATCCTGTTTGACTGGCACACGCTTCAGAGAAAATTGACTTTAACAAACTTCTGCAACATTTGTACCGTTACAATCACGTTGATAAGTAATTTTGCCAAGTTTTTATTATACATACAATAATAAGTTCGGTGTGAAAACTTTTAGACAGCATTTTTGCGTTTATTGCCAAATGTTTTCGTATAAAGTTAGCAACGTTAAAATTGCCGTTTGTACTTTGACCCGTTTTAACCTTAAAGTTATGTCATTTAAAAGGGGGTTGTTGTGTTGTTTAACTACAACAGAAAACAATGTGCCAATTAAGTATACCTTGTTCCATAGGGAAGGAAACTATAACACGAATTTTATGGATCAATCACTAAAGATAGCGATATCTTTCAACCGAATCGTAAAAAACTGTTTCTCACCCCGTAAACATAAACTCACTACACAAGCCTGAGTCAATCTCAACAAAACGTTATTAAATCTAAATCTCGTGGACAGGCAATCACGATGCCCATGAGGACAATACCGCTCGCTTGTGCCAATAAGCCGACGAAATTGTTCCCAACAATTTATATGTAATCGTTAAGAAACTAAATCAAGAGTCACGGGAGGACGTGTGAAATTAATTACGTAGCAATAAAGAGGGATTGAGAGGCAGTAATAAAGTAAAGGCATCGAACGATGGCAGATTACGGACCGCTCGTGAAAGAAATCTCAATTCTCTATTATAACTAACTGACGGCGAGAATATAACTGTTTTTAATGATGCTCGAGGAATAACTTGTAATAATATCAATAGGATAGTTGAAGATTTTATAATAATGGAAAATGAGACTAAAGGAATAAGAACGATGCTTTTGATCAAGTACCAGATTTTATATATTTTAAGGATAAAAGTGAAGGCAAACGTAATGAGAAAAGAATTTGAAATGAAAACAGCCCACAAAGAAACCTTACTATAGGGGCCTTCGTTTAAATAATTAATAATGAAAATACATGAGCGAAATCAAATTACAATGAACGTCATTTATTAAATTATTCGTTAAATATCCTTAAAGTATTCAGTAGTGACGAACCGCTCGTAATATTTTTTCCCACTTGAGTATTACAATCCGGTTCATGATAATAATTGTGCACACAGAGGATCATTTAAGAACATGGTTGAACAAGTGCATAAATAAAAAAATCTCCGAGACTTATTAACTCATGCTTTTTAAACTACTTAATTTATCTAGTACTAGACACGCTTCGATCGACAATCCATCGAAATTCGATACACGTAATTATAACATGGTATGTTGCACTCTTTTGAACGGCTGAACCGATTTCATCAAATATAGCTAAGAACATTCTCGTTCAAGTCCCCTTTCAAACAAAAAAAGCAGCAAACAAAATCTTTTCATTCGTTTAGGAGCAACGATGCCACAGGCAGGCCACAGCAACACACGTCAAAATTAATAGCACCCCTCTTTTTCGTCAGGGGTTAAAATACTTTCTTCTGGCAAAACGTTTATAAACCGAATACAGTTTAAAAAATAATCAACTATAATATTATATGGATTTTTCCAAAGCCTAACCAAAGCTCATGGAAGTATATCCAAAGCATCAGTTTACTAACTTTATCCGGTATAAGTTGGTTTTATCCTTTTCTCTATTGGTTCAGAGGCCTCTCGTGCGGAAAATTACATCTCTCTCTAAAAGATAGATAATATTATTTTATAGATTAATAAAAGTTTCAAAGGGAGGAGCTCGTGGCTAAATAATAACAGCCGCACAGGTCGATCTTCAAGGTTAAGCAACGCTTGACGAGGTCGGGCCGTGGATGGGTGACCATTTCAAGATACCGAGTTTCCTCCGTGCCTCGGTAAGCACGTTAAGCCGTTGGTCCCAGCTGTCATTTGAAGATCTTTGACAGTCGTTACGAGTAGTCAGAAGCTTGAGATCTGACACCAGTCTAACCAAGGGGTACCGCTGTTACCTAGTTACTGGGTTGTGGAGGTCAGATAGGCAGTCGCTCCATGTAAAACACTGGTACTCAGCTGAATCCAGTTAGACTGGAAGCCGACCCCAATATAGTTGGGAAAAGGCTAGGCAGATGATGATGATGAATAAAAGTTTCAAAGGCTGAGTTTTGTGATTTACAATTGGGTAAAATGTAGACAAAACAAAATTTACTTTTTATAGTGGTTTAACGAATCGTATTCTAAGTTAGTAGGTAGGTAAACATTAAAATGTTTATCTTTACTAAAATGTCGTCTCGAGAATGTTCGACCACTCGAACCCAATCATGAAATCAGTATTTTTAAATTGTAACTTTATCAAAGGATAAGTATTAAAGACAGTTTTCAAAATAATTTTAGCTGAGAAGCCTGATTCTCAGTCTAGAATTTGCCAACCTTGAAGCTCAAAAGTTTATTAGTTTTAGTAACCAAAAAATCACCTCAGTATTTCCTTTTTTACCGTCAAACCCACGCAATTTAGACCATAGACGTTGTGTGTGTACCTACCTATATGGAACCTAGATTTCCTTATTACATCTTGCAAATTCTTATATTCGCCCGGGTCAATGCCATCAACAGAAAAACTTCTGTTTTTCAGTGACCCAACCGCACAGAATCATTCCCATGAATGTGATGTCTCCGTCACACTTGATAAATAGAAATGGATTTCTCCAGTTACGAGCGAAACCCATCTTGTTCCCACCTATTGTATTAGAAAATAAAGAACTGCAAACTTTTTACTTCAGATATTATATTTTGAAACAAAATCTTGAGTCGTGTTTTATGTATGCTCGTCGTTCGGTAAGCATTGGAGTTTGCATAGCACTGTATATTTTATTCATAACTTTTTGTTTGTTTTATCTTACTTTTATTTTTGAAATTAACTAATAGATCACCTTTAAAGAAGCATTTTTGTTGATGATATAATGTTTGGCAATATTGCAAATTTGTATACATTGTAAAAATGGTATGCCACATCACGTTCACATATTCGTCAAACAGAGAATTTTTTCTGAAAAGTTACACAATATTCATAATAAATCGGTCTGAATCAGGTAAATCTGACGTGCTAAAAATGCCACTTTTTCATGTCTACTACATTTAGTTTAGTACATACAACTCGATATTATTGCTGCTCGCGGCTCCACCCGTTTGAAATTATTTCTTTTCTCAATATCTTCATAAATTATAGCCCATGTGTTATTCTAATGTAAGCTATTTTTACTGTAAAGTTTCATCAAAATCTGTTTCGTAGTTTTGCATGAAAGAGTAACAAACATCCACTAACAAACTTTAACATTAGTACTAGTAAGAAGTAAGATGTGGCCGACGCAAATAGATCAGACGGGCGGTAAACTGCACTGCTAGCAAACCGATAACCGACTATTCATTAATGCGGTTGAAATCTCCCGTCACCGTACGACATTCATTGCTCATAAGCAACATGGGAGCATGGAACGCGAAATTTCTCACAAGTTTATATGAAAGTGCACGCACGAAAGGATTTCGCGAAAGTACTCACTCAGAACTATCTCTTGGTGTCATCAGATTAGTATATTTATTTAATGCAAGTACGATGCTTTGATAATTGTTATACTTATAATAAACTTCACTTTAACATAGATTTAAACATTTAAAGTGAGCACGGAAAAACCTCTGTGTCTGCCGTTTTACATTTCATAAAGAAAACTTCTCAAGAACCGGAAAGTGTAAAGCGATTCAAGAGCTAGAAATTCTAAAACTTCAATATTCCTTCAAAATAAATGGGGCGTAATGACGTTAGGACGTATCGTTGTATGTCACAACTTGTCTCCATGTAAGTGCGACTTGTGGCTCGTTTAAAATTCTCGGAGATGACATTCAGACGTATGCACCGCAATTTTATACTCGAATGTCTTCTCTAGGGAACCATCAAAGAACACCTTTCTGAGCCATGTCTAATGCAATGTGGGGAAAAGTGCGGCAAGACTTAAATATAATTACCATGATTCCAGTCTTACAATAAGCCAAGACACACATCTAATTTAGTTGCCAGTATAAAAAGACGAAAATAAAACGTACTCAAGTTATCGGATGTAACACCGCAGCCTCTGCAGTGTTACATTCGATAACTCGCGTACGTTATAGTATGAGATGAACTTGAACAAAGTTTATCAAAATTTTAATTACTTTCACTAGCGCTCCACCTACAAAGGTATTACTTTTCTATGTAATTTTTAACCCCCGACGGAAAAAGAGGGGTGTTATAAGTTTGACGTGTGTTGCTGTGTATCTGTGTGTCTGTCTGTGGCATCATAGAGTCCAAACGGGTGAATTGATTTCGATTTATTTTTATTTTGTTGAAAGTGTTCTTAGCTATGTTTGAATAAAATCGATTCATCAGTTCAAAAGTTATAGGCGTTCTACTGTTTGAATCGGGGTGTTTTCGCAAGATATCGTGTCATAATTACGTGTTCAATAGATTGCCGATCGAAGTGTATCTACTATGTACTAGATAAATTATGTAGCATGAAATAAAAATGTGTCGGAGGTTTTAAAATTTTTGAAATATTACTTGTTTTAAATAAAAATAGTAAAATGTTGTATTGAAAACAATGTCAGGATAAAAAAAGCCACGATTTTTATTTTATTTTGCAATTAGAATATTCACCTTTTCCATTACCCTCGACCATTTCATAATTAAAAATCTAGAATAAGTTTAAGTCGTTAGCTATTACGAGAGTTACTTATTCACTTAAACTAATAAGATATTTTATTTTGGGTACTTTTTGCCTAGGTCTCTTAGGAGCCTTCACATAAAATATGCTTTGTAATCACAAGTATTTAGCAGTCCAGAAAAATATAATGGAAACAAAGGAATTGACTAATATATAAAAATACATTTTAAGAAACAAGACCGAACTCCGACCCAGATACATTCACAAAAACTCGACTCATCAACGTTTCAACAAAAGGAGTAGGTGGGTACGAAATTAGGCTTCAGAAAATAAGCTTATCTTAGACCCTTATAATCCGTACCCGGAACTTTGATCCCCTCAAAATGGAGCAGACCTACAGAGATTGACATTTCCAGCGTTATCTGTGCCAACAGAAAAGTTGGGACAGATAACGCTGAAATTGTTTGAAACTACCGCGCCCCGAAATATGATCACCATACTCACACGGCCATAGTCGTGGCCGCACACATCAAACGTGACGTCACTCCAATTACGTCATAAAATGTTGTAAAAGTCTTCTTTTGTGCTCAAAGTATTATTTCACTCGTATCTTTCATAAACTCGTTGTTACCTAAGTACGAGTATAACAAACTTGACGCCATACAAGTAATTTGGGGAAATGTGATAATTATGGGAGTATAAAATAACTTTTTGTAGGTACAAGACGTCTGCTAAATTACCTCTCCGTCATGTAAATAAATGGAAAAGAGTAATTAGTTAAAATATAAAAGCATCCAGCGATACTATATCGGGTATAATTGATGATATCCTTGAAATTATTCATGATATTGTTATTGAAACAGAATGGGCGTTATTTTAACGTCAAACAAAGGTGTATTTAATTTCAGGGTAAGGTAATTAATTCCAATTATTTCTAGTTTGTACCTATTTAATGTGTTAGGTACATATCCTATAATTATAGGTAAATTATAATTTACGATAAGTAGGCAAGTTTGTCTGTGAGTTACAACTCTTAAACAAACTGTAAATGTTCTGTTCATTCAAGACAATGTTTCAGATTATCACCTCAAGATCGTCTTATTTTCAACAAAGTATTTATTTGAAAATAGCTGACCGTAGAGACGTTGAGACCTGTACAAACTTCAGAACAGTATTTCTTTCATTTCATTATTGAAGAGAAAATCAGCCAAATCAGCCAGTCGCTCTCAAGTGATGCTAAGCGCATCCAATGAACACAGTATTTCATTTATATTTACGCAGATAAGCTAGATACCTATAAGTAAAAGTAAAAACAAGCTATTATATCAATCGGCAAAAAAAATGTGTGTGCAAAATTCCAGCACAACTATATACCGGGCAGAGTAAAATTAAAATTATTAGTAATAAAGTTAAAAGTAATTTACACCGGCGGGCTTATTACTTAAGAAACAGTCAGCAATAATCGCGCGATCAAACGCTTTATGTCATAAATGTCGCCATTATTACAATTACCAACTGTCGAGGTTTGATAGGTCCTACACAATTGTTTGCTAATCGCTCGTTGTTTGTCAAATGTACTTATTTCTTAAAAAATCGGCCAAGTGCGAGTAGGACTCGCGCACCAGGGTTTCCGTACAATCCTCAGCTTAAAGGTATTATAGACCTGAGTATTTGATATGAATTTCCATTTAATACCTCTACGCGTTCATGAGGAAAGTGGTAGTAAGTTTTAAATTATTAAAAATATTTTTATTATATGATGTAACTAAAATTTACGGTTTTCGCATTTTTTCTTTATCTGTGCAATAAGACGTTGCTTCGTACCAAATTTCAAGATTCTGAGTTCACGGGAAGTGCCCTGCAGGTTTTGATTCCCTTGCGAATGTCGGAAATTTGCAGATATTTGCGGCATAAACGGCTGTATCTTTTGATTGCGCTGGCTTAAAAAAATTATTTTTACAGCTTTAAGGGACAGTAGACTTGAGTACTTGATATAAATTTCAGCTTGATACCTCCACGCTTGCCTGAGAAAAAGGTCTTGACAGACAGACAGACGGACAACAAAGTTATTCTATAAGGGTTCAGTTTTTTCTTTTCGTGGTACGGAACCCTAAAAACGCCAAAATCTCTAAAAATTCTGTATTGAAGAGCAATTATAGCGCAAAAATCGCTATCATTTTGGTTTTGCAAGATACGTTATAAGCCTATAAGCCTGCGAGACAGGTGCAACTAAATAAAAGATTGGTATAACAGAAGTCTAAAGATCAAATGTAAAATGTCA
The DNA here is from genome assembly GCA_964057195.1 of Orthosia cruda. Taxonomy (NCBI): domain Eukaryota; kingdom Metazoa; phylum Arthropoda; class Insecta; order Lepidoptera; family Noctuidae; genus Orthosia; species Orthosia cruda. Next base: position 13,921,657 of record OZ059832.1, on the reverse strand, counting down.
TTCAAATTGACACTGAATCCATTTTCGCGCTGAGTATTATCGATTAACCCCTTAGCAGCGCGCTATTCTTTTCAAAAAAATTAAAAGTCTTTATTCAATTGCTATCTCGTTTATTTGTTCACCTCTCCACTTAATAGGCACTGTACCTCGCTCACTATTTTACAACTTAAACAAACATTTGTTTTGCATATACAGCCGGCAGTATAAAACGGGTTGACTATTGTTTTTTATGTCTGCAACAATAGGCGTGTACGTATACCCAATACGTACACGCCTATTTTTAGTGGATTTAGGTGATTGAGGTTTATAGTAAATATTCAAATAAATAATTTTTCAAATTAAAATTATTATAATCCTGGAGAAAATCAAAACTTATCGATTTTTCGGAAATGCAAAATCCTTTATATTCAGAAATCTGTTTTCTTTTATTTAGCCATCATATCATATGGCATTTGAACGTAAAAAAGTGAGCATACCGTAGCCTTTCTTTGCCTTCCCTTCCCTTGTACTCATATACCTATTTAAGAATGAGCTACTTATATATTCCTTATAAAAGTTTATTTCTTTGATCTAATCTAACAATCTTCAAAGACTCAATCACCATAAGAGCTCAAAGTTACCGATACAGACTTAAAGCAATATTTTTTTTCTCTTTATATCAAATAGGATTCCAATAGACAGCTATGCATAATAGACAGAATATTATTGGATGAGAAACATCCGAATATGATATTATCTGTATTTTTCATTTACATGATACAATGTAAAGAAATAAATCTGTCTCTTTTTAATAAATGATATATCGCATAAAACCTATCCCCTTTTAATACCCATCTTCTTTTACAACAACATTCAGAAAAAGAAAACTTATTATTTCATCTAATAATTATGTTTTTTTATACTATTTTGTTAAAACTTAAATAGAACATCTACATACATTATTACTGACAGACATACATACATATATACATACATGCACAGCTCTACACACACAAACTACACACCACACACAACTTACTCAACATACGCAATGAACACACACCCACACGCCCTGATTCCAATAGTAACACTCTTCTCGACCATATTAACATTGTATAGATTTGATTTTGTTTTTGTCATTGATTCTGTTTTTGATTTCAATTATGGTTCTCATTTTTAATTTTAATTTAAATAATTCTGCAATTGTAATCAATGTAATTAATTTTATTTTGTAATAAGAATAAGAAGATATTCCCATAATTAATTTATCGTTCATACAATATTTAAATGGAACCCTACCTTGGTGGAAATATTAATAAATTAATTAATTTAATTTAATTTTTATACTTTATTTTAATTTCACTTCTTTAATTTAAGGTTCAATTAGCTTTAGTTTAAACTCTATTTTCTGCAACATGACTTTGACTATTTTGCAGTGAAAATTGTAAATGCATCTGCATGCATGCTCTATTAAAAATATTTGTAATTTTCTTTCCTGGAGGGACACTGACTTCTAAGATACAGGCATCTGCCTAGTTTGGAAGTCAGGGTTCCATCTTTTGTATTTTGCCTTATCATGTATTTATTATTTGTAAACAATTTTTGTATGGCTTGATGAATGAATAAATTATTAAATTATTATTATTAAATTAAATATTTACTCGTAAAACTAAGAACGCACGAATACACAATTTGAATGTTATATGAAGTTGACATTTTCAGCATAAGTACGAAACCCATATTAATATAATTTGAAGCGATTAAAGCATCTTATAAAAAAATACAGGATTTAAAAAGTTTTATTTCAAATATCGAAAGCAACCATGACTGTCTTCGATGAAGAATACACAATACAAATCTATTCTTCATCGAAGATGACTGTAGTGTAAATATTTTTTTAAAGTCATTTCTAGAATTTCTAAACTTTATTCGATAACAAACTGTTATTCCTCCATTTAGTTGAAAACAGTATGAAGTGTCGCACCGGGCCGGTCTATTCAATAACCGACACTACAACACATGGGCTTGAATGCAAGCCATTCAAATTCTCTGCTCACACAAAATTGCTTTGAAATTCTAAAACCGGTTTTATAAACAACAGCTACTATGAACTCACATGGAAATATTCAATTACAATCTCTAAAAAACAATGTACACGAAGTGAGGAAGCTCTGGATATGGTAACCAGGTATTTAGGCCCTGACTGTCTCGTGGGTCTCATTGTAGTAAACTTGACTGGTAAGTGTGAGGTCTGTATTCGATTTGTTAGTATAGGAATGACAAAAGACTCACTTCCGATTACCTTGATGAAATTTGAGTCTATTTATAAACATTATCTGTGACTATTACACGCCTTCACCCTATACGGCAATACTGCTGAGTGATATTCTGAAATGTTTTTGGCTTTCACCCTTACGGTTACACTATTCGATCATCCTTACATACAAACGTAGTCTGGCGATTACTCCACTGTTTGACGATGTACGTTCAAAATAAAAAAATATATCAATTTGTCTCATCATTATCTAGCCCTGTATGAAAACAAAAATATATATTTGAAAGTTATGAGCGTCTAAATATCCAGATTTCAACACCAATTTTAACGCATCTTTGGGCGGAAATAAATACTATAAGAAGAAGGAAAATAACCACCATACAGGGATAGATTAGTAGTCCAACAATGCAAATAATTTTATTTTCAAAATATACATTTAGTCGTTTTTTTATGATATCTAGAATCCCAAAACAGACCGTTTATAAAATTTAGCGCGCTCGTTTTCGTCCTAAATCATCATCTAATTCGCGACAAACCTGTAAAAGTGCTAATTCGTACGCGAACTAGCTTCTTACTCCTTATTACAGCATCTATCTCTTTCGCACGTGTTATCGGATGAGATAGCATGCATTTTGACCCCGCGCACAAAATAGTTGGTGCCGTCGACTAGGGCTACCTTAATTCAGCTGTTCTATCTATGGTCTTCGTCAGTTCTATCCCATTCAAACAATTCTTAACGATAAGCTCGCGATTTCATGCCAAGCCACAACCCGTCAGTTGCGACTGCGACTTGATGGATCTGAAAGTCCCCACTCACTCGTCAAAAAACAGTCATTGTCGCTCCAAACGTCTTCCATTTGTTTTCTCCCCAGTCAATGTCGCAAGACAAGACGCGAATCGTTTAAGGTCTATCGACACATATCAAGGCCTTGCCCAGGACGTGGACGGACCGTGCCCCGTCAGGGGCTCAAAAAAATATCGTTGTGTACATTTTATATGAACTCGTTCACACACGTCCGTGCACGTGCCGTGCACGGGCCGGTGACGAAGCTTCAATGATTGGGCCCGGCCCTGTCACGTCCCGGGCACGGCCCTGATATGTGTGGATAGACCTTTAAGCGAATAGGTCGTGGCCAAGTGGCATAAGTAAGAGAAATGTACTATTTAGATATCTAGTACCTAACTAAGGCCTTTAACATCGTTACAGGCCGATGCAGATGTATGAAATGTATTTATAAAATAGTATTAAAAATTAGAAAAAGAAAGATTAAGCGAAAAGCACAAGGAGTAATAAATAAAAACATGGTTTATTACCTTCCAAATTTACTAAAAATGTGAAACTCTGACCCCTGAGCTAGGTCTGATCTGTGTTTCAGGGGCCAGTGACCACCTCCGTTACGTTACATAATTATAATTAATTAAACTCTAATGCAAATGATATCAAAATTACAATCCAAATAAGTATTCACTAAACATCCTAGACTAAAATCAAAATCATTATTAAATCCCAAATATAAACAAACTCAAAATAAAATCGATGAAGGAGTTTGAAGTCGAGTATATTCTTTGCACAAGGAGTTTGTATCGACTGTTTTTGCGCAAGGAGGTTATATAGCATTGAGATGGAGGTTGAATATACACACCAAGTGTTCTAAATTCAAACACCAAAACAGTGATTAAAAGTTTTTTCTTCCAACTATGCTTTAATTTCATCACAATCACACTAAAAACTCAGTACAAAGCGAGTCTTTAATGCTCTAGAGCAATAAAAATGTATGAAATTTCATTATTGCACAGTTTATTTTTTTATCGCACCAAAAGGTGCCAATCTCAATGGATTAGCTCTATTCAGCCAGCCGATATCAATACTTTTTTTTTTACGTACGTATTATTCGTTTCTATCCTACTTGTTCCAAATTTTAAAAATTATTGCTGCTAACTCTGATTTAAAAATGAAAGAAATTTAAAAAAGTGATTTGGCGGGAACTTTGTAAATTTTGCTGGACAATATTTTTGGAAGCGATAAAGTGTGATACTATCTGATTTTGAGTGCTTCGGCTTCGAATTAAAATGGAATCATCTAGCGACACATTAACTCCGGAAAACATTCTAAATGAAGCCGACAGTGTTATAGAAAATCTTTTAATTTCAATAATTAAACTTCTATTTTAACTGTTTGATATGAGTTTCTTTTATCTACTATTCATATATGTAATAGTTGAAAGAAAAGCAGATTATGCACCTCGCCTTAAGTAATTTATATTGCCCTCGTAATAAATAAATTACTTTGTGCTCGATGCAATACATAGACTCACGCCTTTTTCCCATGGGGGTAGGCAGAAACTACAGAACGCCACCTGCTACGATCCTTACATACTTCTTTTGCTTCACTCACATTCATGCATCTAGTCATACACACACGCCGGTTATGAGTACTGCGCACCTGGCGTTTTTGAAGAACATCACCTATAAGGTCTATGTATGTCTTTCTAGGGCGTCCCCTCCCGGCGTTTCCATTCACGTCTGCCTTGTAAATACATTTCGTTAGTCACCTTTCATTCATCCTCTCAACATGGCCAAACCATCTTAACATACTCTTTTCAATTTTAGTCACTACATTTTCTTTTAGACCACAACGTTGTCTTATTACCTCATTCCTCAACCTATCATTTAAAGTTACCCCACACATATTTCGCAAGGAGCGCATTTCTACTGCATTAATCCTACTTTCATGTCTTTTTTGCCATACCCACCCTTCACTTCCATACATAGGTGTAGGCACCAGCACGCTGTTGTGAACGGCGAGTCGAGCTTCTGGAGACATCGATTTGCTGGTCACAACCGCATGTATAGCACCATTCACTTTATTCCCTACATTCACTCTCCTTTCCACGTCCTCTTCAATCTTTCCATCCCTTGTGAACATACTTCCCATATATAAATAACAATCTTATCATTTATTTTCACTTCACACTCCGATACATCGTCTTCTCTTTCAAACACCATTACCTTAGTCTTGTTAACATTTATACTCATACCTTTTAACTTAAAAGCTTCATTTATCATAGTCACCATGTCTTGCAACTGTTCTGCTGACGATGCAAGTAGAACTTGATAATCTGCATAGAGAAGGCATTTGACAGGCAACTTATTCATCCTCAATCCGCACTCATGCTCTTTCAAACCAAAAGTTGAACAGCCACGGTGTCGCTACACAGCCCTGTCTAACACCCCTTGAGATGGAAAACCAGTCCGTATACGCCCCATTAATCCTAACACAAGCACTGGAATCCCTATATAGAGATTTCATTGCCAAGCGCCAGTCCACACCGTACCCGGATAGCGTCGACCACAGTTCATCCCTCCACACACTGTCATAGGCCTTCTCCAAGTCAACGAAAGCACAGTAGACTTTTTTGTGCTTTGCAAGATGTTTTTCAGCTATACTCTTCAACGAGAAGATCTGATCCATACAACCCATTCCCTCTCTAAAACCTGCTTGCACGTCCCATAATTGTTCATCCGTCACTTTCGTATATAATTTGCCGACAACACTCAAAAGACTAATGCCGCGGTAGTTTTTACACTCCTGCTGTGAGCCTTTTCCCTTATATAGTGGTACGATTACAGCCTTACACCAGTCATCCGGAACGCGGCCATATCTCCAACACATATTAAAGATCCGGCACAACAGACTTGCTACCACCCCGCCACCGCCCTTCAGCATTTCGACAGATACTCTGTCATACCCTGCAGCTTTACCAATCTTCATACCACTTAGTGCTTTTACAATCTCATCCATTTCTATTTCATTCTCATTCTTTTTGCTCTTCGTCTGAGTTAGGGTCTTGACAACTGGCTTCTACCCAGTTACCTACTCCTTGCACACTATCCTGACAACTAAATAAACTTTCAAATTACCCCTTCCAGCGTTCCAAGACCTTGCATTCTTCGCTCAGTAAACACCCATCTTCTGCTCTTATTACATTCATGCTCGATGTTTTTGTCACCCCGCGAGCCAATCTTACCTGTTTCCAGAACAGCTTAATATTGGCCCTGAAGTTATCGGAGAACTTCCTGTTATATTTTTCTTCCTTTTCATCCTTCTTCATTATTACCACCTCTTTGACTTTCGCTTTCATTTGATTGTACATTACTTTCACTCTTGCCAGATCATCCGTCACGTTTGTTGTCTGATTCATTCTATTTTGGGCCTTAAAGGCTAACACATTAAGCCAAGCCTCTTTCTTCTTCTTCACCACCTCTTTTACTTCATCATCTACCCAAGTATCATTCGTTCTACTAGCACGTTTCCTCTTCGCTATACCACATAACTTTGCGGCTACGTTCACCATACACACATTTCCCACACATCCTCTAAACTGAAATCATTCATATCATCAAATATCTTATCCGTCTTCTGTTTTACTTCCCTCTTATATTCCTCCTTTACTTTTAGTTCTTGTAATCTTTCTACTTTTATTCTTTCTAACGCGGTCACAGGAACTTGAACTCGATGACGCCAATACTTGAACAGACCAGCCACCCGACACATGACTAGATAGTGATCAGTCCCTACATTAGCACCCCGATAGGCTCTTGTATCTGCAACTTTGCTCTTCAATCTTTCATCTACAATTACAAAATCAATCATACTTCTACTGTCTTGCCTTTCCCAAGTATACTTATGGATCTTTCTATGATCAAACATAGTGTTCATTACACACAGACCGTTCTCTACACATACTTCTAGTAACTTCAACCCATTCTCATTCACTCTATTGTCCCCGAATGCCCCTAATACTTTTTCGAACCCATTCCTCTTCACACCAACCCAACTATTAAAGTCACCAAGTATAACAATCTTCTCGTTAGACCTACATTCATTCAATATATCTCCTAAACTCCCCCAGAATTCCTCTCTTTCAGAAGGTGAGCATCCCATATCGGGTGCATACACGCACAAAATAAAGATAGGGTGTAGGCCCACCTTCATTCTCACCCAAAGAATCCTAGGGCTCACACAAGCGTAATCTTTTACACATCTCATCATTCGCCCACACCTTGACAGACCCTCTGTGTCTCTTGAACACCAGACCAGATAGCGGTCAGGGACCCGTGTTTAGACATATCCACTCCCTTTCTTTTTGTCTCATTCACACATAACAAATCTATCCTTTTGTCCTTCACTATTTCACATACTTCATCCATCTTATCTATCATACCTCCCTGCACATTCAGCGTAGCTAAGCGACACTCCGCAGCTCGCTTTCCGCCCCATGAGAACAATTGACGTGGTGTGTGGCGAGCATCACCGCCGTCTCCGAGTAGATTATTTAAGCTCATTTTGTTCCCACGAATAGCAAGGGAAAACTATGTCCACGCTCTACAGAGCCCCGCTTGTAGAGGTAAGGCTGGATAGTGCCTGGGGGCGCCCGGTCCCAGACAACAGGCACGAGTTAAGTGTGACGACCCTAACGCTATTCGCTTTATCAGCAAATCCCCCTCCACCTCAAGGTAGCAAATAAGTAGTGTATAAGAATATTGTTAACTTAGCAATAATAAAATATAAATACATGTCTCCTTATTAGAATAGACATTACTATCTTAATTACTGTAACGCTGTTCGTCTAAATAAAGTTTATTTTTAAACTACTCAAGTGTCAATCACTTAATTGGCGCAGCCGGTAGGATCTCTGTAGTCAGTTTGCGACGTATATAACTCTACAAGCGCAGCTGGACGTCTGTTTCTACAGTTCAACAGGGATCCCCGAACAAACAAATCTATTAAGTACCAGGCACAACGGCTGGCGCAGTATCTGATAGTAGTCACAAGGAGTAGATGGGAGTAACTACGGGACTGTGAGTAAAACTTTTTCACTATCCTCTCTGTTTTCCTTTATCATTTTTCTCTTTGTTTTAATTGTGTGTGTTGTGTTATTAGGGGTTGAGCAATACCGTAATAACATTATTTTATTTTATTACGATATAACTTGCGTAATAAGATTAACCTAGTTAGGTATTTAGTGTTTAGTTTTCACCTTCTTTCTGTGTTTCTGTTCTTTCAAAATGGATCAAATCGTGCAGGTTCCACCAACAATGGCAAAAATTATTCCAGAGTTTAGTGGCGATTCTAGACAGCTCCCACTTTTTATAAAGAAATGTGAATATATTGTAAATACATTTCAAGGGGGAGAAGTACAAAACCTTACTAGTAGATTAACAGGGGAAGCCGCGAATCTAGTAGGGGAACGGGATAATATTCGTACTTGGTTGGAATTGAAAACATTATTGGCACAACATTTTGGTGACCCTAAAACCGAAGATTGTTTAGTATTGGAGTTAGAGTCTATGAAACTAAATTACAACGAAAGTTATTTAGATTTCTGTCATAGAATTCAAAACTTGCGTAGTGTCTTGATTGCAAAAATAATTGAAACTGTAAACGATGCGAATTTACGCCAAGCCAAACAGCATATTTATACTAATTCGTCATTGAATATTTTTCTATATAACTTACCTCCTTATTTAGTTAGATTGGTACGATTAAGGAATGTGGCGACACTAGAAGACGCCTTGAAAGTAGTGTTAGAAGAGCAAAACTTTCAGACGGTTTATGAATCTAGAAATAATAGGAATAAAAGTGGTTCAAAACCGCCAGGAAAATTTTCCAATAATAATGGCAATTCCCAACGTTCGCCCAATCCGCAAAACCAACCTAGTACACCGGTACAAAATAGTTCAACAGGAAATATTATTCAAACGAATTCTCCAAATAATTCAATCCAATATAGAAATTCCTTTAGAAACCAAAATAACGCGCAAAATCAGTCGCCACAACAAAGTAGGTCAACGCCGTGGTTGAATCAGCAGGCCGCGCCGCGGACGTCACCGGCGTATAATGCAACGCCAGCAAACTCGGGTTCAAACACCGATGTTACCATGCGAACTGCAAGCTCTAGACGCGTAAATTATACGAATAATGACTCACTTATGACATACGATAATAATGAACAAAATACTTGCGATTATGAACCGCAAGCAAACACGTCCTATGAAACTGAACAGATTGAAAATTTTTACCTGAGAGCCTCACACAGAGAGAAAAAATAGTTTTAAATTGTACCAATTATCGTTCTTTGCCTTACATTGTAATTCCGGAGCTAGGTAATGCAGTTTTTATGTTAGACTCTGGTAGTTCTAGATCATTTATAGGTCGACGTGTCGCTTACCATTATTTTAAAAATGCTATCTACAAAGAACCTTTCGAAGTAGTCAATACTCATGGTGTGAGTATGCATACAGAAGTTGTTTTAACTCCCTTGCCCAATATATTTAAAAATTCCGAAGGTCATAAGTTTTACGTTTACGATGTTGACAATAACTATGACGGTTTATTAGGCAGTAATTTATTAAAGCAATTAGAGGCAAAAATTGATTACCAAACACTAACTTTATGTACGAGGAATACTGATATACCTTTTGTTTATTCTTCAGCGCTAAAAGATACTTATATTTTACCACCACGTAGTGAGTTAAGGGTGAAACTGCCCGTAAATTTAACTAATGGCGAGGCTATTTTAGATTTTAAAGAATTGACTCAAGGAATTCGAATGCCCTGTGCGTTAGTTAACTGTGTAAATGGTTATGCATATACGGTTATCCAGAACTGCAAGGACATAGAAATGACCCTCAAGGTCACTAACCCCTTTCAGGTAGAACCTTACAATCACCGAGAGATCGTAGTTAACAATTTAAGCGACAGAGACAGAATGAATGAGTTATTATTAAATAACTTAAAAAAATTAAGGTTAGATCATATGAATGAGGAGGAAAGAACGATGATTAAGAATATTTGTAAGGAATATAAGGATATTTTTTATTGTGAGGACATACCGTTGTCTTTCACTAATGAAGTGAAACATAAAATTAGAACGGTAAACGAAGATCCCATTAATGTAAAAGCCTATAGGTTGCCGCCCGCTCAAACAGACGAGATTAGGCGCCAAGTGGATAAAATGCTAAAGGACGATGTAATTCGAGAATCAAATTCTCCTTGGAGTGCACCGGTCCATCTTGTCCCAAAGAAATTAGATGCCTCTGGACAACAAAAGTGGAGGATGGTAGTAGATTATAGACGTTTGAATGAGATAACTGTGGACGATAAGTACCCTTTGCCAAACATCAATGATCTTTTTGATAAACTAGGAAAGAGTATGTATTTTTCCACCTTAGATCTTGCGTCTGGCTATCATCAATTATAAATCCAGAAGGAAGACAGACAAAAAACCCCGTTTTCAGCACCATTCGGCTTATACGAATTCAACAGAATGCCTTTCGGTTTGAAAACAGCGCCTGCCACATTTCAACGTGCAATGGATAACGTCCTCAGAGGTCTGCAAGGTTTGCATTGCCTTGTGTATCTTGATGACGTCATCATATTCTCCACCAGTTTACAAGAACACATGGAGAAACTACGAGCTATTTTCGAGCGATTTCGAAAAACTAACTTAAAAGTCCAGCTTGATAAATCCGAATTTTTGAGAAAGGAAGTAATGTACTTGGGTCATACAATAACTAGGAATGGCCTTAAGCCTAACAACGACAAAATAGAGGCTATTCTGAAATACCCTTTGCCCAAAACAATTACAGAAATTAAGAGTTTCTTAGGATTAATTGGTTATTATAGAAAGTTTATAAAAGATTTTTCTAAGATAACCGCACCTCTCACAGCATGCCTGAAGAAGGGAAGAAAGATTGAGATAAATGATAAATATAAAAAAAGTTTCGAAACATGTAAAGAGTTGCTGACACATGCACCTTTGTTACAATTCCCCGATTTCACAAAACCATTTATTCTTACAACGGACGCTTCAAACGTTGCGGTAGGAGCAGTACTTTCTCAAGGTACTATAGGATCAGACAAACCGATTGCATTTGCCAGTAGAAAACTAAGCGATGCAGAATCTAGATATAGTACGATAGAAAAAGAGTTATTGGCCATAGTATGGGCAGTTAAACATTTCAGGCCCTATTTATATGGCAGAAAATTTACAATATATACCGACCATGGACCATGGTTGAATTCATTAAAAGAACCTAATAGCAAGCTAACTCGATGGCGTTTACGCTTAGAGGACTATAATTTCGATATATATTATAAGAAAGGTAAACAAAATACGAATGCTGATGCCTTATCGCGTATCAAAATTAATATTACAAAAGATGACTCGGAATCAATGATAGTTAACGTAGATGAGAAGGAAGCGAGATTACAGCAACATTTGAAAGAAGTGACGGACGAAATCGTAAAACTTAGCGTTAAAGAACCAGAAATAGAGACGATAGAATTATCTGATTCTAAAAGCGACGCCGCGACAGCAAATTCAATATCTAATAGGGAACATGAAGGTATCCCTATTCTTAATGAAGCGGTAGATACCAAAGCTAGACAAATTCATGTTTTCACATGGTACAGGGACGATATCTGTGTAAAAGATATTTCTAATAACAAACAAAAAATTTTTGAAGTCCATCTACCCCCTAGTAACAGCGAAATCTTAGTCAAAAATTTTCTTAAAGAATATATAGATTACACTTTACAAAAAGGGAACGCAAAACTTTGTCGAATGTACTGAAAGAGTTGTGAATGTTACGGATGAAAGCGACCAGAAAGACCTAGTTGTCAAATATCATCAAGGGAAGACTTGTCATAGAGGTATTAGAGAGACTCTAATGAAGTTAAAAAGAGCATATTGGTGGAGCAATATGAAAGAAACAGTTACAGCTATTATTAATGCATGTGAAGAATGTAAGAAAATGAAGTATGACAGGAAACCTCTAAAACCATTTATACAATTAACACAAACTACAGACAGTCCATTCCAGGAAGTTTTTATAGATCTGTTATATATAGAGAAAAATCAATACTTAACCATAGTAGACTCATTTAGTAAATTGGGTCAAGCAATACAGATTCCTAATAAAAGCACACCCGAGGTAGTGAGAGCTATAATCAAATATTTTTGTATGTATGGAATACCCAAAAAAATTAGTAGCGATGCAGGCACTGAGTTTAATAATGAATTGCTTAAGGAAATGTTAAGTTTATATAAAATTGAGCAACACATAGGGACACCTAACAACCCTAATTCAATGGCAATAGTAGAAAGGTTTCATTCTACAATCATTGAAATATATAGGTTAGCAAAATATGAACAATCTAGTTTAGATGCAGCTTCCGTTATGACATATGCGATCATGGGTTATAACAATACTATTCATAGCGCTACAAATTTCACACCTTACGAAGTAGTTTTCGGGCACACAGATTCTGGAAATGCTTTTGATATTGACAGGGACAAAACTTTAATGCAAAAGATATTACAGGATCACCGTAAACGACTGAAAATTCTTTATGAGCATTTAAGCAGCCAAATGATTGGACATAAAAACCTAGTTAGAGATAAGAAAGGAGGGGAGGACCCACCAAAAATAGTGGATGGTGACACGGTTTTCATGAAAAATACTAGGACTAGGAAAGCAAAAGAACTGCCGCGATACGAAAAGGCAATGGTCACCGGCAAACCTAAACGTAACATAGTACCAGTTAAGCTTAAAAATAGAAACACTAAAGTAGCATTATGAAATGTCAAACGCCCTTCACAGATGGTGGTTGATACTGCTCGTCCTAGCGGATCAAAGGACGACCCTGAACATCCAGAGGATCGACCAGAATCCGGGAATAGTTCCGATCCGGATTGGAACAGCTCTGATGAGGACTAACCATTGGGATATTATTAAGACTATAGATTTAAATTCGCTAACTATCCAGTTAGAAAATAATATAGAAGAGTATAATAAGTTAAAAATTATAAGTCATAGTAATAGCGAGATACATAGAGAACTTTTAGGATTGACAGTACAAATTGAATCATTTATAGAATTGACAAAAGATAGGTTAAAACAGATTCTACCCTCTAGCAGAACAAGGAGAGGAATTATAAACCCATTAGGATCCCTTATTAAGGTAATAACAGGAAATTTAGATAACGAAGATGCTAGGAAATATAATGTAGAAATTAGTAATTTAGGAAATAGGGAACATTCAATAGAACGAAAAGTATCATTAATGCAGAAGGCTTTCGATAAATTACTCAATGTATCTGATGACATTAACTTTAATACTAGACATTTGGACTTCAAAATAAAACACTTTCAAACACTTATTCAAAATCAAACCAAGTACTCTAACCTTTTAACCATAATGAATAGTATGAATCAAGTTTTGAATAATTGTCGTACCATTTATTCCATTATTTTAGAATTGGAAACTGCTATTGCTTTTAGTAAAATGCACATATTACATCCATCCTTAGTAAATACCACAGAATTATTTAATATCCTTAATGTCATAAGAAAACATCATAACTTAATTTATCCATTAAGATTAGATAACTTAGTAAAATTAGAAGGAAATATAGAAATTAAGGGATATATAGACAATAGTAAAATTATATTTGTATTAGAAGTACCACTAATAGACAAAAACACATACAATTATTATAAAGTTACTCCTATCCCGATTTATAACCAGATAACCCAAAAACCTAATATCATTATACCCCAATATCCTTACCTAATAGTGAACAAGTCGAAATACAGATCCGTAGTCGATGACTGTAAGGAAATAGAAGATCAGACATATCTCTGTTCCGATGAAAACGTGGTACAGTACGCAGAGGAAACATGTATCCAACAGCTCATGTTATTACAACATAACTTCAGTAACTGCAAGCAACACCAGGTGCAGATAGAAGAAACCAAGGTGCAGCCTATATCCAGCATTCACTGGTTGATATACACGGAAAAGGAAACTATTGCAACGGAGCACTGCGAAGAGGAGACCCGCAGACACAATCTACAAGGCACATACATACTAGTGCCAAGTCAACATTGTACCTTACAGATTGCTGATATCGATGCCTTAGTTCACAATTGCACTAACTACAAAATTTTCAATTTTTACTTTTTTAATGCCAAATACACTAAATGTCATGCTCTTTCGTTTCCGCGCATCGAAATACCGTTATTCCGTCTCTATCTACCAAAACCGTGGGTCACAATTGTATTAAATGAGTTCGTTTAATGTTCCATGAATGTGGTATTATACTAATGGTCTTTATTTTTGTAAAACCAATCAAGATATACTTTAACTGATTTTAAGTTTCTCAACTGCATGAAATTTCAAAACACAAACGTATTATATACATTTGCAATATCTGCTCATACTTTTTAGCAGTGCTACAAGAGTGTATTATGTGTTGGTAGTACAAAAGGATCAAGAAAGTTTGATGCCCAAGTGTGCTAAGTACTTTTACTGGGAGGGGTTTGGCAATTTTTTAAGTGCACAAATACATTAAACCGTTTTGAGATATAGTCCGAATTGTACAAGTGTATTAAATAGTTTTACTTGAAGGGGTTTGACAATTTTTTAAGTGCACAAATGTATTAAATGGGGGGTTTTATGTTTATTTGGCCATTTTGAAAAGGTAACGTTTAAACTAATATTACAATATTGAGATATGATGGAGTAAAAGGACTAGTCTTATGAATAGATGCATATTTTTTTTGTTATTTTACTTGGATTTTCTACTGTTCTCGTCTAAACTTTAAAAAACTTTAAAGCTCTCTCCTCAAAAATGAAAATTTTGTAGTTAGTGCAATTGTGAACTAAGGCATCGATATCTCAATCACAACACCCATAAACACCAGTTTAGTCTCCTTCAGACTGCCACCAGTACAGATGCCCGAACTACGCAGAGATGTCACCCCGTCAGCCAAGCAGATGGATCTCAGAGGAGTAGATCTAGGCGACGTCAAGGAACTGCTGAACCAAGCCAAATACAGTGATAGTGTCAGTGATGGTGAAACCATTATAGTCAGTGACAAAATCAGTGTATGGACCATAAGTATTTACGCCATTATAATTGTATTCGTCATTGGATTTTTGTTTCAAAAAAGAGAGTTATTGACTAAGAAACTTAGACGAAATTCTCTAAAGACGACAGAGTTGCCTTTAGATAATTTCTCTCTTAGGGAGGGAGGAGTTAAGTGTGACGACCCTAACGCTATTCGCTTTATTAGCAAATCCCCCTCCACCTCAAGGTAGCAAATAAGTAGTGTATAAGAATATTGTTAACTTAGCAATAATAAAATATAAATACATGTCTCCTTATTAGAATAGACATTACTATCTTAATTACTGTAACGCTGTTCGTCTAAATAAAGTTTATTTTTAAACTACTCAAGTGTCAATCACTTAATTCACGCTTGCGACTTAGGCTCTCCCCTAGCCATGCAGCTCTCGGCACGGCGACCTTAGCTTGGGGGTGAGATGTTCGCACCGCACAGAAGGAAACAGAAGTGTCCTCTGGCATATATTCCCTTAGTCGCCTTTTACGACACCCACGGGATGAAATGGGATGGTGTAATTCTACGGCCCAGACACCACACGGGGCTCGATGCAATAATCTACTATTATTCACTGTTTTCAATGAATAAAATAAGCTTTTTAGAGGGGGAAGGGTATAAAATAAATTAATCAAAAAGAAACATAAATCTAACATAGATACAATGGGCGGCCTTATCGCATTCCGCGATCTCTTACAGGCAACCTGGTATGTACAGTAATTGCCTGGACATGAAATGGGGTGGTACTTGGTGTAACAATAACAGTGCTAAAATGTTATACTATAATATATACACAGATAAATACATAAGCTATGTAATAGATAAATAAATACATACGTACCCACTTAATATATAGGAAAATAAAAAAGAAAAACAAAAATGACGACAATCTATTGCAAATTACAGTATCTGTTTGAAATCGACAAGCTAAGAAGAAGACAGCGATAGAGAATGTTCCTTTACGAGTCTTTTGAACACAGGCAATGATTGAGCGCATTTGACAGGCTACTCGTATGTGGTATGCATTGCCAGATCCAAACCTAAAAATGCATTCCTCAGACGAGTAGCCTGTACAGCAAAGGATTTATCCAAAGAAGTCGTGCAATGCGTTGGCATTTGAAGTCGTAAGTTTTATAATGACCGAAGAAATCTCGTGTGGGAATCGAAGAGAAACTGGAAACGATTCTTAAGGTAAAGCGGGGTGTCATCATCATCATCATCTTCCTGCCCTTGTCCCAAGTTACTTGGGGTCGGCGCAACACGTTTTCCTCTTCCATACCGTCCTGTCCGCAGTCACGCTATCACTGACTCCCTTTTCTTTCATATCACTCCTCACACAGTCCATCCATCTTTTCTTTGGCCGTCCCCTCCCTCTCCATCCATCCACATTTATATTCATAACTCTTTTAGTAACATGCGCTTCATCCCTCCTCATCAGATGGCCATACCAGGACAAACGGTTTCCTTTCAACTTTTCTGTCACTGGCGCCACTTTCAAACTTCCTCTAATGTACTCATTTCTCACTTTATCCATTCTCGTCACTCCGCACATCCATCTCAACATTCTCATCTCTGACACATGCAATCTCTTTTCATCCATCTTTTTCACAGCCCAACATTCTGATCCATACAGTACGACAGGTCTAATCACGGACTTGTAAATTTTCCCCTTTAACTTGAGGGGCATCCGTGGGTCACAAATTGTTCCAGTGAGTTGTCGCCATTTCATCCATCCCGAGCCGATCCGGTGCGATACGTCTCGGTCTACCTCGCCATCCCCTTGGACAAGCGACCCTAGGTACCGGAAGTCGGAGCACATCGGTATGGGTGTCCCAGCGAGAGTTAGAGGCACGGAACTGGAGAGACCGCCAAAATCGCAGAACAAGTATTCGGTTTTAGTTCTGCTCAATTTCAAGCCAACACTCTCCAGTCTGTGCCACCACATCTCCAATTTGTTCTGGACCTCTAGGCCACTCTCGGCAACCAGCACAATGTCGTCGGCAAACAGCATACACCAGGGTGCCTCCTCCTGTATGTCTGACGCCAGTGCGTCCATTATCATCAGGAAGAGGTAGGGACTGAGAGCCGATCCCTGGTGTAAGCCAACTGCCACACTGAAGCTACCAGTAATGCCCACTGTGGAACGAACTTGGGTACTGCATCGACTGTACATCGCTCGGACCAACTGTACATACTTCCCAGGCACACCTTTCTTCTTAAGGGCCCACCACAAAACCTCACGGGGTACCCGGTCGTATGCCTTTTCGAGGTCAACGAACACCATGTGCAAGTTTTTATGTGCACCTCTGTATTTCTCGCACATCTGGCGGATTGCGAAAATGGCATCCGTTGTACCCCGACCAGGCATAAAACCGAATTGGTTCTGCGATATTTCACTCTCTTCTCTCAGCCGCCTTTCAATAACTTTCTCCCAAGCTTTCATACTATGTGACATTAGCTTTATTCCTCTATAGTTGTTGCACTCCAGCACATCACCTTTGTTTTTAAAGATGGGCACCAGCGAACTATTGCACCATTCATCAGGTATGGCTTCTTCCCGCAACAAATTATTGAAGAATAAAGCTAACCACGTCCATCCATCTACGCGCAATATCTTCCACACTTCAACTGGTATTCCGTCCGGACCAACTGCCTTACCGTTCTTCATTCCATTTACTGCTATTCTTACTTCATCCATACTAATCATTCTCACTAATCCCTCATTCACAGGTTTATTTTCTAACATACCACTCCAGTTATTTTCCTCATTCATCAGTTTCTCAAAGTATTCCTTCCACCTATCCCTAATTTTTTCGTCATCAAAAAGAATCATTCCAGCCTCATCTTTTATACATTTTATCTGACATACATCTCTCGCACTTTTCTCCCTAGCTCTAGCAAGCCGGTACAGGTCCTTTTGGCCTGCTGGACTATCCAGCGCGTCGTATAGCTTGTCTTGAGCTTTTGCTCTCGCTATAGCCACAGCTTTCTTAGCGTTTTTCTTTGCAGCATCATACTCACCCTTTTTTGCAACTTTCAAACAAGCATTTTCCTGTTCTACACTTTGCCATTCCTTGAATTTTTTCTTCTTTTCCTTTAACACACTCTGTACTCCCGTTGACCACCACCATGTGTCCCTATCTATCGTACCCCTACCTTTCGTCTCTCCCAAAATATCCTTCGCCGAACACCTAATACATCCAGCAATCTCCTTCCACTTTCGTTAACACTTCGATCTTCCATGTCTCCCATCTCTATCATTTTATCTACGACTCGCTCTCGAAACTTCTTCGCACAATCATTATTCTCTAGCATATGCCATTTTATTTTAGGAGGGGGACGCTCTTTGCTTTTTGTACACTGTATTTTTACTACTTGTATCATAACCAGGAGTCTGTGCTGAGACACCAAGTCTTCTCCTGGCAGCACTTTGCAATCTTTGATGTGCTGTATGCTGCCACGTCTGACGAGAAGGTAGTTGATTTGGGTCTTGTGGTTACCACTTTTGTAAGTGATGAGATGTTCGTCTTTTTTTTGAAACCAAGTGTTAGCTACTGCCAGGTCAAATGCAGTAGCGGATTGAAGCAGCGACTCTCCCTCGTTGTTCGTACTCCCAAATCCCCATCCCCCGTGCACTCTTTCATAAATCCCTTTCATTCTACCCACATGTCCATTAAAATCTCCTCCAACTATCAATTCCTCATGCACAGGGATGGTCATCAAGGCTGTATCAAAATTCTCCCAAAACTTCTCTTTCACCGTTTCATCACACCCTACCTGCGGTGCATACACACTAACTACATTCAACATCACATTCTCTAACATAACTTTCATAACTATCAGTCTGTCATTAATCCTTTTTATATCCATCACACTTTCTTTCAAATTACTATCTAACACTATTCCCACACCATTCCTTTTCCCGTCGCTTCCACAGTAGAAAAACTTGTATCCCTCACCTATTTCTCTCGCTTTGGTTCCCCTCCATTTAGTTTCCTGCAAACACGCTACATTTATTCGTCTTCTTTTTAATACGTCCGCTAACTCTCTGGCTCTTCCAGTCATAGTCCCAACATTCCAACTTGCATACCTAAAGCATATAAAAATAAAAAAGCATATAAAAATAAAAAATATAAAGCATAAAGCGGGGTGTAATGAGTAAAATATAAATGACCTATATAAAAGGGAAAGAATATGAGTATTCCGGCGAAGGCGAATTGGCAACCACATGAGCTTCACACGGAATTCGGAAACATGGTCATATTTGTGCAAATCAAATATGATCCTTACACAAACATTTTGAAGCCACTCAAGCTTATCGAGTTTTTCTTGAGTAAGGTCAAGATTACAGGGACCAGGTTCTGTAAGGGTATATCAATGGTGACTATATGTAGAATCTATATTTACAAAGGAGAAGTTCAATTGATACCCAGGCTGATAAAGCTGAAAAAGCCGAAACAAGCAGCACTTACAGTCAACTGATAATTTTCGTTTACCGATATTTTTGGTGAATGATAATGACAGACATTCTGTCAAAAGAGCAGTATCTATGCATTCTATACTCTATACAAATAAATACAAATGAAGTAACTGTATGTAATATCAAAATGACACCGTTTTTTTGAATGCATATGAAAGTATATACGGAACTAATAACAAATACGCAATTTATAAGATTTCTGTCTGTCTGTCTGAATATCTGTCCTGTATGTTCCGGGTAAAATCCGAAACGGCGGGTCTGATTTTTACGGGCCTTTTACTGATAGATAGCTGATGTTATAAGGTGTTTCATAGGCTATTTATATCCCGAAAAAAAACTGCTTCAAGGAGAAAATAAAAACTAAATTATTGAATAAAATAAATTAAATTAAATTAAAATCATAAAATAAAAATTATTAGTAATACGCCTGTCTCTGAGTCATTTGTTTGTTTTCATTATAAAACATATAACAATGGATAATGTACTGAAAATAAAACCTGTTGGCAAATACGCTCAGTATAATGGTGTTGGAGGTAGTCCGGAGCCTGCGCCCCAGAGATGTGCACAACTTTCGCATCATCGTGTAGAAACAGTGAAACTGGCTTCGGCGAACATCCCCGACGCGCTGCAGTGCCAGGGCAGCCCCAACAGCACATTGAACGCATTATTTGACTGAACAGCGTTGTACTGCTTCTGATTATTTGACCCCCACAGGCTGGTCGTGTACAGGGACGTACAAAACGTCCAGAAAAGAGTTACTTTGACGGCCCCCAAGCAACAAACAAACCTGCGGGCGATTATATAGACTCTCACAGCGAACGCCTTCCGCTCCCTATCGATGTCCGCATTGTCCCTCAGTTAGATCAGAGGTCACGATATGCCCGAGATATTTGAACTGTTGAACTATTTTTAACTTGACACCGTTCAGTCTAATAGGTGGAACAGAATCCGGGCAGCTCCGACCCCTGGCCCGAAAGATAATGCATTCACTTTTCTTTGCGTTATAGAGCAAACCGTGCTCCAGCGCAAACCGCTCGCAGAAGGGCATCTTCTATTGTTACTTCTATTCCAATAACGAATAATTGCGAGACTCAATTATTCACCTTAATATTTGAAGGGTGATGACAAAAAGAAACATATTTTTTACTATATGTGACCTTGTCACTCTCTTTGCCTAGTTTTTTTTTCATTATTTAAGGTCAGCTGACCTCGTCATTCTTTGCCAAAAGTGTGCTATGTTGTCGAAACATCTAAGTCTGCTTCCTTCATGCCTTAAGCCTTTAGGTTTACGACGAACATCCAAGTTAGGGAGAGTATGTAACTCTTATTAGGACCTGTGTCAATCGTCAGGACTTATCTACCCATATGCTCTTCACTACGCATGTGAGTAAAGTAAACAGACATCCATATCAATTCAGCATTGAAATTGCCCATATTAATGATCGATAATTTCAATAAAATCCATTCAATACACCATTCGATACTCTACATACAATACTCGTCCTCTAAAGGCCAATATACGACTGCATCTAAGCAAGTGTAACGCGTCGTAGCTGAAAGAGTTGCCTGTTTCAATATGTGCTCTCGTCCCATTGGAAGAGCACTTTAAGCCGTCGTTTGATTGAGCGGGTCGTTAGGACGTGTCAAAAGCCTGCAGCATTAATAACTACGACCAAAAAAATGTTGAAAGTATTAGGCAATCGGTCACAGACTAAAAAGTGCTTTTAATTTTGTCTGGATGTGTTTACTGTAGCTGTGCTGTGCTTGAGGTTGCATTAAAGAGAATGTTTAAACGTTCGCTTTTTAAATCGACGTTACATTCATAGACAATTAGCTTCTGCCAGGGGCCTCGCCTGCGTGAATGTCGAAATTAACCCGATGGAACGTATTAATGGGATAAAAATTGTCATATAGGCTATTCCTGACCATAATCTATCTTTGTACCAAATTGCATCCAGATCTGTTCAGCCGTTCTGGCGTGAAGAAGTAACAAACACACTCACAAACTTTCGCCCTTATAATATTAGTAGGATATGCAAAGTAGATTTTGGCAAAAGTTTTATGATGATTTCCTATTGGGAAAACTTAAGAGGAAATGCGGGCGGAGAGCTTCGACTGAATTTCCTTAGTATAAAGTCATAATTCCAAGTTTGGCTCTCGCCTATTTCCTCCTCCAATATTGGACAAATTTAAAAGATATTCCATTAATTGAATAAAAATATGTATGTTGTGTTTCTATTATTTATATACTAGCTGACCCCCGGGGCTTCGCTCCCGTCAACTACCCTACCCTGCCTACCCTGCCACCCTGTTTGCCCTACCTGCCCTACCTACCTTACCTGCCCTACCTGCCCTACTTGCCCTACCTACCCTACCTGCCCTACCTGCCCTACCTGCCCTACCTGCCCTACCTGTATGACTATGTTATTCGCGCAAAAAGTTATTCGCGTCCGTGACAAATATATACCTTCTTAATTACCGAAATAAAATCATTAATACCAGTACAACTCTCAAAGTGACAATTTCGGCCTCAAATGTCGTCATTCAAACAGATAATGGGAATGTAAATATCGTTTCGATGATTCTTCTTTTTATTTCCGAGCCGATGGTAAATGGCCATTTATATTTAAGTAAATGATTTATAAAAATTGCCATAACCTAAATACCAGTGGACAGCACAATGTTCGCAGCACGGATTGTCTATGAAGCTGAGAATTTCGAGTTGCAAAGACGCAATGTTGTAAAGCCACAAGATGGGCCGATAACCTGGTGAAGACTTCGGGAGTCCGGTGGATGCAAAACGCACAGGACCGATCTGTGTGGCGACGCTTGGGGAAGGCCTATGTCCAGCAGTGGACGTCTTTCGGCTGATATTATGAATGATGATGATGATATTCGTACTCGGTGTTATGTACGCAGAGCACAAGTTTCGGCTGTGATAGCGATACGCCCGATTTTTGAGTTAGGAATTTGAATTGGATTATTTATTATGATCTGCTTTAGTCAGAAATAAGCTAAAATATTTAAAAAGTATTTTATACATTATTTTATATTAAAATTGCATTGTCGCGAGAACCAATAGTGTGTGCCAAATTTTAACTCAATCAGACACTGGAAAGTGGGTCAAATTTAACTTGTATGATGTGATTACTGACACCGGGACAGGTGAAAGTAAAAGCTTGTAAAATGTACATTATTCTAAAAAATACGAATTCTTTTAAAGGTACGAATTATTCAAAGAAATACGATTTGTCTTATAATTACATGTAGGGAGACGCACAACGTGAAGCGCATTGCAGAATATTACAACTTATTTTTAGGGAGATGAGTTTTTGTCGATTTTTTATTAAAAATGATAAGTACCTCCTTACGTATTCCTTGCAAATGGTTTTTGAATTGTTGTTGTTGTTGAAAATTACTTTAATTAATTAAATCAATCGCTAGCCAATAGCTCAATCGTTAGTTAATCGGTTAGTTATTTAATAATGAAGGGATTGTTCCGTGAATGTTTCTTTATTTTAGACAATAGAATTTTCTTGAATGATTTTATGCTTTAGAAAATAACCTTGTTATGAAAAGTAAATCCAGGGATGCTATTATTTCCTTTTTTTCCAATCTTATTCATAATTTGCCCAAATCATTATATGCAAGTCCCCAAACTTGCCTTGGCACCCTGGCCACTATCACTACCATTTAATTTTATTTCGCTTCACAGAAAGCAAAAAACATTTTAATGTTTTTAGCCAACCCTACAAATAATCTCTAGTAGTGCTCTGTCCTAACATAATAAAGCACACACGCCCACGTCAGCTTCTCGAAAACACTCGATAAAAATAATGAAATAATTTATTATATGGACCTTAGGATTCGTCCTAGAGGACATTTTATTGCCTCGCAGTCAGCGGGCAAGCACAATCTCACGTAAGCGAATGTACCAGAAGACAAAAAATCCTCAGGTCTCTCTAACGTATTAAATACGTAATGAAACTGCTTTGCGACAGTATAAGGAACCAGACTAACTGGACCTATCTACAAAAACACCGCCCTACACATGTAAAGACTAGAGGAGACATAATGGGTGCCTTAAAACTGCGAACATAAATTTTAAAAGTTTTCCAATTTGAATGTAACTAACAACTTGAGATCTTCTTTCGAGCATACTAAAGTTTTAGTATTTTAACTAAGCAGCTTTGGGACTAGAGTAAGGAAAAGAACGACAATTATTAACAGGAGAGATTTACTGAGCAAAATGTGCGTTTAAAAGTTTAACTGCTTTTTATAATAAAGGAGGTACGCTACGGTCCGCTTAGTGCTTAGGAGTTCGCTAACTTAGTTAGCAATTAGTTTTACCTATACTAATATTAGTCTTCTAAGGCTTTGTTATTAGTTCTAATCTCTTATGTTAGTTAGCATTTACAAGGATGTTTGCTGTAATTTATGAGGTGAGATTCATTGATACAGATTTTTAATGTGAGCACAAGAAACTAATAAGTAAAATAATAAGCAATCCTACGAGTATCTCCTAATCCTATCTAATCATATATTTTCTAATCACACCCCTTTCTTTCAAAATCTCACTCTACATTAAATATACATATACGTATAGGTACTTATGAGCTTTTGGACGAAACAGGATCATCATCATCATAACCTTCTCACCTTTTAAAGTTCCCACTGCTGAGACACAGGCCTCCTCTCTGTGAGAGAGGGAATGGACCATAATCAACCAGGCGGGCCCAGTGCGGATTGGTAGATGTCACATGTCTTCGAATTTTCGGTTCTAAGTCGAAACAGGATGAAATCCGTAAATAATGTCAAGTCATTCGTCGATCATATGCGAGTAGTGTTACGAGAGTGACCCATCTCACTCGGGTGACATTTATAACATGAAAATAAGAGGCCTGTACTCATGTATCATTTTTGGATCCCTTTGAACAAATTTGGAGAAGGCTGCGTACGAGGGATTTTGCCTTTGAAGATGTGTTTGAGAGTGACATTTCATCATGCCTATAGCTACAATTAGGTTGTGTAGTAGACATTAGCTAGAAGTCTTTGTTTGCTGTTCAGATTTATTAGGTTAGGATTTTAGGATTCATCCGCATGAAAAGTGTTTCATTATCCCAAGAAAACATTATACCGATTCTTTGAATTAACCCCGGATTTTGAAAGAGAGTTACCGCGGCCCTGGCACAAGCAACTGAAGGAACGCAACTAGGTTTTAGTCAGTACAAGTCTGACACGCCTACCAGCGACACCCAGAGCGGGAGAAGTCATTGGATGATTTCACATAAAAAAAAAACAATGTTATTGTCTAACAATATGCGTAGTATCATTCAAATCTGTTCAGCCGGTGAGACGTGATTGATAAAATAAAAAAAAATGTCATCCTTTTTCACAGACTTTATGGTTGAATTTTAGGAAGGCTTAAATAGGTGTAAATGTATATCAAAACGATTTTAATTCATGCGCAGGATGTTTGTTTTTCAGTTCTGATGAAGAAATTGTAAAAACGCCATTACACACTTTTATAGGAATCTTGATTGACAGTTGATTTTCTGTTTTTAATCAAGATTTAAAAAAAAATCTTTATTTAATAATTTAAAAAAAAGAATCAATAACGATCCAGACAAGTTAAAATAATAATCCTTAATTGCGGCGATACTCTTGAACGTACTTGATCCCTAGTGTTATAGCGGTTTGAGAAACCTCTTCATCCTTATGTCTATCATGAAAAGTGGACTGTATCTGAAGGGTTCTGGCAATAGTGCGTTGAAAATAAGCGGGAAAATATTCACGGATCAATTCGGGCGATCTAGTATGGAAATGAAGGAAGTAGTACGCCTTACCTTGTAGTGGTCGATGCCAGCCCACGTGTGGCAGCGAGCTGGTGTTCTTCTACTCCAAAATGGCTCCTTCAGGATCCACACACTTCACACAATTGTTTTATATCCGCGAGGCGGGTTAATAGACACGGTTCACAAGGTTCTCTGCAATCTAACTAATTAGATGCATCAGTCTCCAGCCAGGTGGCTTGGAAAGCTGGCGGTTGAGATACGAGGCCCGTTCACGTTGAAGTTTCGGTTCGTTCTGGCGACCTGTCATTAAGGCGTACATAAAGGGAAAAGGAATGAGGAAGGAACGAGATAATTAGGATATCGATCGCCCGCGAAATCTCAAATGCGTTTGTCTATGTGTTTTTGGTCATTGATTTATGACATTTACAAGAGATGGCGCTACCACCTAGATACTTTTAATGTGTGTAGATATCTACCTACCCACATCATATATATCAAATATAAAAGTAATCTCTGTGTTAATTTATTAGCCGCTCGCTAAGTCCCCACAGTACCTATGAAGTTCTTCTTTTATAAAATGTGCAACATTCGATTATCGACTTTCAGTTGTTTTATTTATTCGGCTTAGACAAGAAAGATGGATACTTGGAAAATTTGAGTGATTTTTGAATACGAGTTCCGACGCGAAACTAACGCGGCAGAAACAGCTCGCAATATCAATGATACTGCTAATGAACGCACCGTGCGATTTTGGTTTAAACGCTTTCGTGAAAGGAACGAATAATCAAAAGTCGTTCCTTACAAAGAAACACTAAAAAATAACATTTTAATTTATTACATTTAACATATGCAGCATTTAATCTAACATATAGTACACAAGCTTAGCGAATACCTAGCAAAAACGTTGCCCTACGCTGCGCAATTTTTTTCACATCAATTGATTCAATCAAACTCAAAGCCTGCGATCCCCTATGGTGTCTGCACCATAGTGGCCCTCTTAGGTATTAAAATAGTTATTACTAGCTATCCTCGAGCTGCGTAGATCTATTCGTCCGAAGTTTTAATATAGAGATGAAAGACGCGATGTGGAATTCCGTCTATATAATTGCCTGGCCGAATTAACTTACGCAATTAGGCTGCAGGTAACAGTCTAAAATAAGAACAAAGAAATTTCTTGAAAATCTATGGGGCAAAAGTCATAGTTAAATAAATTGTATTCTTAATAAAAATGGTGCATAATGTTTCGGCAATTATTCTTCCATAGAAAAAAACATATTAAAATATTACCTATTCCTAAAATATTTAAAAAACAAAAGCTCAAATTTGTATCATGCCTTCATGAATAAGAAAATGAAGATATTGTGTTTCTTCTACAGAACCATAATACATAAATTACCAACAATGTTTTTATTGGCTTATTGAAATACTTGTGAAAATGTTTCAGAAAAATTCGTTGCGTAAAAAAATAATTTCAAGCAGTCTTGCAAAGTTCTACAATATAAATATATAATAATTTAGAAGTTCATAAAATTATTTCAGTAGTGAAATACTACTAAATAAGTTAAACAGTACAGTAACTTTGACAGAAAAGGCCATTTATTGCGTGGGTTTGCGGGTGAGGAGTTTAAAATAAATGAAGAAATCAAACAAAATAAAGTAAACTCACCATTCATTCACTAACTCTTACTGTATAACCCAGGCAAATAACTGTAAATAGAGGCCAATCTGCGAAAAATATCCTAAAGTTATTTCACCGGATTTATGTTTACTATGGTTTTTTTATATTATTAATAGGCTCGCGCTTGACCAGTATCTCACCTGATGGAAAGCGATGATGTGGTCGACGGTGAAGCACGCTTGCCTAGAAAAAGCCCTTTCACTCTTGACTTAAAGACCCCTAGATTGTAGCTATCGGGAAACACAGACTCCGGTAGGGAATTCCACTCCTTAGCTGTACGCATAATAAAAGTGTCCCCAAAATGTATTGTGCTTATGGGTGGGATGTCCGCCATGTACCGATGACCCATCACCGTGCGTCTGGTTGTCTGATGATGGAACGGGCTGGGTGGAATTAAATCATATAATTCCATCGCACACTCCCCGAAATGTAACCGATTAAATACCGACAAGCTGGCAACTCGGCGACGGTGCTCAAGGCTCTGGAGCTTTGATTTGACCAGTACCTCATTGCCGATGAGTCTCTTGGCCCGATTTTCAATCGACTCTAGTGCATCTAGCTAGTATTCGGCAGATCCGTCCCATAGATGAGAACAGTACTCCATGCACGATCGAACTTGCGCTTGATACAAGTTGAGCAGCTGTTCCGGCGTGAAGTACTTTATCACCTTTGCAAGGATCCCCAATTTATTGGGAGCCAGCTGAGCCTTTGCTTCAATGTATAACCCAAAATTGAGAGCCGATGTCAACGTAACGCCAAGAAGCTCAAGATGGTCCGTTATTGGCACGGTTACATCACGGAAAGTAGGAGCCGCATCTAATTGGCTCTTTTTAGCGGAATGAAGACACGCCTGGGTTTTAGCAGCATTAAACTTGACCAGATTGGCATCACCCCATTCGGAGACTGCCTGCAAGGACAAGTTCAAACGCTCCACCAAGACCTCACGGAGAGACTGGATCTGTGGCCCGGTAGGACGTGCGTTGGACAAGTAACTCTCAGCAACAGTGCTGTCGTCTGCATACCCAAAGGTGCCGGTTTTAGCAGATCGTTAATGTGCAACAAGAACAATGTTGCTGAGAGTACCGACCCCTGAGGGACTCCGGCATTAATATCCAATTGGTCCGACGAGCAGTTATCGATAACCACTCGAATGGACGGATCCCTCAGGAAGTCTGCAATCCAATCACACAGACCACCGGGCAGACCGAATGAATCAAATCAAATCAAATCTTTTTATTGTGGGCATAGGTTATACAGACAGATGTTAGGTAAATTTCAGTTCCATTATGTCCTGCCTAGCAGGCATACAATAATTAAGTCAACATGCAAAATAATCATAGATATCACATGTAAAGCAAATCTTACAAAATACGAATTAGGTGCATGGTGACAGATTGTAGTAGATACTAATTATGTATTAAGAAAATCTTGGATCGTGTAGTAGGCTTTGTCAATTAAAAAATTACGTAATTTATATTTGAATAGTGGCAGTTCCTTAGTGTTTAAAATGTCCACAGGTATCCTATTGTAAATTTTAGATGCCATCCCGAAAAGACTCTTGCTCAGAAGAGCAGTTCTATGTGGTATCCTAGATATTTTAAGTATATATCTTTTTGATTTTAGTTCACCGAATAGATTTTTATTAATTTTAACAAATACCGCAACTTCATAGATGTAAGCTGATGGAAAGGTTAGAATTTTAAACTTTTTAAAATTCAGGAACAAAGATACCAGCAATTGCGCGAACGCATCTTTTTTGCGCTTTAAACACTGATTCTTTATTTGTGGCGTTGCCCCAGAATATAATAGCGTATTTTAGGGTTGATGATACGTAGGCATGATAGGCAGTTAATAGAGCCGATTGATCGACAACTTTAGACAATTTGTAAAGAGCATATGAGTACTGGTTCAGTTTACTGCATACTGTGTCAATGTGAGTTTGCCAAGTCATATCATTATCTATCCATAGCCCCAAAAATTTTACGCAGCTGACTTGTTCAATTACTGTACCATCATGTTGAATGTTGAAATTGTTTTTACTCTTTCGAGGAAATGTGACTAATTTAGTTTTTTCTAAATTGATGAAGGAAGCTTACCAATAAGGCTTTCGTGCCAGACCCTATCGAAAGCCTTCGAGATGTCGAGGGAGAGGGCTAGCGCTTCCGCGTGCCTCTCGATGACCTCACTCCATATTTGAATGGTACACGCTTGAAGATCCCTGGTAGAACGATTTCGGCGGAAGCCGTATTGGCGGTCGCTAAGGATATCATTAGTCTCTAGTTATGCCAGGAGCTTAGTATTTAGTACACGCTCCATACTTTTACAGATTATCGACGTTACAGAGATGGGTCTATAGTTAGCCGGGTCAGCTCGACTGCCCTTCTTGGGCACGGGCTGTACGTTGGCTTGCTTCCAAGCATTCGGCATTTTTCCAGTCTTATATGAAAGGCGGAATAGGCGTGACAAGATCGGAGACAGTTCAGGCGCACAGGTTCTAAGAACCATAGCTGGTATTCCGTCAGGGCCGCTAGCCTTGTTCACGTTGAGGTTACGCAGCACCTACGGACGTCCTTTGACGAATGTCCGACATACTCGTCTCGCATCCATCAGGAGAAGGAGGGGACCGCGAATCACCAGGACTCAGACGCGATGCCGCAAATAGGGGGACAAATAAATTTGCCTTCTCTTCTGCGGAGTGGGCCACTGACCCATCAGGTTTCAGCAGTGGTGGTATTGAGGGATGGCAGAAGTTCGATTCAAAACGCTTTACTACCTGCTGGGTAAGAAGCAAGTTTGGTCCCTATTCGGCTAATGTGGTCGACCCGAGCCCTTCGCAACACCAACTTGCAGGACTTTGCAGCCCTGTTAAAGGCTCTCTTCTTCTGACCCACGTCACTCGCTTTGCGCGATCGCGCGTCGGCCCATGCCAGGTACGCCTCATGCTTAAGCACATCGGCGCAATGATATTCGGTGCCAAACCATGGCCGGTCAACGCTGGACATTGTTACGTCAGAGAACGGAATTTAGTACTCCATTTCTTGACGCAACACACCCGTCACGGCATCCGCGCACGACGAAGGATCAGCCGAAGAAAAGCAAGTAGGCTGCCAAGGATAGCATGAGAAGAAAGATCATGCAATCCCAATCCGCTGACCTGTACCGCCAAACCCGCCGGGTGCCTCTTGGGCTGGGATCGGGTGAAGTTATCGACACAGAGTATCGGTCTGGATCTGTTGTCAGCAGAAGATCCAAGCAATTGGCCGTGTGCGAATCAACATCCGGCACCCTTGTTGCCCCATGGACCAGCTGGGTATGGTTTAGCGCAAGCGAAAACTTACGCATCTCCCGTCCAGCATGGTCAGTGCACTGGTATGGGAAGAGCCACTCCTTGTGGTGGGCATTGAAGTCCTCCAGTAACACTAATTGGGCGGAAGGGTACCATTGCTGTGCCGCATCAGCCGCCTCACTGAGGTACTCTGTGAGCCTGATTGTCTCCTGATGTCCCGTGTGCGAACGGTAGACACAGGTGTAGATAATTTTATCCAGACCTGTGTCCACGAGAGCCCACAGCGTTGAGAATCTGGAGTCCTCAAGTTTACGGAGACGCCGATAGCAAGTGTCGTCACGGGCGTACATACACACACCCGCGCGTGTTTTAAAATTGTGCTTCAGGGTAAACCCTGGGTATGATAAGTACGAGACGTCTGAAGGACTCGCTATCTGCTTGTCCGTAAGAAAAAACAGCGCTGGTTTCTCAGCCTCCAGGTGGTAGTGGACTGTAGAGAGATTTGAGTGCATCTAATGTTGGTGAGGTGCACTTTGTGGGGGAAGGGGTGCAGCTGCTGTTTAGATCCATTATTCTTTTTGCTTGTCATTTTCATTATTATTGAGGAGTGAATGGGATGAGAGGAGAAGGAAGTGAGACGAGGTTCCACGCTACTAACCTACAGGCACGCTCTGAAAGACCGCCATCATTGGGGCACTAGTCCGGAGACTGCAGGGACGCCCGAAACCCCCCGGAATGTCCATCGGGCCCTCCCCATCTGGTCGCCAACCAGCACGATGGTGCATTCCGGGATTTTTCGACAGTTGGCGGGGCAATCTTTCGTGTGTGGCTGGCATACTACTTGGGCTCCCAACTACCTGCGGTCGGCCAGCGGCGCACCGTGCCTCGGATCCCGCTACCCTCCGTGACTAGTCTCCCGTTACGTCCATAACAGCGCGCGTCCGGCTGGTCAGCCTGCAGTTGAACAGCTGTCTCGATCCAACTCCTCTAGTGGCTACACCGGGAATCGTATTGAAACACGGCTAGGCCACTTGGCGGTACGTCTTTGCCCGGTAGGTGGTCGCAAGCCTTCGGTCGAAGCCACCAGATATCACCTGATTTGCACCACCCGGGGACCATGTGTAGGGAATCAAAGGGTACACTCCTACGGATGTGTGGGTAACTTGGCCCACATAAGGTAGTAGTAATGTTGCCTGAAAAGCCCATAAAAACCCATCACAAGAAAAAAATATGGGCTGTCAAAGGGCACAAAAATCTGTATTTTGCTTAATTCTCATAAAGTTTTGATTTTACTGCAATTTGTGCTCAAAGCAAAATTATTCCTTGCTTGATTGTGCACAAAAAAACTTGCGTAAATTTTGAGTACTTAAAATACGTAAAAACAGAAAATTAACGATACTGAAATAGCAGCATAGTAGTATTTATCACTGATAGTACTAAAGGAATGAACAGTTTCAAACCTAATGAAATGCGAGAAATAATACTAAAACTTAATATGTTATGGGATCTTTGACATTTTTTTTCGTGCACATGAGATAAAGATCTCTCATGGACTTTTCACACACGTCATTATTATCATAATAAACATAATTGCGGTAACAGTACTCAACTGGATTTATGTCATATTTTTGGATGATTGGCCTCTTGGATCCTACAAGGTTTATACCCGCGAAATCGCGATACGCGGCAGCGGTAGCTAGGGGTCTCTTTTTTGGGATTCCGATCCCCGTATAGGCGGAAAGTGATATATTTCCTCGTGGTGGTCTTCTGGTCTTGTTCAATCCCGTGCTAGGTCGGGGGTTATATGGAGAAAATATATAAACGATAAACCCGACACCACCCCGGGACTGCCCGTCACCCTCTCAGAAATAGAGCAAGTTACCGGATTTCAGGATCATCGAGTCCTGCCCCTCTCTTCGAATTTCAGATAACCCTATAATACTCTATCGTAACCTGCTCAATTCCTCTTCGAGTTCGGTGATCTTCTTGTCGGTACGGAGTGTGCGCGTGTTGTACGTTGCCAGGTCCAGTCGTCGGTGTTTGTTGGGGTAGCCGGATATCGTCTGGAGATTCTTAGCACCCCTTGCCATGCCGTAAACTTGACCGCTACCGTAGTCGAGGGTAGGCAGCCTGCCAGACACTAGGGGCCATTTTTTATTTGTGCTATATTCATATTGGCGGCTTTGCCATAATTGGTTGGTTTGGTTTGTTTGGGTTGGCGATCGCAGTATGGTTGTTACAAATGCACACACAACGCTGCTGTCTATTCTCTGGTTTGTCTCTTAGTCGCTTACGACACCCGCGGGACATGACAAGACATGGGATGGTGAATTTTTTTTACGTCCGACACCTTACGGGACTACTGTTGCTTACTGTTATTTTCCTATTATTATTTCTCGCATTTCATTAAGTTCGAAACTGTTTAATTTTTCTTTAATACTGTCAGTAATAACACTGCCATAGGGTATATTTCAGTATCGTTAACTTTCTATTTTTACGTATTTTAAGTACCTCAAATTTATTTTGGCTCAAATCTCGAAAACCAATGAACATGAGTGAATATTATGTAGGACTTTTTTGTGCACAATTAAACAAGGAATAAATAAGCTCTGAACACAAATTGCAGTAAAATCAAAACTTTGCGAAAAAAAATCATAAAACTGATTTTTGGGCCCTTTGACAACCCATGATTTTTTGCTGTGATGGGATTTTTATGGGCTTTTCAGGCAACATTACTACTACAATAATGAACATAATGCCAGGGAAATGTCTTAAATAGGTTTTTTCTTATATAAGCAGTTTTCGTAATTCTGTTCTCGAACGATTTGACCAGTCCATTTTTACTTTTTGGCGGGAACACCAGTACTCGGTGATATGTCAAGTTGACATCCATCGTCCCAAAACCAATTATTATGAGGCGACGACAAGTAAATGTCACCGCGAGAGGTTCTAGCTGATAAGATTATTACATAAACTTATTACTAAGTCATTATTTTAATCACTAGGTATTCATCATTATTTTGATAGTCCTGCCTTCTGTGAGATATTGTTGTAAGCATTTAGCTTTCATGAATGCAACGCTATGTTTAAGCTTGATTGTGAATTTGAATTCTGTAAGAATTATTATATTAAAAGCTAGTTATTCTCCACATCGTATTTCGTATACGTCAAAGCCAAACTACCACCACAAGTGTTGTCGTAGTTTCACCTTTCTGACTGACTGATTCCTCGACAGTTCAGAACTGCCTGTAAATGGTTGAAGTGAAATAAATACTTTGAATCTCAGCTCAGTGTTGTGCGTCAGTGAAATCAACTACCTGCTCCTATCATTAATGAAGGATTATGTTGGAGATGCCTCCCTATGAGCAACAGCTTTAAACCTTAATAAATAAAAAATCTTGTTTGTTACTCATTCACGCCAGAACGGCTGAACGGAGCTGGATGAAATTTGACACGGAGATTAGATTATTGTTTGCAATAGCGCTGTTACTTATCATCCCGGTATAATGTTCCCTTAGGATGATAAAACTACTACTACTAATATTTAAATATTTCAATTTACATAACTTAAGACATTTTTCAAAGTTTGATTCATGAGTGATCTCTAAAAATTTGTTACAAAAACTAGTATTAATAATAGCATTGCGATAAATCATATTATTTTGTGAATGGTTTAAAAATAACACTTTAACATGTAAATTTAATTATAAACTCTATACTCGGAGAAGTAACAATTAACTAAACATAGTCGTAAACATAACAATGCAACCAGGCATCAAAAACACCCTAACCACATCCTTACCTTTACTCAAAAATAAATCGCCTTACGACCAATAACTTGTAAAGTAACGCAAAAGGTTCATAATATTGTTAAAATTATTCCTACACCGTATACCAACCATCCCCGCTTCGAAAGCAATATTTCATCGTATTTGACTAAAAACCCTTGATGGGTACACGGCATGACTTCGATTTTTACTTAGCTGTAATAAGTATTCAGGAAGCGTACCTAGAAGTAAGCTACGCAGCTCGCAGCATCGTACGGGGCTATGTGGGGTTATGTCAAATTCATGAGCAGTTTCTGTACCTTTTTTTTTTTTTTTTTTTTTTTGTTCCGGGTGGAAACCTTCAAAAGGCGCCTGGACTTTTGGGGAAAAAGACCAGGGAGTGTGGGATTTTTACCTCACTAAAACCACCCCGGTGATCACCATCAGCATTTGGAAGGGGCCCCGTTACCTCTTAAAAGACCACTCCGGAGCCCCCTCTGTGCAACGCCTGTTAGGGCACTTCCCTGGGGAGAGACTGAGGAGCGTCCCCTGAGCGAGGCTCGCTGTGCACGGCAGCACGTGATCACTGTGCCACCGTCTTTCCTAGAGTCACTTTGTGGGCGGACAGAATCCCCAATCTGACCACCCGTGACCCTGGAGTCCCACCTGCAATTGATGCAGGCGGGGTTTCGGCGTTTTAGGCGGCGTCGAGGCGGTTGCCTCCACGACGCCTTCTTCTCCGGGCGGGATCGGACCTCTCACGATCCCGCTCGGCAGCCTCCTTCTGAACCATCACGGTCTCACAGAAGGAGACCATTTCTCTCCAATTTTCTGTCTCTGCCAGCATGGCCCTCACAACCGCTGGCAGAGACAGGTCTCGCCCGATCCTGGCAACCAAGACTTGCCGCTCAGAAATCCACGCAGGGCACTCTTCGAGCGTGTGCTGTGCAGAGTCAAGGTCACCTCCGCAGTGATGGCAATTTGCCGTGTTCTCTCGCCCAATCCTGTTCAGGTACTCACCGAAGCAACCGTGCCCGGTCAGTACCTGAGTGAGCCTGTAGGAGATGCGCTCCCCTCTTTCCAGCCAGGCTTCGAAGTGCGGCAGGACGGCTTCGAATTGCGGCTGCTGTAGCCGCTCGCGCCACCGCTCGAGCGCGTGTCGCCGTTCCTGCCGCCTCAGCCTAACCACAGCGATTCCTGACACGCTATTGCCACTCTGACA
The DNA here is from genome assembly GCA_964057195.1 of Orthosia cruda. Classification (NCBI taxonomy): domain Eukaryota; kingdom Metazoa; phylum Arthropoda; class Insecta; order Lepidoptera; family Noctuidae; genus Orthosia; species Orthosia cruda. The sequence continues at coordinate 13,886,203 of OZ059832.1, read as the reverse complement.
GATGGCGCGAATCCGGTCATATACCCTCGCGTCCATATCCGCCAGAATGTCCAGCGGTGGAAAGCGTGCCAGGAGTGTTGCCGCCTCAAAAGATACTGTTCGATATCCTCGTGCGATTCGAATGGCCATTTTGCGCTGCAGGCTATTGATTTTAGTCCTGCAGCGTCAGACACCTGACAGTCTGTTTGACTAAACTGGTGCCCCATAAAGGACTATCGATCGCACGACACCCGCGTAGAGGCGGCGAACTTCTTCCCGAGGTCCCCCGAGATTGGGCAGCAGTCTATGCAAAGCACCCACTGCCTTTCCAACCCGAGGGACCAGACGCTCGAAATGCTCTTCGAAGCCCCACCGACCGTCCAAGGTAAGGCCAAGATACTTTATGTATCGACCCACCTGGACTTGCGCATCTCCAACAGTCACTGACGAGCTGGGCGGCTCTCTGCTTCTCGGCAGTCTATGGAACCATAGCGCCTCGGTTTTATGAGGCGCTACCTAGCTCGCGGACCGACGCCACGACTTTTGCCACCCCGAGCTCGGCAAGCTGGATAGTCTCGTCAAAGGTGTCCCCGCCGGCCAAAACCAGAGTATCTTCTGCGTAGCAAACGATACTAACGCCGACGGGGAGGTCAACACGCAGGACCACATCGTATGCGAGATCCCACAAGGGAGGTCCTAAAACCGACCCCTGCGGAACCCCACACGTGATCTCCCTCCGATGTACGCTACCATCCCGACCCACTTAGCGAATGTGCCGGTCGCGTAGATAAGCCCCGACGATGCGCTGCAGGTAAGGGGGCACTTCGTGATGTACTAGTGCCGCCCTTATCGCAGCCCAGGGCAGGGAGTTAAATGCGTTGACTATATCTAGACTTACCGCCAACGCCACCCCACCCCGAGATACTACCTGTTCCGACAGCGAGCGGACGCGTAGGATCGCATCAACTGTGGAGCGCTGCTGCCGGAAGCCATACTGGCAATCAGCAAGGTCGGGACCAACTCGCGACAGGTGCCCAACGAGTCTTTCGGCAATTATTCTTTCGAATAGCTTAGAAACCTCGTCGAGCAGGCAAATGGGACGGTATGCAGAGGGAGACTCCGAGTCTCTGCCTGTTTTCCTCAACAGGACCAATCCAGCCTCCTTCCAGTCAGAGGGGAACACGCCCGTACGGAGGCAGCTGTTAAACAGCCGTCTTAGGCGGTCCCCCAAAGAAGCCAGAGCCAATACCCACGCTCGGCCAGGGATACCATCCGGGCCCGGTGCGGTGTTACGAGCCCCCATACGCTTTACGACGCGGTCCAGCTCGCTCTCAGTTACTCCTAATTCATCAGACCAGTCCGAAGGTAACAAGTGCGACGAGGGGCTGTCTCTAACTACTGGAAAGAGCGTGTTAACGACTCTCTCCAGTAAACCTGGTTCCATTGTTTCTGTGATGGGAGGGACCCAAGGACGTAATTTGTTCATGACCAGCTTATAGGGTCTACCCCATGGATCCCTGTCCAGCCCCTCTAGAAGCTCCTTCCAAGACCTTGACCTGGCATCCGCGATTGCGTGTTAGAGCTCCATAGTCGCTTCTCGGTACGCTCTATAGGCTCTGGCTATTACGTCGTCCGTAGTTCGAGGTTGTCTTCTGCGTCGGGTGCGTTGATACTGGCGTCGGGACCTAAGACAGCAAACGCGTATTTGCGCACTGTCTTCCGACCACCAATATGCCGCACCCGGACGCTGGCTGCACCTGACCCGGGGCATGGAAGCGTCACAAATCGACGTCATCCTGTCCCGGAACCAAGCCGCCTCTTCTTCTGGATCGGGCGAGATCCCCTGGGAATGAACATCATCTGGCCACGCCACGACGTTGGCAGCTGCAATGAGCTTGTCTCGATTGAGCCGCTTGAGGGCCCAACGTCGCGCCGGAGGGCTGGAATTTAGACGGCTCGGACTATTAGAAGGGCGCAGTTCCACATCAAAAACGATGTGGCGATGGTCGGAGAGTGTGACCATTTCCTCCGCTACCCTCCAATCCGACACCATGCGCGCAACAAAGGGAGAAGCCCATGAAAGATCCACAATTGACTCCCCCTGCCACCGCACGCATGTGGACACGGACCCCCGATTCAAGAGTCGAAGGTCAAGTGACGCCGCCCAGTCTTGTACTACGCGTCCCCTCGGTGTGTCCCGGGTGTTCCCCCAAGCTCTAGAGTGAGCATTGAAATCACCCAGGACGACCACCGGACGGGGTGAGCATTTGTACCGAATACAGTTCGCAACCCCGTCCATATATCCCTCGTATTCAGCGAGGGATATGTTGGGAGACACGTAGCATCCCACTACGGCCAGAGATCCCCATTCCACAGCAACAAAGCCATGCCCCCTATCTAATAGGGAGCAGTGAGGCCCACCAGCCCAGTAAACTGCAACGGAGTCCATATTATCCCGGAACCAGCGAGGATGATCCCGAAGACCGTATGGCTCCGCTACGACCGCCAAGGCAACCGACCACTCCGCAATAGTCTGCTGAAATAGATTCTGCGCGTTGCGGCAGTGGTTTAGGTTGCACTGTAGGACTTTTAGGGCTGGGAAGGCGAGGTGTCCATGTTCTCCGAAGCACCCAGTGGTGCTAGCGCCGATCCTTGCGATGTAGCGGGAGCAAGCGAGGCCCGCTTCTTACGTGGGTTACATCTTTTGCTCCCCAGCCGGTGATCTGCTTGGAGTCCCTGATCCGCACACAGCGGACACCGCATGATCGGCGATGTGCAATCTCTTGCTTTGTGAGCTCCCCCACAAGCATAACACTGGGTGCTCCGATCAACTGCACTTGTGCACTGGGCGCGGACGTGGCCGGGCTCTAAGCAACGGAAACACATCATACGATGCGCCCCCAAAACTTGAACCCTTACTAACGTCCAACCTAAGCGCAAGCGCTTTTCGGACGCCAGCTTTTTTATTGCCACCAGAGGGCCACGGACCCAGACATGCCCCAGAGAAGCCCGTGGACGACGAATTTCGCCCACTTTGAAGTCTTCGGGTGAACAGCCTCCCATCTCGGCAATAGCAGTTGCCACATCTGCGGGCGTGACAGCATCATCTAGATCCATGATCCTCGCCTCAGCTTTCTTGGTAGGACGTGAAATCTTCACATCAAACTCGGCAAGGACCTCGCGCATACGGCTGGCAAGACTGTCCGCTTTGGCCGAAGAGTCGGTACCAGCGACGGTAATCACCATACCGCCATCGGCAGCCCTTTTCTGACCGACGGTTTCAATGCCAACATCGGCTAAACGAATGCGCTGCCTCGCTGCGGACATAACTTCGCCAAGTTTGGAAGATGATCCCTCTCTTAGCGATACAGTAATTGCTGCAGTAGAGGGAACCCTAGGGAGTTTTACTTGCTGCTTCGCAGAAATTGCCGACGCGTGCCTGGTAGGTGAGGCCCCAGACTTTGTGCCAGGTTGGAGAGTCTGATCTTTCTTGGCTTTCCTCGCAACCACAGTAGACCAAGCTTCCGTCCCAGACATTTCTGAATTCCGCAAAACCTGCGAAGCTTGCGCAATCGTCGTAGATACTATGGGTACTTCAGTTGCAGGAGCCATAGCTTTTCCCTTACCTTTTCTCTTTCTCTTTCCCTTTTTACCTGCGGGGTTTGGATCAGTAGTTGGCTGCCCCTTCCCAGCTGTTGCTGAAACGACGATTTTTGCGTCTGCAGCTAAGGGCGGTCGCAATGGTTTTTCGGGAGGTAACCTCTTCTCTATAGCGGCCAGTTTTGTGTCTACCAATTTCTAGAGCTATGGAACGCCGAAACTGGGCCTCCAATTCGTCAGACCGATGAAGCTCGGTCACTGGAGAGACCTGACTAGGAACCATCGATGAGGCTGCCACAGTCGGGCTCACTGTTGCGTTAGCTCGGATTAGTAAGCTGACCTGAGCTGACAGTTTCTCTACCTGCGTGGATAAACTGGTAAGCTGAGTCTTTAAGTCGGCATTTTCAGACTCCAGTCTCTCAACATTGGCTCCAACTGCTGATCGCAAGGCCAACTCAGCTGCCGCAGCTTGCATTTTGACTGCCGCCGCTTTGAGGCTATTGGCAAAACTCCCTTTGAGGTTGCGAGATTCATTTGCAACCTCCTCTATAGTTTTAGAATTCACCTTGATGCAGGCGCTAAGTTTTGCCGTTGGTTGCGCCTGCATCGTCTTGGCCAACATCTCGGAACTGGGCAGATCCTGATCGACCGTTGCCCGCGTTTTTGCCTGCTTAGCGGGTGGGCTCGCTGGCTCGGAGTCTCCACCCTGACCGTCAGTAAGTGGCTCGTCAGGTTTTGGAGGCTTGGTAGGCTTCCTCCTAGACGCGAACGGTTCGAGTCGATCTCGTTGACGTTCCGGAGGCATATGACATCTGCGAGCAGGAAGACTCGCAGGTGTCACTGGCCACCTCGTCGGCAACTGGGGTAGGCGGGCGCACAAATTTGGTACGGTTTCCTTTTGCCACCTTCTGTGTCTTCTTTGTAGGTGCATTCGCCAACGCCACGTCACTGGCTAAATCTTGCGAGCCATGTTCTCTCTGGACGTCAGATAGTAGTTTAGCTTGCTCCTTAATTGTCGGTGACGCAGATATACTGGGAATAGAACCCATTATCTCCACATCGCTGGTTCGTGAGCCAGCTTGGCTCACACAATCCTCCCCCACCAATTCAACGATTGGTTCGTTTTGTTTTTTTTTGTGTTTGTTTTGTTTTTTAGTTAACTCAGTATCCATGGATTTGGTTTATAATTTCACCGTTAGAGCTCTCCACCCACCACGGAGCCCTCAGTCGGGGACGTCACTCACTCTTCGAGCAACGCTAGAGCTACTCCTTCGGTATAGGGCCAGCCTAGTGAGAAGTTGACGAGCCCGCACGCGACGGAAGACAACGGGACAACCAATCCCGAGATCCCACGCCGCGCCGGCTGCCCCCCCCCCCACCAAACCGACCCTCGCATGACAACCCGCTTATGGGATGCCTCAGCCGATTGATCTTGGGTAGCTACCCCATGACCGCCCGTGTGAGAGGAAATCCGGACCGAAGTGGTGTGTTGTGTGCAACCTGCTCCACTCAACCACCAGGATTCCTTCATCCCTCCGTACGGGTCCCCGCGCACGGCACAAACACACGGGAGGTCATTGCTATCCACTATCTGCTCTTGTTCGATGGTGGACACCCAGGGGCATGACCTCGCCACCCCTGCGTTAGTTCGCCCGGTGGTTTTTGTTACGTCTAGTTCTTAAGGAATTAGACAAATAACAGGGTGGCAACCTCGTGAAGGAAAACCACCAGACTTGCCTTGAGGATCTACACGACTGTAGCGCTCTCCCTCAAGACCACGCCACCTTGCCGCCTCTGAGGGAGGAGGCAAGGTAGGCCTGAATCTACGCTACCAAGCAAGCAAAGCCTGTCGTTGAGCAACCGCAAAAGCGTACATACAGGCCCTCCCCGAGCAGTTTCTGTACCTACAAGCTTCTTACAAAAAATGTCAGGTAAAACGAAATATCTTTGTCGTATCAAGTCAACTCAGCTAGTGATACCGGCGGGAAAATATCAAGTTTTAGAACGTGTGCCAAATTTTCATTTACTAAGGAACCGGTTATGCTTAAATTACTAATAAAGTTCTAGGTATACTTAAATTTTCCCTATATTTTGTGTTAAGGGAAATACTCGTAATTTTTTTCCGATGTACATGACGTTTTAATTACGAGATAGCACGCAAAACAAGGTAAGACCCATATCATTATGCAAGTAATTTGTGATGTCACAACATATATTACAAATAGGGTAAAATCTATTTTATGCGAGTTCCGAAAAAACGATAAACCCGAGGGGTCGACAACAAATCATGGCTGTTCAGGGCATGGGGACAGAATGACGACAATGTTTGCTAAACCTCGATAGCGACACTTGCACAACAAAGCAATCTCCAGGGATGAACTGATCTACACTGACACGGGATCAAATATTCAAAGCACCATTGAGATTATTGATGCTATATTTCATCATCATTTAATAAAGCAACGCGATTTAGAGATTTAAACAACTTTTATCCTGTTTGACTGGCACCCGCTTCAGAGAAAATTGACTTTAACAAACTTCTGCAATATTTGTACCGTAAAAATCACGTAGATATGTAATTTTGCCAAGTTTTATTATACATACAATAATAAACTCGGTAAGGAAACTTTTAGAAAATATTTTTCCGTTTATTGCCAAATGTTTTCGTAAAAAGTTAGCAACGTTAAAATTGCCGTTTGTACTTTGACCCGTTTGAACCTTAAAGTTATGTCATTAAAAAGGAGGTTGTTGTTTAACTACAACAGAAAACAATGCGCCAATTAAGTACACCTTTTGCAAGAGGGAAAGAAACTATAACACGAATTTTATCGAACAATCACTAAAGATGGCGATCTCTTTAAACCGTATCGTAAAAAACTGTTTCTCACCCCGTAAACATAAACTCACTACACAAGCCTGAATCAATCTCCACAATACGTTATTAAATCTAAATCTCGTGGACAGGCAATCACGATGCCCATGAGGACAATATCGCTCGCATGTACCAATAAGCCGACGAAATTGTTCCCAACAATTTATATGTAATCGTTAAGAAACTAAATCAAGAGTCTCGGGAGGACGTGTGAAATTAATTACGTAGCAATAAAGAGGGATTGAGAGGCAGTAATAAAGTAAAGGCATCGAACGATGGTAGCTTACGGACCGCTCGTGAAAGAAATCTCAATTCTCTATTATAACCAACTGACGGCGAGAATATAACTGTTTTCAATGATGCTCGAGGAATAACTTGTATAAATATCAATCGGATGGTTGAAGATTTTATAATGATGGAAAATGAGACTAAAGGAATAAGAACGATGCCTTTGATCAAGTACCAGATTTTATATATTATAAGGACAAAACTGGAGGTAAACGTAATGAGAAAATAATCAGTCATGCCCATAATTGAAATGAAAACAGTCCACAAATAAACCTTACTATAGGGGCCTTCGTTTAAATAATTAATAATGAAAATACATGAGCGAAATCAAATTACAATGAACGTCATTTATTAAATTATTCGTTAAATATCCTTAAAGTATTCAGTAGTGACGAACCGCTCGTAATATTGTTTCCCACTTGAGTATTACAATCCGGTTCATGATAATAATTGTGCACACAGAGGATCATTTAAGAACATGGTTGAACAAGTGCATAAATAAAAACTAAAAAATATCTCCGAGACTTATTAACTTATGCTTTTTAAACTAATTAATTTATCTAGTACTAGACACGCTTCGATCGACAATCCATCGAAATTCGATACACGTAATTATAACACGGTATGTTGCACTCTTTTGAACGGCTGAACCGATTTCATCAAATATAGCTAAGAACATTCTCGATCAAGTCCCCTTTCAAACAAAAAAAGCTGCAAACAAAATCTTTTGATTCGTTTAGGAGCAACGATGCCACAGGCAGACTACAGCAACACACGTCAAAATTAATAACACCCCTCTTTTTCCGTCGGGGGTTTAAATACTTTCTACTGGCAAAACGTTTATAAACCGAATACAGTTTAAAAAAGAATCAACTATAATATTATATAGATTTTTCCAAAGCCTAACCAAAGCTCATGGAAGTATATCCAAAGCATCAGTTTACTAACTTTATCCGGTATAAGTTGGTTTTATCCTGTTCTCTATTGGTTCAGAGGCCTCTCGTGCGGAAAATTACATCTCTCTCTCTAAAAGATAGATAATATTATTTTATCGATTAATAAAAGTTTCAAAAGCTGACTTTTGTGATTTACAATTGGGTAAAATGTAGACAAAACAAAATTTATTTTTTATAGTGGTTTAACGAATCGTATTCTAAGTTAGTAGGTAGGTAAACATTAAAATGTTTATCTTTACTAAAATGTCGTCTCGAGAATGTTCGACCACTCGAACCCAATCACGAAATCTGTATTTTGAAATTGTAACTTTATCAAAGGATAAGTATTAAAGACAGTTTTCAAAATAATTTTAGCTGAGAAGCCTGATTCTCAATCTAGAATTTGCCAACCTTGAAGCTCAAAAGTTTATTAGTTTTAGTAACCAAAAAATCACCTCAGTATTTCCTTTTTTACCGTCAAACCCACGCAATTTTAACCATAGACGTTGTGTGTGTACCTACCTATATGGAACCTAGATTTCTTTATTACATCTTGCAAATTCTTATATTCGCCCGGGTAAATGCCATCAGCAGAAAAACTTCTGTTTTTCAGTGACACAACCGCACAGAATCATTCCCATCAATGTGATGTCTCCGTCACACTTGATAAATAGAAATGGATTTCTCCAGTTACGAGTGAAACCCATCTCGTTCCCACCTATTGTATTAGGAATAAAGAACTGCAAACTTTTTACTTTAGATATTATATTTTGAAACAAAATCTTGAGTCGTGTTTTATGTATGCTCGTCGTTCGGTAAGCATAGCACTGTATATTTTATTCATAACTTTTTGTTTGTTTTATCTTACTTTTATTTTTGAAATTAACTAATAGATCACCTTTAAAGAAGCATTTTTGTTGATGATATTATGTTTGGCAATATTGCAAAGTTGTATACATTGTAAAAATGGTATGCCACATCACGTTCACATATTCGTCAAACAGAGAATTTTTTCTGAAAAGTTACACAATATTCATAATAAATCGGTCTGAATCAGGTAAATCTGACGTGCTAAAAATGCCACTTTTTCATGTCTACTACATTTAGTTTAGTACATACAACTCGATATTATTGCCACTCGCGGCTCCACCCGTGTGAAATTATTTCTTTTCTCAATATCTTCATAAATTATAGCCCATGTGTTATTCTAATGTAAGCTATTTTTACTGTAAAGTTTCATCAAAATCTGTTTCGTAGTTTTGCATGAAAGAGTAACAAACATCCACTAACAAACTTTAACATTAGTACTAGTAAGAAGTAAGATGTGGCCGACGCAAATAGATCAGACGGGCGGTAAACTGCACTGCTAGCAAACCGGTAACCGACTATTCATTAATGCGGTTGAAATCTCCCGTCACCGTACGACATTCATTGCTCATAAGCAACATGGGAGCTCATAAAAAGGATCAGAAGCTTTACTGGATCGTAGAGCAAAAGAAATATCTCCTTTACGCTCGCATGGAGCGCGAAATTTCTCACAAGTTTATATGAAAGTGCACGCACGAAAGGATTTCGCGAAAGTACTCACTCAGAACTATCTCTTGGTGTCATCAGATTAGTATATTTATTTAATGCAAGTACGATGCTTTGATAATAGTTATACTTATAATACACTTCACTTTAACATAGATTTAAACATTTAAAGTGAGCACGGAAAAAGCTCTGTGTCTGCCGTTTTACATTTCATAAAGAAAACTTCTCAAGAACCGGAAAGTGAAAAGCGATTCAAGAGCTAGAAATTCTAAAACTTCAATCTTCCTTCAAAATAAATGGGGCGTAATGACGTTAGGACGTATCGTTGTATGTCACAACTTGTCTCCTTGTAAGTGCGACTTGTGGCTCGTTTAAAATTCTCGGAGATGACATTCAGACGTATGCACCGCAATTTTATACTCGAATGTCTTCTCTAGGGAACCATCAAAGAACACCTTTCTGAGCCATGTCTAATGCAATGTGGGGAAAAGTGTGCCAAGACTTAAATATAATTACCATGATTCCAGTCTTACAATAAGCCAAGACACACATCTAATTTAGTTGCCAGTATAAAAAGACGAAAATAAAACGTACTCAAGTTATCGGATGTAACACCGCAGCCTCTGCGGTGTTACATTCGATAACTTGCGTACGTTATAGTATGAGATGAACTTGAACAAACTTTATCAAAATTTTAATTACTTTCACTAGCGCTCCACCTACAAAGGTATTACTTTTCTATGTAATTTTTAACCCCCGACGGAAAAAGAGGGGTGTTATAAGTTTGACGTGTGTTGCTGTGTATCTGTGTGTCTGTCTGTGGCATCATAGAGTCCAAACGGGTGAATTGATTTCGATTTATTTTTATTTTGTTGAAAGTGTTCTTAGCTATGTTTGAATAAAATCGATTCATCAGTTCAAAAGTTATGGGCGTTCTACTGTTTGAATCGGGGTGTTTTCGCAAGATATCGTGTCATAATTACGTGTTCAATAGATTGCCGATCGAAGTGTATCTACTATGTACTAGATAAATTATGTAGCATGAAATAAAAATGTGTCGGAGGTTTTAAAAATTTTGAAATTTTACTTGTTTTAAATAAAAATAGTAAAATGTTGTATTGAAAACAATGTCAGGCTAACAAAAAGCCACGATTTTTATTTACGATTTTTATTTTATTTTGCAATTAGAATATTCACCTTTTCCATTACCCTCGACCATTTCATAATTAAAAATCTAGAATAAGTTTAAGTCGTTAGCTATTACGAGAGTTACTTATTCACTTAAACTAATAAGATATTTTATTTTGGGTACTTTTTGCCTAGGTCTCTTAGGAGCCTTCACATAAAATATGCTTTGTAATCACAAGTATTTAGCAGTCCAGAAAAATATAATGGAAACAAAGGAATTGACTAATATATAAAAATACATTTTAAGAAACAAGACCGAACTCCGACCCAGATACATTCACAAAAACTCGACTCATCAACGTTTCAACAAAGGGAGTAGGTGGGTACGAAATTAGGCTTCAGAAAATAAGCTTATCTTAGACCCTTATAATCCGAACCCGGAACTTTGATCCCCTCAAAATGGAGCAGTTCTACAGAGATTGACATTTACAGCGTTATCTGTCCCAACAGGCAGCTCGCTTTGAAACTAGCGCGCCCCGAAATATGATCACCATACTGTAAGTCATGGCCGCACACATCAAACGTGACGTCACTCCGATTACGTCATAAAATGTTGTAAAAGTCTTCTTTTGTGCTCAAAGTATTATTTCACTCGTATCTTTCATAAACTCGTTGTTACCTAAGTACGAGTATAACAAACTTAACGCCATACAAGTAATTTGGGGAAATGTGATAATTATGGGAGTATAAAATAACTTTTTGTAGGTACAAGACATCTGCGTTATTACCTCTCCGTCGTTATTTCATGTAAATAAAGAGGGTATTAAGGAAAAGAGTAATTAGTTAAAATATAAAAGCATCCAGCGATACTATATCGGGTTTACTTGATGATTTCCTTGAAATTCTTCATGATATTGTTATTGAAACAGAATGGGCGTTACTTTAAAGTCAAACCAAGGTATATTTAATTGTGGGGTAAGGTAATTAATTCCAATTATTTCTAGTTTGTACCTATTTAATGTGTACCTACCTATAATTATAGGTAGGTACACATTAATTAGTATTATAATTTACAATAAGTAGGCAAGTTTGTCTGTGAGTTACAACTCTTAAACAAACTGTAAATGTTCTGTTGATTGAAGACAATGTTTCAGATTATCACGATCGTCTAATTTTCAACAAAGTATTTATTTGAAAATAGCTTACCCTAGAGACGTTGGCCTGTACAAACTTCAGAACAGTATTTCATTCATTCATTATTGAAGAGAAAATCAGCCAAATCCATCCATCCAGTCGCTCTCAAGTGATGCGCTTACCAATGGACACGGTATTTAATTTATATTTCCGCAGATAAGCTAGATACCTATGAGTAAAAGTAAAAACAAGCTATTATATCAAACGGAAAAAAAAAATGTGTGCAAAATTCCAGCACAACTATATACCGGGCAGGGAGTAAAATTTACACCGGCGGGCTTATTACTTAAGAAACAGTCAGCAATAATAGCGCGATCAAACGCTTTATGTCATAAAAGTCGCAATTAGCAACAGTCTAGGTATGGTAGATCCTACACAATCGTTTGCTAATCGCTCGTTGTTTGTCATATGTACTTATTTCTTAAAAACCGACCAAGTGCGAGTAGGACTCGCCCACCAGGGTTTTTCGTACAATCCTCAGCTTAAAGGTATTATAGACCTGAGTATTTGATATGAATTTCCATTTAATACCTCTACTCGTTCATGAGGAAAGGGGTAGTAAGTTTTAAATTATTAAAAATATTTGTATTATATGATGTAACTAAAATTTACGGTTTTCGCATTTTTTTCTTTATCTGTGCTATAAGACGTTGCTTCGTACCAAATTTCAAGATTCTGAGTTCACGGGAAGTGCCCTGTAGGTTTTGATTCCCTTGCGAGTGTCGGAAATTTGCAGATATTTGCGGCATAAACGGCTGTATCTTTTGATTGCGCTGGCTTAGAAATTTGATTTTTACAGCTTTAAGGGACAGTAGACTTGAGTATTTGATATAAATTTCAGCTTGATACCTCCACGCTTTCCTGAGAAAAAGGTCTTGACAGACAGACAGACGGACAACAAAGTGATTCTATAAGGGTTCAGTTTTTTTTCCTTTCGTGGTACGGAACCCTAAAAACGCCAAAATCTCTAAAACTTCTGTATTGAAGACCAATTATAGCGAAAAAATCGCTATCATTTTGGTCTTGCAAGATAAGTTATAAGCCTATAAGCCTGCGAGACAGGTGCAACTAAATAAAAGATTGGTATAACAGAAGTCCAAAGATCAAATGTAAAATGTCATTCAAATTGACACTGAATCCGTTTTCGCGCTGTGTATTATCGACTAACCCCTTAGCGGCGCGCTATTCGTTTCAAAAAAATGAAAAATCTTTATTCGATTGCTATCTCGTTTATTTGTTCACCTCTCCACTTAATAGGCACTGTACCTCGCTCACTATTTTACGACTTAAACAAACATTTGTTTTGCATATACAGCCGGCAGTATAAAACGGGTTGACTATTGTTTTTTCATGTCTGCAACAATAGGCGTGTACGTATTTGGTTTTTAGTGGATTTAGGTGATTTAGGTTTATAGTAAATATTCAAATAAATAATGTTTCAAAATCAGAAATCTGTTTTTCTTTTATTTAGCCTTTATATCATATGGCATTTGAACGTAAAAAAGTGAGCATACCGTAGCCTTTCTTTGCCTGCCCTTCCCTTGTACTCATAGACCTATTTAAGAAGGAGCTACTTATATATTCCTTATAAAAGTTTATTTCTTTGATCATTAAGGTATTTCGTAAATCACGAGTTATCGTAATAATATTTTCAGTAAGAAGGAATCTAACAATCTTCAAAAACTCAATCACCAGAAGAGCTCAAAGTTACCGATACAGACTTAGAGCAATCATTTTTTTTCTCTTTATATCAAATAGGATTCCAGTAGACAAAATATTATTGGATGAGAAACATCCGAATATGATATTATCTGTATTCTTCATTTAAATGATACAATGTAAAGAAATAAGTCTGTCCTTTTTTATTAAATGTTTTATTGCATAAAACCTATCCCCTTTTAATACCCATCTTCTTTTACAACAACATTTAGAAAAAGAAAACTTATTATTTTATCTAATAATTATGTTTTTTATACTATATTGTTAATATTTACTCGTAAAACTAAGAACGCACGAATACACAATTTGAATGTTATATGAAGTTGACATTTTCTGCATAAGTACGAAACCCATATTAATATAATTTGAAGGGATTAAAGCATCTTATAAAAAAAATACAGGATTTAAAAAGTTTTAATTCATATATCGAAAGTAACCATGACTGTCTTCGATGAAGTATACACAATACAAATGTATTCTTCATCGAAGATGACTGCAGTGTAAATATTTTTTTAAAGTCATTTCCAGAATTTCTAAACTTTATTCGTTAACAAACTGTAATTCCTCCATTCAGTTGAAAACAGTATGAAGTGTCGGACCGGGCCGGTCTATTCAATAACCGACACCACAACACATGGGCTTGAATGGAAGCCATTCAAATTCTCTGCTCACACAAAATTGCTTTGAAATTCTAAAACCGGTTTTATAAACCACAGCTACTATGAACTGACATGAAAATATTCAATTACAACCTCTAAAAAACAATGTACATGAAGTGAGGATGTTCTAGATATGGTAACCAGGTATTTTGGCCCTGGCTACCTCGTTGTCTCATTGTAGTAAGCTTGACTGGTGAGTGTGAGGTCTGTATACGATCCCCAGGCTTAGTATAAGAATGACAAAAGACTCACCTCCAATTGCCTTGATGTAATTTGAGTCTATTTATAAACATTTTTGTGACTATTACCACGCCTTCACCCTAAACGGCAATACAGCTGAGTGATATTCTGAAATGTTTTTGGCTTTCACCCTTAAGGTTACACTATTCGATCAGCCTTCCATACAAACGTCTGGCGATTACTCCATCGTTTGACGATGTACGTTCAAAATAAAAAATGATATCAATTTGTCTCATCATTATCTAGTCCTGTATGGAAACAAAAAGGTAAACAAATATATATTTGAAAGTTATGAGTGTCGAAAGTTCCATATTTCAACACAAATTTTAACGCATATTTTTCGGAAAATTGAAAAGCAGCCGTATAGTGGCTGTTTTTCAACTTTCCGGGATATCAGGGATAAATTAGTAATTCAACAATACAAATCATTTTATTTAAAAAATATACATTTAGTCATTTTTTCATGATATCTAGACTCCCAAAGGTCTGTTTATAAAATTTCGCGCGCTCGTTTTCGTCCTAAATCATCATCCATTTCGCTACGAACTTGCAAAAGTGCTAGTCGTAAGCGAACTAGCTTCTTACTGCTCATCACAGCATCTATCTCTTTCGCACATGTTATTGGATGAGATAGCATGCATTTTAACCCCGCGCACAAAATAGTTGGTGCCGTCGACAAGAGCAAACTTAATTTAGCAGTTCGATCTATGATCTTCGTCAGTTCTATCCCATTCAAACAAGGCTTATAATCCTCATAACGATAAGCTCGCGATTTCATGCTAAGCCACATCCCGTCAGTTGCGACTGCGACTTGTCGGATCTGAAAGTCACCACTCACTCGCCAAATTGTATCTATCGCGCGAGAAATAATCGCCAAACAGTCACTGTTGCTCCAAACGTCTACCATTTGTTTTCTCCCCAGTCGCTGTCGCAAGAAAAGACGCGAGTCGTTTAAGCGAGTAGGTCGTGGCCTAGGGATATAAGTAAGAGAAATGTACTATGTAGGTATATAGTACCAACCTAAGCTCTTAAACATCGTTACAGGCTGATGTATGAAATGTCTTCGAATACGTAATGAGATTATAAGATTAATAATTAGTCTCTGGTAATTAGTAATAGTCAATCCGAGATGAGTGGTTGTTGATATTAATTAATGTTGCGTATTAATCGGACAGTGTTAATCAAGTTAATTGCTACCTGGCTTATAGCATTGTTGGCATTTAATTTCGATGATGAAGTAGAAAATCGATGTACTTCATCAAAAATCAAGTAGCTACATAACCAACTGCTAAGTAATTCATCTAAATGAAGGAAACCAATAAACTATATAAGTAAAATCGTATGATATATATAAAGCTTAGAAATCAGTAAGTACATGTGAATTACATCATCCTGAACATTCACGAGAAAGCACCAAAATCGGGACAAGCGAAAATAAATCCATTACCGTTTCTTTTGACTTCGCCGTAATCTATTAACGGAATGGATAAAAGCGGAAAAGGACCAAGAAAGTGTGTTCTCTAATCGTAAATAACAGCTCATGTGGGTAACACAGAGCCTTCGACGTACCCGTTTTCCTTATGGATCTTAAAAAGACAATTTTAGGCTCACGCTACATTAGAAATGCCCGTAAAATACGCATCTTGTGCACCATTAGCGCAAACTACTGGTCAATAACTGTTAAAAATGTACAGAACATTAGCTCCTGTAACGAGGAAATAAGGTAATGTTTTTCAGGCTTTCTGGGTTTTTTCAGTGCATAGAGCCTACTAAACGACTGAACAATATTCAGCTAAAAGTGGCTGTTATGAATATTCTTAGAAATAAATATACGAACCATCTAATAAAAAAAACCACATATCGAAAAAATAACAAGAGGGTACAGCCTAAGAGAAAATAGAACCCGTGAAGAATAGAAGTCTAGGAATAGCAAAAAATAAAGAAGTGGAAGGCGATACATAAGAAAAACTTGTGAACTACGAGTAGTTTGGACTCAAAGAACCTACAACTTAGAAAACTGTTGCTATGTCTGCATTTTTCTTTGAGGCCATAGATACTTCGATTGCTTAAAAATATATTGAAAGGGTTCTATATAAGTTTCTTTTATTTAATACAAGCTTTGCCACGCGACTTCACTGCAGCTGCCGCCTATGCCACAGAAATCGTGCATTTTAGGAGTAAAAGCCCATAGGCTTTGCCATATCACTCAGGGATTGGTAAAGCTGGGTCGGAACTTCCAAATATTACTTCCAACGAAAAAACTTATAGCTTGGACTACTTCATGGTCTATAGAAACAAAAAAAATACACACATCAACACGGTCTAGGGATATTTCATACTCAATTAAATAACTCGAAAAGTACTGGCCGCATTGGAATCTTTTATACACCGATTTGTTTGTAATTTATCTCAGACTAATTCCAAATTTTTGAAAATTCTTTTGTTTCGGTGGCATAAAAATGTCTTGATGTGTAGGAGAGGGAATTTTCATTTGTGCGAAATTTAGAAAACAATACGAATTACGTTTAGTTACAGTTTTTTTTCGTTTTTAAACGAAAGATAAAGTTAAAATTGAGGTATTGTAGCCATACAACGCCAACATTTCACGAGGGCGGAGATGTTACGAGATGTGGGAATGCTGGAAGCTGGGTCTGTTCAGCGTAATGTTGCTGAGGCCATAGGGGGTCCCTATGGCCAAAATGTAATTTCAAGATTGTGGACACGCTATCATGCCACAAGTGAAGTAGCGGAGAGGCACCGGGGGCCAAGTCGCATCACTACCCCCAGACAAGACCGATTTTTGCAAATTACTGCGCGAGCTCAACCAAATGCAACGGCGACTCAATTGATCCAAAGTGGAACACCAAGTGCTTGTGAGTGACCAAACTGTAAGAATGCGACTGCATGAAAGCAATCTACGCTCTCGTAGACCACTCCGGGTCCCACCTTTACGGAGAGGCAATCGTGGACGACGATTAGAATGGGTTCGGAACCACGTGGACTGGGGCCGTGAGCAATGGTCCAATGTGCTGTTCACGGATGAATCCAGGTTCGGCTTCCATCCAGATTCACGAAGGACGCGTGTTTGGCGAGTTCCTGGACGATGGAGCCGTCTTCAGAACCCTCAGGAAGTTCACCCATACCAAGGAGGAACAATTATGGTTTGGGCAGGAATTCGTCTTGGAGGACGGTCGGATCTCGTTTGGGTGCGGGGCAATATGACGGCAGAACGATACGTCCAACAGGTGCTGGGGCCCGTAATCTTGCCCCACAGAACACAAATGGGGCAAGATTTCCTGCTCATGCACGACAATGCCCATTGACAACCTTGTTCTGAGTATGCCGAATCGTTGCCGATGTGTTATGAACATCATGGGCGCTTTCTCAGACTACTAACTTCAAGTTTATAAACACAAATTAAATGATTTTTCAATATTTTTCAGTTTTTAACTCATAAATTAAAAGTTAATTCATATACGGTTTCCGTCTATGCTTCATTTTTTTTCCATAAAATCCTGAAATTTTAATCGAAGTACCTTAACCATTATTAAAAAAATGGTAGAATATTAAATAACGTATCTTTTAAATATATACATGTCATATAAATAATTAACACATTGATAGCAATTCGCTTTTTTTTAAATATCCCTAGACCGTGTTGATGTGTTTATTATGAAGTTGCTTTGAATTAACAATAACATATTGTCCATTGTTTGGCTAATACTTTATAAATGATGTAGGTACTTAATAAACATCTGAACCTTAAACAACGGGTTGGTCGAGCTATCCCTCACATCCCTCTTTTAAAGTTTGAATGGTTTCGATGCCACCAAGATTGCAGTGACCACTACGCTGAGTCGCAGGCGGTATAGTATAGTGTATAGTGTGATTTCGCTAATAAGAATCTAAATCGCTAATATAATTTGTGGTACCTTTAACATTCTAGTTTACTGAAATTAAAAATATCATCATGGACAAAAATAGATAATCTTAATTCATACAGCTACTTATTTTGTCAGTAAGAATTATGTATCAAGCATTGTTAGAAGTTGAAAACGACTAGATATTACCTAGATACCACGTCTCAACTGCCAGGGCCGCGGCGCTCCAAATCATCTCGGTGTAACAAAATAAAAATGAAGAAAAGAAAATATCTGTTAAGTTTACTGGATGTCTCGGAAAGATTAGCTATTGACGTAAGACGTTACTTTATTATCCTGTTCTGTTTCTGGATGTGTAGATAATTGGCCATTCGCAAACCTATAATAGATAAACAAACCTATAGTATTAGATACTAATGAGTGCAGGGAGGTATGGCAGAGCAAGGAGCTTCACAGACGCACCTACTGGGTCCTACATGGGCCTGATGTAACACTTAGCGTCCGTGGCCTGGCTGCGATTTAGTGACCTTTTCGGGGAAACAGAAGGTTTTGGCTTTGCGATTATGGACGAATTTATGATGATGAACAACTACCGGAAATACATTGTGAAAGACAGCACGGTTGAAATCTGTCAAACATGTCACCGGCCGGGCGGCCGGGGGAATCAATCCCTCACATCTTATTGAGATAATATCGTCATTATCTCCGGTTGTTCTAATTGAGCTCACGGAGACTATTTGTATAGACACAACCTTGTAGCCTGGATTATCCATCAGCAACTTGCTCTTAAATACAATCTTGTGGAATCGGAAGTACTGTGTACTATAGGTACGGTACTTCCACATGACGAGAAACTCGTGAAGGCTGAGAGTGATAAGAAAACTTCGAGTAAGTATCTTGGGATGTGAATACAGCAGTCATTATGCCGATTAATAGTCGTGACGACTAATGGCATAATAGCCAAGAACCTCAACAAACACCTAAAGAAGCTCTCGTTGAGCAGTTTGATCAAGGGTTTGGTCTAAAAAGTGGTACTCCTGTACATGGCACATATAGTTAGGAGGTTCTTCTCTCAGGAGCCCTGACCACCGGTAGCTTGGACCCTGTTCCCGATACCGGTGGGCTACTATTTTTATATTTTAAATGATTTAGGATAAAAATGTAGAATATGTATATACAATGAATAATCCATTATTATTATTAAGCTGTTGAAATAAAATATATAGATACTCGACCTTGATGTGACTTTTTCAATTCATATGTACTTTTTTAAGTTTATCTTGGAAATCACTGTCATCGGTGAATCAAAACATTGTGAAAAAACCTGGACTGATCAAGCGTGGTTATATTTTCTCTTTATGAGAAGAGGTCATTGCCCTGTAGTGGAACAGTAAAAGGCTGGTATTGTTATTAGATATTCGACAGCGTCACCATACCTACTTAAGAAAGAAGAAGACGGAATAAATATTCAGGTTTGTACGGCTGAAAAAATGGCCTCTTATTATACATTAGGAAGGTAGGAGGTTTGATCGCCACATTTGTTCATTGGGTGTCTTATTTATTTATTATATTCTTTATTGTACACCATAATAGTATATTATGCAACTAGTGAATAAAAGACGAATTTAAAGCGAGGGCCATAGATGAATAAAGAGCAAGTGACGGATTCTAACAACTGAATCACGACCGTAGGGAAGTGTTAGAATCCTGAGCGACGCGAGTGATTCATGAATCACTCGCGTCGCTCAGGATTGAATAAAACGGATTAATATCAAGGGCCACGGCCCTTGATATAAATCCGTTTTATTCAAGAGTTACATACTATATTTTATACCATTACTACGAGAAAAAGAAAGATTTAAGCGAAAAGCACCAGGAAAAATAAATTATTAAATAGTTTATTACCTTCCAAATTTACTAAAAATGTGAAACTCTGACCCCTGAGCTATGTCTGATGTGTATTTTAGGGGCCAGTGACCACTTTCGTTACGTTACATAATCTAATATCAGAATTACAATCCAAAAAAGTATTCACTAAACACCTAGACTAAAATCAAAATCATTATTAAAATCCCAAATATAAACAAACTCAAAATTAAATCGATGAAGGAGTTTGAAAGTCGAGTATATTCTTTCCACAAGGAGTTTGTATCGACAGTTTTTGCGCAAGGAGGTTATATAGCATTGAGATGGAGGTTGAATATATACACCAAGTGCTCTAAATTCAAACACCAAAACAATGATTAAAAGTGTTTTTTATTCACTGTTTTCAATGAATAAAATAAGCTTTTTAGAGGGGGAAGGGTATAAAATAAATTAATCAAAAAGAAACATAAATCTAATATACATACAATGGGCGACCTTATCGCATTCCGCGGTCTCTTACAGGTATGGACAGTAATTGCCTGGACATGAATTGGCATGGTACTTGGTGTAACAATAACAGTGTTAAAATGATTTACTATAATAGATACACAGATAAATACATAAGCTATGTAATAGATAAATAAATACATACATAGCCACTTAATATATAGGTAAATAAAAAAGAAATACAAAAATGACGACAATCTATTGATAATTACAGTATCTGTTTGATATCGACAAGCTAAGAAGAAGACAGCGATATATAATGTTCCTTTACGAGTCTTTTGAACACAGGCAATGATTGAGCGCATTTGACAGGCTACTCGTCTGTGGTATGCATTGCCAGATCCAAACCTGAAAATGCATTCCTCAGACGAGTAGCCTGTACAGCAAAGGATTTATCCAAAGAAGTCGTGCAATGCGTTGGCATTTGAAGTCGTAAGTTTTCTGATGACCTAAGAAATCTCGTGTGGGAATCGCAGAGAAACTGGAAACGATTCTTAAGGTAAAGAGGAGTGTAAGGAGTAAATAATTAATTATATAAAAGGAAAAGAATTGGCAACCACATGAGCTTCACACGGAATTCGGAAACATGGTCATATTTGCGCAAACCAAATATGATCCTTACACAAACATTTTGAAGCCGCTCAAGCTTATTTATTTATTTATTTATTATATACTTTATTGTACACCAAGATAAAAACATAACACACGGAAACCTTAAAATAACAACAAACATACAACAGGCGGCCTTATCGCGTTCTGCGATCTCTTCCAGGCAACCCAGAATGGAGAGAGATAGCCAGGACACGACATGGGGTTGAGTAAGGTTAAGATAACAGGGACCAGGTTCTGTAAGGGTAAATCAATGGTGACTATCTGTAGAATCTACATTTACAAAGGAGAAGTTAAATATATACCCAGGCTGATAAAGCTGAAAAAGCCGAAACAAGTAGCACTTACAGTCAACTGATAATTTTCGTTTAGCGATATTTTTGGTGAATGGTCATTACAGACCTTCTGTTAAAAGAGCAGTATCTATACATTCTATACTCTATACAAATAAATACAAATGAAGTAACTGAATGTAATATTAAAATAACAACGTTTTATTGAATGCATATGAAAGTATATACGGTACTAATAACAAATACGATTTTTGTAAGATTTTTGTAGGTCTATCTGTCTGTATTATCCGGGTAAAATCCGAAACGGCTGGACTGATTTTGACAGGACTTTTACTGATAGATAGCTGATGTTATAAGGTGTGACATAGGCTACTTAAATCCCGGCAAAACACAGTTCCAGTTCCGTACAAAACGCCCAGAAAAGAGTTACTTTGACGGCCCCCAAGCAACAAACAAACCTGCGGGCGATCATATTGGCCCTCACAGAGAACGCCCTCCGCCTCCTATCGATGTCCGCATTGTCCCTCAGTTAGATCAGAGGTCACGATATGCCCGAGATATTTGAACTGCTGAACTCTTTTTAACTTGACACCGTTCAGTCTAATAGGTGGAACAGAATCCGGGCAGCTCCGACTCCTGGCCCAAAAGTCAATGCATTTTCTTTGCGTTATAGAGCAAACCGTGCTCCAGCGCAAACCGCTCGCAGACGGATATATTCTATTGTTACTTCTATGCTAATAACGAACAATTGCGTGACTCAATGTTATCCTTAATATTTGAAGGATGATGACAAAAAGAAACATACTTTTTACTATGTGACCTTGTCACTCTCTTTGCCTAGTTTTCTTTCATTATTTAGGGTCAGCTGACCTCGTCATTCTTTGCCAAAAGTGTATATGTGCTAAGTTGTCGAAACATTTCAGTCTGCTTCCTTCATGCCTTTAGCCTTAAGGTTTACGAGGAACATCCAAGTTAGGGAGAGTCTGCAACTCTTGTTAGGATCTGAATCAATCCTCAGGACTTATCTGCCCATATGCTCTTTACTACGCATGTGAGTAAAATAAACAGACATCCTAATCAATTCAACATTGAAATTGCCCATATTAATATTCCATAATTTCAATACAATCCATTCAATACACAATCAATGCCGATACTCGTCCTCTAAAGGCCAATATACAACTGCATCTCAGCAAGTGTAACGCGTCGTAGCTGAAAGGGTTGACTGTTTCAATATGTGCTCTCATCCCATTGGAAGAGCACTTTAAGCCGTCGTTTGATTGAGCGGGTCGTTAGGACGTGTCAAAAGCCTGCAGCATTAATAACTACGACCAAAAAATGTTGAAAGTGTTAGGCAATCGGTCGCAGACGAAAAAGTGCTTTTAATTTTGTCTGGATGTGTTTACTGTAGCTGTGCTGTGCTTAAGGTTGAATTAAAGAGAATATTTAAACGTTCGCTTTTTAAATCGAGGTTACATTCATAGACAATTAGCTTCTGCCAGGGGCCTCACCTGCGTGAATGTCGAAATTAACCCGATGGAACGTATTCATGGGATAAAAAATGTCATATGTGCTATTCCTGACTATGATCTATCTCTGTTCCAAATTGCGTCCAGATCTGTTCAGCCGTTCTGGCGTGAAGAAGTAACAAACACACTCACAAACTTTCGCCTGTATAATATCAGTAGGATTTGCAAAGGAGATTTTGGAAAAAGTTTTATTATGATTTTTTGAAATTTGAAAATTTAAGAGGAAATGTGAGCAGAGAGCTTCGACTGAATTTCCTTAGTAAAAAGTCATACTTCGAAGTTTGGCTCTCGCCTATTTCCTCCTCCAATATTGGACAAATTTAAAAGATATTCCATTAATTGAATAAAAAAGATATATGTGGTGCTTATTATATTATATATATTATTTTCTTTTTTCATTTATTTGTAGTTTTCAAATGTGTACACCTCTGTTGACAGCGCATCTTTTGATGGTACTAGTGCTTCTAAAGATAATGTATCATCAAAAAGGAAAACATAGGCGCACAGAATATTATATGTTTTCTTAAAGATTAATTTACTGGCACGAGCATCGAACCTAGACGCCATGCTCAGTAGTTACGCTTTCAACCACAAGACAAACGAGATAAACTTGTGCATTGAAAATATTTAATGCAAATCACAAAAGCCGTAGTATGTTAATATTCCCTAATAAATTATTAAGGCGAAAACATCAAGGTAGCCCACGAAACTCAACTTACGTTATTTGAAATTCACAGCTCAGTATTAAGTTGTATGAAAATGTTATTCGCGCAAAAAACCTTCGTATTAACCGAAATAAAATCATTAATAAGTGACAATTTCAGCCTCAAATGCCTAATTTAACGAAGTCGTCATTCAAAAAGATAATGGGAATGTAAATAATCATTTCGATGATTGTTCTTTTTATTTCCGAGCCGATGGTAAATGGCCATTTATATTTAAATAAATGATTTATAAAAATGGCCATAACCTAAATAGCAGTGGACAGCACATTGCTCGCAGCACGGATTGTCGATGAAGCTGAGAAATTCGAGTGGCAAAGACGCAACGTTTTAAGGCAAGATGGGCCGATAACCTAGTTGAAGACTTCGGGAGTCCGCTGGATGCAAGACACATAGGAGCAGTCACGAGTGACGACACTTGTGGCCTATTTTCAATAGTGCACTTTAATTAATCTTTTGGCTGAAATGATGATGGAACTATTTGACCTCAATGGTGTTTTTAGGTAGGTAAGATATATGGACACTTCGGATACCCCAATATATGCGTCATGGTTTGTGAACTACACGCCAATTGTAGTTCAAACCATGTCGCATATATTAGATTGTATGTAGGTAATGATTTTAAATAGCTACCCTGGCGCATTCCTCTTAAAAGGAATTAAAAACAATATTAACGTAACTACTTCCAATGTTTCCTGCAACAACGAAGATTTATTGGAGGAAGAGGAAGATTGGAATATTTAATTCGATAAGAGGAATTCTAAGTGGCTTGGCGACTGTAGCGCGAGGTCGAATTAATAGCGAAATATTCTCTAGTGCTTGAAATTCTAAGAAAGCCATCGTACAAACTATTGTTCACAGTGAAGTTGAAAATATTTTCACACTTTGAAAACAAAGGAGTTTATTAATAGTGGCTGACGGCTTGAAATTCAATTTTCACCTGTATGTAGCAGATATTAATATTTTAACAATCGTTTCAGAAAAAGAGTTTAAACCTTTTATGAAACTGCTCAAAAGCTACAGACAATTTAAAAAAAAACACTTGCTTTTACAAATTTCTGGCAAGCGAGATAATAATAAGATTATAACAAACTTAAGAAGTTATTAGGACCCACGTCTAGCTTGCTATCCATATTGACCATTAGTATTAAAGAAAACGACCCACCCCACTATTCTATCTAACGTAGCTATCTACCCTCCATTCCTTTAGTTCTAAATGCACTTTCAAAGTCGTACACACGGTATCCTATAAGTATTCTAGACCGTCTATTTCGTTAACGCTAAAAGTGTCACGTTCGATATAAACACGTTTATTTTTCGTGTTTACAAATCCAGTAATGGTGAAAGTCGCTCAGCCAACATGGTCGGCATGCAACGGCACTCCATTAACGACGCATTATCTCCCTCTGTTGCGAGCACTCCTCATTTTAAAATATCTCTCATACCTAATACTAGAACGCTTTTACCGCACGACTTTTTACTCGATTATAATGTTGTTTAGACGCGGCGGACATTTTTGTTTTGGACGATTCTTTTGTTTTATTCTTCACACTCTCCATGTGAGACAAATGGGTTGGTACATAGAGCAGGGAATCGCAACGCCGGCAGCGAGTAAAGATGCCATTACTTACTAATATATTCGTACTTGTTGGGGCCGAAAAGTTCTAGAGTGGCGACCGCGTACCGGAAGACGCGGTCGCCACTCCATTTGAAGGCCTCCCTCTAGGTAGAGCAACCACCTGGTCAAGACTGCGGGAGTCCGGTGGATGCGAAATGCACAAGATCGATCAGTGTGGCGACGCTTGGGGAAGGCCTATGTCCAGCAGTGGACGTCTTTCGGCTGATATTATGAATGATGATGATGATATTCGTACTCGGTGTTATGTGCGCAGAGCACAAGTTTCGGCTGTGATAGCGATACGCCCGATTTTTTGAGTTAGGAATTTGAATTGGATTATTTATTATGATCTACTTTAGTCAGAAATAAGCTTAAATATTTAAAAGTATTTTATACATTAATTTATATTAAAATTGCATTGTCACGAGAACCAATAGTGTGTGGCAAATTTTAACTCAATCAGACACTGGAAAGTGGGTCAAATTTAACTTGTATGATGTGATTACTGACACCGGGACAGGTGAAAGTAAATAAAAGCTTGTAAAATGGGCATTCTGAAAACTACGAATTCTTTTAAAGGTACGAATTATTCAAAGAAATACGATATGGTCTTTTAATTACATGTAGGGAGACGCACAACGTGAAGCGTATTGCAGAATGTTACAACTTATTTTTAGGGAAGATGAGTTTTTGTCGATTTTTTTTTATTAAAAATGATAAGTACTTACGTATTTCTTGCAAATTGTTTTTTTTTATTTTATACTGTACTGGGCTTTAGAAAATAACCTTGTAATGAAAAGTAAATCCAGGGAAAGTTGCTACTATTTACTTTTTTCCCAAACTTATTCATAATTTTTCTGATTGTCATAATATTTCCAAATGATTATATGCAAGTCCCCACACTCTTAAATGAATTATATTTGGTGCACCCTGGCCACTATAACCACCATTTAATTTTCTTTTGTTTCACAGAAAGTGAAAACATTTTCACGTTTTTAGTCAACCCTACAAATAATCTCAAGTAGTGCTCTGTCCTAACATAAAGCACACACGCCCTCGTCAGCTTCTCGTAAACACTCGATAAAAAGAATAAAATAATTTATTATATGGACCTTAGGATTCGTCCTACAGGACATTTTATTGCCTCGCAGTCAGCGGGCAAGCACAATTCTCACGTAAGCGAATGTACCAGAAGACAACAAATCCTCAGGTCTTTCTAACGTATTAAATACGTAATGAAACTGCTTTGCGACAATATGAAGGAACCAGACTAACTGGACCTCTCTACAAAGACACAGCCCTACACATGTAAAGGCTAGAGGAGACATAATAGGTGCCTTAAAACTACGAACATAAATTTTAATAGTTTTCCAATTTGAATGTAACTAACAACTTGAGATTTTCTTTGGAGCATACTAAAGTTTTAGTATTGTAACTAAGCAGCTTTGGGACTAGAGTAAGAAAAAGAACGATAATTATTAACAGGAGAGATTTACTGAGCAAAATGTGCGTTTAAAAGTTTAACTTCTTTTTATAATAAAGGAGGCAAACGCTGCGGTCCGCTTAGTGCTTAGGAGTTAGCTAACTTAGTTAGCAATTAGTTTTACCTATACTAACATAAGTCTTCTAAAGTTTTGTTATTAGTTCTAATCTCTTAAGGGTAGGTAGTGTCACTTTTACATCTCTTTGATTCATTATTTAACATACAAATAGTGATAGTTTAAATGCAAAAAAAAATATTGTAGTTGACTACATGTACTTTTCATTTCTGAGATTCAAAACATGATTTTGATTGAGATTAAAAAGCAATAATTTAGTAAAATAAACCTTCTACACACCTTTACTGTGACTTTTTTGTCGACTTTACGCACACGCGCCACTGTTACCGCTCGCTTCGCGGTAACAGTGGCGCGTTAAATACGTACTTCGCCGGAACTAGCAAGCCTACAGTATTACATTTAACATACGCAGCATTTAATCTAATATATAGTACACAAGCTTAGCGAATACCTAGAAAAAGCTACAGTTAGTTCGTTGCCCTACGATGCGCAATTTTTTTCACATCAATTGATTCAATCAAACTCAAAGCCTGCGATCCCCTATGGTGCCTGCACCATCGTGCCCCTCGTAGGTATTGAAATAATTATTACTAGCTATACTCGCGCCGCGTATATCTATCCGTTCGATGTTTTAATATTCCGGATTGAAAGTTATTTTATGTTCCAGCAATCGTCCATTCGAAAGACGCGATGTGGAATTCCGTCTATATAATTGGTCGACTGATGGCGGTCAAACCCTTTGCGTGGCCGAATTAACGGGATGAAAGTCAAGAGTGAATAGTTTACTTCTAGGCAAGCGTGCTCCGCCTTCGACCATATCATCACTTAACATCAGGCGAGATAGTGGTCAAACGCTAGCTTATAACGAAAAAAAATTAAAAAGAAAAATGAAATAAATGTGCTATTACGAACTAATAATATAATAATCTATCTCTGTGCCATGATAATTTCGCCCATCCGTTCACCCGTTCTGGTGTGATTGAGGAACAAATATCGATCCATTCATCCATACTTTCGCATTTTTAATATGAGTAGGATCTTACCACTATTAAAACTTAGATTATACAAGTAAAAATTAAAATAATATTTATTATCAGTATGCTACCTTAATATTTTCCACTACATAAAAAATAATCAGTCAGTAGTCCTCACCGTCTAAAGCGTATGGTTACCCTACGAAATTATGAGCGTGTAGTTGCGGGGTCGCGGAGCTGCGGCGCAAGCTCCGCCCAATCGCTCAAGGTCGCTGGGGCTTGTTGTCGCCTTAAGTTTCGCAATTCTTCGGGCTATTTCGGTAACTCTGGTTCTCCTGCGGATATCCTCATTTCTTATGCAATCACGCAAGGGGATTCCGAGCATAGCCCCCTCCAATGCCTCTCGTAGGCAAGGCTCAAGGCTTTCTCGTAGTCCACAACCGCTAAGCAAAGAGGCAGGTAATATACTCTTCGGTCTTCCGTATAACCTGCCGCAGCATATGTCTGTGTTTTACTGTGCTGAAGGCTTTTCGGAATCTGGCTTTTTCGGAAGACTGGAAAACGTCAAACCTGCGCGCGAGGCGATTCGTGATGACTCTTGAAGACAACTTGTAAACATGGCTAAGAAGTAAGAGGGGTACAACTGCCCATAGAATGACTCGATCTCCCTCAGAAGCTCCGGTTTGGCGGATACGATCCAGCCATCGTCAGTCTTCAGTTTCATGAGCTGGCTCTGCCCAATAGCCAGATCCCTTGAAAACACCTTGGAGCCTTTATTTCGCTCTTTTCAAGGAATAAGAGATCCGTCTATTGAGCTGCCGGTATTTGCAAGCCTCATCTGAAGACTGCAGGCACATATCACGCCTCTCCTTCATAAGCTTGAGAGTAGGATCAGAGAGGGTTTTACGACGGTTCTTAAAGAACTTAGACCCAACCGTATGGACAGCTTCCACAAACCCATCGCTGTAATTGTCCACGGTGCTCCCTAGACACTCGAACCGATTCTAGAGTTCGAGCTGAAGCTCTCGGGGTTTTGAATCTGGATATGTGCTGGACGGAGCGTGGACTTCATCAGTCGAGACTTTTCAAGCTTAATATTAATGTTCAATGAGCCTCTTACCATGCGGTGATCGCTCTCGTTATTCACCAAATTGATCACAGAGACATTGAACATTTGCTTCTTGGTTGACACGATGAAGTCTATCTTATTTTTCGTTGCACCATCGTGGCTCTGCCAGGTCCACTTCCCGTGCTCACGCTTTCTGAAAAAGGAGTTCATCATGCCCTCCATAAAACTAGCCAGTAGCTGACCCCTGTGGTTCCGACGTCCAACTCCAAATTGCCCCACTTGCGACTCAGCACCGTCTTGTTTGCCCAGTTTCGCGTTGAAGTCCCCCATGACAACGGTGACGTGAGTTTTGAAACCATGCATGGCTCTAGAAATATTCTCATACATGGTCTCCACCTCGTCATCGGGGTGTGCCGAGGTCGGTGCGTAGACTAGTACTGTCTGCCCGGTTATTCACAAGGGACATGTGGACGATAAACCCGAAACCACCCTGGGACTGCCGGTCACCCTCTCAGAAATAGAGCAAGTTACCGGATTTGAATATCATCGAGTCCTCCGCCTCTCTTCCGATATCAGATAACCCTATAATACTCCATCGTAACCTGCCCAAATCCTCTTCAAGTTTTGTGATCTTCTCGTCGGTATGGAGTGTGCGCGTGTTGTACGTTGCCGGGTCCAGTCGTCGTCGGTGTTTGTTGGGGTAGCCGGATCTCGTCCGGAAATTCTTAGCACCCTTTTGCCATGCCGTAACCTCGACCGCTACCGTAGTCAAGGGTAGGCAGCCTGCCGGGCACTTGGAGCCATTTTCTATTAGTGCTATTCATGGGGGCGGGTTTGCCATTATGGCAAACCCGCCCCCATGAATGCCACGCCACGCTTGGAAGGCGGGTTGTCGATCGTAGTATGGTAGTTACAAATGCACAGATGCATATTTTGCTGCACATTATCTAGTTTGCCCTTAGTCGCCTCTTACGACAACCACGGGAAGACATGAGATGGTGAAATTCTTTACGTTTGACACCATACGGGACTACTGTTATTTGCCTTTTATTATTTCTCACATTTAATTATGTTCGAAACTGTTTAATTTTCCTTTAATAATGTCAGTGGAAAACTCTGCCATATATTTCAGTACCGTTAACATTCTATATTTACGAATTTTAAGTACCTACAATTTATAATATTGCTTTCAAAACGTGAATACATACATATACTTAATTTAACCAACTATGGATTTGGTGCATAAAATAAACACAAAAAAATGTATTTTGGCTCAAATCTCGAAAACCAATGAACATATATGCAGCGCGTTTTTGTGCAAAATTAAACAAGGAATAAATTCGTTCTGAACACTAATTGCAGTAAAATCAAAACTTTACGAAAATTAAGCAAAAAACTGATTTTTGGGCCCTTTTTTTGCTGTGATGTGATTTTTATGGGCTTTTCAGGCAACATTACTACTACAATAATTAACATAATGCCAGTGAAATTTCATAATTAACCATGGCTTTTTTCGTATGTTTTTGTTTTCGTAATTCTGTTCTCGAACGATTTGACCTGTCAATATTTACTTTTCGGCGAGAACCCCAGTACTCGGTGTTATGTCAAGTTGACATCCATCGTCCCAAAACCAATTATTATAGGCTTTAAGAGTGATCCTTCTAATTATAGACCTATATCCGTGCTTCCAGCATTGAGTAAAATCTTTGAAAAAATCATGCTGGAACAGATGTTGTCTCACTTCAATTCAAATGGGATACTGCATAGTCAACAGTTTGGTTTTACGAAAGGTAGGTCGACAACGGACGCGGGAGTAAAACTCATCAGCCACATCTTGGAGGCTTGGGAGAGGTCCCAGGATGCCATTGGCATTTTCTGTGATCTCTCAAAAGCTTTCGACTGCGTCGACCACAACACACTGATCTGTAAATTACACCACTACGGAATTCGTGGAAAATCTGCTGATCTCGTGCTTTCCTATTTATCAAACAGACAGCAAAAAGTAAATGTTAATGGGGCGACGTCCTCCGGGTCTCTAGTCAAGATGGGCGTGCCCCAAGGTTCAATTCTCGGCCCTTTCCTTTTTCTTGTTTACATTAATGATCTCCCTTTTATGATGGCCAAATTTTCGGATATAATTCTATTTGCTGATGATACTTCGCTAATTTTTAAAATAGATAGGCAAGATACGGATGTCATAAATGTCAACGAAAGTCTAATTGTTCTCTCAAAATGGTTCGCAGCTAACAATTTTTTACTGAATGCGAAAAAAACAAAATGTCTTGAACAAATGTACCACAACGTGACCTAAACTTAAATCTTGACGGCAAAAACCTTGAAGTTATAACGGGAACTGTATTCTTAGGTATTACTATCGATTCAAAATTGCAGTGGGGCGCGCACATTAGAACTCTTTCGGGTAGATTAAGATCAGCTGCATATGCAGTAAGGAAAATAAGGCAGTTAACCGATGTAGCCACAGCTAGGTTAGTATACTATGCTTATTTCCACAGTATTATGTCTTATGGAATTCTGCTGTGGGAATCAGCAGCAGATGTTGACTCAATTTTCATCTTCCAAAAGAGGGCAATCCGCGCTATCTATAAAATGGGTCCTCGCGAGTCCTTCAGAGATAAATTTAAAGAGATCGATATACTGACTCTACCTTCATTTTATATTTTGGAATGTATTTTGTATGTCTGCAAAAATCGAGGGCTTTTCAAAACTAGAAGCGACTTCCATAATTTAAATACACGCAGTAAGAACGAAATTGTAATACCCAAATTCAGATTAACTAAAACTAGCAAGTGTTTTCTTATAAACATTATACGCTTTTATAACAAGTTGCCAAAGTCAGTTATAGAACTGACCGATGGAAGGTTCAAAAACTACATCAAATGTATCCTTGTTAAAAAAGCATATTATAAAATCAAGGACTACGTTGAAGATAAAAACATTTGGCCTTAGCTCCTTCTGCGCATGCAGATTCCCTGGTAACTTGTAAACGGCACAAATATGTGGATGTCTCTAACTATTCTCAATCTCATTTTTTCTTTCCTTCTTTTAATTAGACTTTTTAAAATGGTTTTCAATCATCTTTAAAGCCCTTTGCTAAGAATAGTTACAGCACTGATAACAAAATTTGTGCAAAATGTTAAATTTAGTCTTGTTATACTTATTTTTATTATTTTTTACCTTTGTATAGATTCTTTTACCGATTGTTTTGTGAATGTGTGAACATTGTAGGCCTTCTAGATGCTAGTTAACATTTGTTAACTTTTTTATATAATCTTTTTCTTTTTTTTTAGTTTCTTACGACTTATTGTCATAATTCGGGCCTACGTTGTCCCCCCATATCTAAGTACTAATGCTGTAACATGTAAATATTGTAAAACCAAACCATTTTTAAAAGAGTAACCATGGAGTTTCTTGCCGGTTCTTCTCCATAGGAAACGACAAACCCGAACCGTGCACATTTTGTCGACGTTTTATAAGTGCCCATGTAGGCCTATGTGAAATAAAAAAAATTATTTTGATTTTATAAGGCGACGACAGGTAAATGTCACCGCGAGAGGTTCTAGCTGTTAAGATTATTACATAAACCGTTAACTAACTAATTATTTTAATCACTAGGTATCCGTCATCATTTTGATAGCCCTTGCCTTCTGTGAGATATTGTTGTGGGCATTTAGCTTTCATGAATGCAACGTCATGTTTAACCCCTTGTATGCCGTAATTAAATGAAATATTTAGTCATAGAACATAAAGTCGTTTTTTTTTTAAATATAATTTATTAATTTAATCAAAGTATGTACCATTGCTATTTATGCACTTTTGCCATCATATAGGTAGTAGATTGATCCCTTTATTAAAAAAACCAATCGGACGGGAATCAATAAAATCTTTGAAGGCGCTTTGGACTGCCCCATCGGAGTTGAATTTTTCCCTTGCAAGAAGTTATCCAAATTTTGAATAAAATGGTAATCTGTTGAAGCAAGGTCCGGGAAGAACGGTGGACTTAGACATTCCAATTGAAGCTCCTCTAATTTGGTAGCCGTCCGTTGTGCAGTGTGTGGTCTAGCGTTGTCCTGAAGCAGCAGTGGCCTAGAGTGATTGACCAGCCTCGGCTGTTTAGCAGCTAGCTTTACCATCAAGGGTATCAGTTGCTGACAATAGACATCCACCGTAATCGAATGGTCAGATTTAAGAAAGCTGTAGTGAACGACAACCGGCACTAGACTAGAGACTTTTGACAATTTTCGCTTGGGGCTGGATTTGGCTGGTTCGCCAGGGTTCAGCCACTGCAATGAGCGTTTCCGATTATTTTACAGGATCTACTTTTCATCACAGGTAATGATTCAATTTAAAGTCCCTTCATTATTGAGCCGGTTATGTAATATAACGCAGTAGTCGACGCGCCTTTGTCGGTTTGCTACACTCAATTCATGAGATAGGTACTCGTAAATAACGCGATATTTCAAGTTTTTTATTTTGTAAACTGAGTAAAAGAGGGAAAAACAAATTAATTACGGTTTTCCAAACACAAAAGCATGAGTAAATAGCTGTATAAATTTTAAATTGGAATTCCAAACCAAAGAGGAGATATTTGAGATCAAAGTGGCCAGTACGACAAAACGCCAATTTCATAGGTAAGGACCAAATAAATAAAAAATCTTACTCATATTATAAATGCGAAAGTAAAAACGATGGATGTATGTTTGTTACTCAATCACGCCAGAACGGCTGAACGGATATGGATGAAATTTGGCACAGAGATAGATTATAGTCTGCAAGAGCACTGTTACTTTTCAAACCGGTATAACGTTCCCTTGGGAAGATAAAACACTTTTCAAGCCGCTGACAGAAGCTAGTATTAAAATTTTTCTATTTATATAACTTAGGACATTTTTTTAAGTTTTATTCATAAGTGATCTATAAATATTAATAATAGCATTGCGATAAATCATATTATTTTGTGAATAGTTTAAAAATAACACTCTAACATATCAATTTAATTTTCATCCAATTTTAACTGAAATGTATTAGGTCGTAGAAAACTACTCTGAGAAGTAACAATTAACTAAACATAGTCGTAAACATAACAATGCAACCATGCAGGCATCAAAAACACCCTTACCACATCCTTTAATGCAACCTTTACTCAAAAATAAATCGCCTTACGAGCAATAACTTGTAAAGTAACGCAAAAGGCCCATAATATTGTTAAAATTATTCCTACACCGTATACCATCCCCGCTTCGAAAGCAATATTTCACCGTATTTGACTAAAACCCTTGATGGGTACGCGGCATGACTTCGATTTTTACTTAGCTGTAATAAGTATTCAGGAAGCGTACCTAGAAGTAAGCTTCGCAGCCCGCAGCATCGTACGGGGCTATGTGGGGTTATATCAAATTCATGAGCAGTTTCTGTACCTACAAGCTTCTTAAAAAAATGTCAGGTAAAACGAAATATCTTCGTCGTATCAAGTCAACTCAGCTAGTGATACCGGCGCGAAAATATCAAGTTTTAGAACGTGTGCCAAATTTTCATTTACTAAGGTACCGGTTATGCTTACTAATAAAGCTCTAGGTATACTTAAATTTTCCTATATTTTGTGTAAAGGGAAATACTCGTATTTTTTCCGATGAACATGACGTTTTAATTACGAGATAGCACGCAAAACAAGGTAAGACCCATATCATTATGCAAGTAATTTGTGATGTCACAACATATATTACAAATAGGGTAAAATCTATTTTATGCGAGATTCGAAAAAACGATAAACCCGAGGGGTCGACAACAAATCATGGCTGTTCAGGGCATGGGGACAGAATGACGGCAATGTTTGTTAAACCTCGATAGCGACACTTTTGCACAACAAAGCAATCTCCGGGGATGAACTCATCAACACTGACACGGGATCAAATATTCAAAGCACCATTGAGATTATTGATGCTATATTTCATCTTCATTTAATAAAGCAACGCGATTTAAAGATTGAAACAACTTTTATCCTGTTTGACTGGCACCCGCTTCAGAGAAAATTGACTTTAACAAACTTCTGCAACATTTGTACCGTTACAATCACGTAGATAGGTAATTTTGCCAAGTTTTTATTATACATACAATAATAAGTTCGGTGAGGAAACTTTTAGACAACATTTTTGCGTTTATTGCCAAATGTTTTCGTATAAATTAAGCAACGTTAAAATTGCCGTTTGTACTTTGACCCGTTTGAACCTTAAAGTTATGTCATTTAAAAGGAGGTTGTTGTTTAACTACAACAGAAAACAATGTGCCAATTAAGGATACCTTGTTCCATAAGGAAGGAAACTATAACACGAATTTTATGGATCAATCACTAAAGATGGAGATATCTTTGAACCGAATCGTAAAAACTGTTTCACACCCCGTAAGCATAAACTCAATACAACTACACACGCCTGAGTCAATCTCAACAAAACGTTATTAAATCTAAATCTCGTGGACAGGCAATCACGATGCCCATGAGGACAATACCGCTCGCATGTGCCAATAAGCCGACGAAATTGTTCCCAACAATTTATATTTAATCGTTAAGAATCTAAATCAAGAGTCACGGGAGGACGTGTGAAATTAATTACGTAGCAATAAAGAGGGATTGAGAGGCAGTAATAAAGTAAAGGCATCGAACGATGGTAGCTTACGGACCGCTCGTGAAAGAAATCTCAATTCTCTATTATAACCAACTGACGGCGAGAAAGTAACTGTTTTGAATGATGCTCGAGGAATAACTTATAATAATATCAATTGGATAGTTAATGATTTTTTAATGAAAGAAAATGAGACTTAAGGAATAAGAACAATGCCTTTGATCAAATACCAGATTTTATGTAATATAAGGACAAAACTGAAGGTAAAAGTAATGAGAAAAGAATCAGTCATGCCCATATTTGAAACGAAAACAGCCCACAAAGAAACCTTACTACAGGGGCCTTTGTTTAAATAATTAATAATGAAAATACATGAGCGAAATCAAATTACTATGGACGTCATTTATTAAATTATTCGTTAATAATCCTTAAAGTATTCAGTAGCGACGAACCGCTCGTAATATTATTTCCCACTTGAGTATTACAATCCGGTTCATGTTAATAATTGTGTACGCAGAGGATCCTTTAAGAACATGGTTGAATAAGTGCATAAATAAAAAATAAACAAGTTTTAATAACTCATGCTTTTTAAACTACATAATTTATCTAGTAGTAGACACGCTTCGATCGACAATCCATCGAAATTCGATACACGTAATTATAACACGATATCTTGCGAAAATACCCGGCTTCATAGAGTAAACTGCGCATAACTTTTGAATGGCTTAACCGATTTCATCAAATATAGCTAAAAACGCTCTCGATCAAGTGCCCTTTCAAATAAAAAAGCTAAAAACAAAATCTTTTCATCCGTTTAGGAGTTACGATGCCATAGAGAGACACACAAATACACATCAACACACGTAAAATTTCCCTCTTTTTCCGTCGGGAGTTATAATATGTTCTACTGGCAAAACATTTATAAACCGAATACAGTTTACAAAAAGAATCCACCAGAATATTATGTGGATTTTTCCAAAGCCTAACCAAAGCTCATGGAAGTATATACAAAGCATCAGTTTACTAACTTTATCCGGTATAAGTTGGTTTATCCTGTTCTCTATTGGTTCAGAGGCCTCTCGCCCGGAAAATTACATCTCTCTCTCTAAAAGATAGAATACTATTATTTTATAGATTAATAAAAGTTTATAAAGACTCCAAAGGCTGAGTTTTGTGATTTGGTTTTTTGAATTGGGTAAAATGTAGACAAAACAAAATTTACTTTTTATAGTGGTTTAAAGAATCGTATTCTAAGTTAGTAGGTAGGTACACATTAAAATGTTTATCTTTACTAAAGTAAAGATAAAATCTTTCCAAAAATGACGACTCGAGAATGTTCGACCACTCGAACCCTAACACGAAATCAGTATTTTGAAATTGTAACTTTATCAAAGGATAAGTATTAAAGACAGTTTTCAAAATAAATTTTGCTGAGAAGCCTGATCCTCAATCTAGAATTTACCAACCTTGAAGCTCAAAATTTAATTAGTTTTTTAGTAACCAAAAAATCACCTCAGTAATTTCCTTTTTTATCGTCAAACCCAAGCAAATTTTACCTAAGCCATTGTGTCAGTACCTACCTATATGGTACCTAGATTTCCTTATTACATCTTGCAAATTCTTATATTCGCCCGGGTCAATGCCATCAGCAGAAAAACTTCTGTTTTTCAGTGACACAACCGCACAGAATCATTCCCATTAATTTGTTGTCTCCGTCACACTTGATAAATAGAACACACACAGAAATGGATTTCTCCAGTTAAGACGAAACCCATCTCTTTCCCACCTACTGTTTTAGAAAATTAAGAACTGCAAACTTTTTACTTCACATATTATATTTTGAAACAAAATCTTGAGTCGTGGTTTATGTATGCTCGTCGTTTGACATTTGAGTTTGCGTAGCACCGTATATTTTATTCATAACATTTTGTTTGTTTTATCTTACTTTATTTTTGAAATTAACTAATAGCTCACCTTTAAAGTAGGTTTTTTGTTGGTGATATTATGTTTGGTAATATTGCAAAGTTGTGTAAAAAATGGTATGCCGCATCACTTTCACATATTCGTCAAAGAGAGATTTTTTTCTGAAAAGTTACACAATATTACAGAAAAATCTGACGTTCTAAAAATGCCACTTTTTCATGTCTACTAAATTTAGTTTAGTACATACAATCCGATAATATTGCCGCTCGCGGCTCCACCCGCGTGAAATTAGTTCTTTATAAACTATAGCCCATGTGTTATTCTGATGTATAAGCTATATTACTGTACAGTTTTATCAAAATCTGTTTCGTAGTTTTGCATTAAAGAGTAACAAACTTTAACATTTATAGTACTAGTAAGAAGTAAGATGTGGCCAACGCAAATAGATCAGAAGGGCGGTAAACCGCACTGCTAGCAAACCGGTAACCGGCTATTCATTAATGCGGTTGAAATCTCCCGTCACCGTACGACATTCATTGCTCATAAGCAACATAGGAGCTCACGCTCAAAAGGATCAGAAGCTTTACTGGATCGTAGAGCAAAAGAAATATCACCTTTACGCTCACATGGAGCGCAAAATTTGTCACAAGTTTATATGAAAGTGCACGCACGAAAGGATTTCGCGAAAGTACTCAGAACTATCTCTTGGTGTTGCCAGATTTGTATATTTATTTAATGCAAGTACGATGTTTTGATAATGGTTATACTTATAATACACTTCACTTTAACCTATATTTTAACATCTAAAGTGAGCACGGAATAGTACATTATTGCAAAGGCCGGGCAATCTGCAATTGCAGGTCGAGTATGACTAATACGAGACAGGCAATTGCCATTTCCGCCGAGGCATATATAGTGCTTTTCTCAAAAGAATGCAGGGAAATAAAACATATTTTTTATATTATACATTTAATTTATTAAAAGTTACAACAACATTGCTGGAGCGTTGTAATGTTTCAAATTCAAAAAACGCTCCAGCAATGTATTTGATCAACATTACTGGTGCGTTGTAAAATTCCAAATTCAAAAAATGCTCCTGCAATGGATTTGATTTTCTTTGTTGTTAAATTTGATAATTCGCGTGTTATAATATATATATAATATTTCTATGCAGACAGAGGTTTTTTCTCAAACATGCATGTTTGAGGAAAAACCTCTGTCTGACGTTATACATCTCATAAAGAAAACTTCTGGAGAACCGGAAAGTGTAAAGCGATTCAAGAGCTAGAAATTCTAAAACTTCAAACTACCATAAAAAAAATTTGGACGAAATGACGTTACGAGGTATCGTTGTATGTCACAACTTGTATCCATGTATATACGACTTGGAGCTTGTTTAACGCACCGCACTTTTATGCTCGAATATCCTCCCTAGGGAACCATGCTGCCAAGATCACCTTGCTGAGCCATGTCTAATGCAATGTGGGTAAAAGTGCGGCAAATATAACTACTATGATTCTAGTCTTACAATCAGCCAAGACACACATCTAATTTAGTTGCCAGTATAAACAGATGCAAATAAAACGTACACAAGTTATCGAAGGTAACACCGCAGAGGCATGAGATGAAATTGAACAAAATTTATCGAAAATGTATCTTGTAATAAAATGCCACCACTTTCACTAGCGCTTCATTTACAAAGGTATTCCTTTTCTATGTAATTTTTAACCCCTGACAGAGAAAGAGGTGTGTTATAAGTTTGACGTGTGTTGCTGTGTATCCTGTGTGTCTGTGTGACTAATTTGTAAAAATACATTTTAAGAAACAAGGCCAAACTCCGACCTAGATACATTCACAAAAACTCGAATCATCAACGTTTCAACAAAGGGAAGTACAAAATTAGGCTTCAGAAAATAAGCTTATCTTAGACCCTTATAATCCGTACCCGGAACTTTGATCCCCTCAAAATGGAGCAGTTCTACAGAGATTGACATTTACAGCGTTATCTGTCCCAACAGGCAACTCGGTTTGAAACTAGCGCGCCCCGAAATATGATCACCATACTGTAAGTCGTGGCCGCACACATCAAACATGACGTCACTCCGATTACGTCATAAAATTTTGTGAAAGTCTTCTTTTGTGCTCAAAGTATTATTTCACTCGTATCTTTCATAAACTCTTTGTTACCTAAGTACGAGTATAACAATCTTGAAGCCGTACAAGTAATATGGGGAAATGTGATAATTATGAGAGTATAAAATAACTTTTTGTAGGTACCTACAAGATATCTGCGTCATTATTTTATGTAAATAAAGAGGGTATTAAGGAGTGAGTAATTAATTAAAATATAAAAGCATTCAGCGATAATATTTCGGGTTTAATTGATGTTTTCCTTGAAATTATTCATGATTGTTATTGAAACAGAATGGGCGTTATTTTAACGTCAAACCAAGGTATATTTAATTTCGGGGAAGGTAATTAATGCCAATTATTTCTAGTTTATATCTATTTAATGTGTACCTAACTGTAACTATAGGTAAATTATAATTTACAATAAGTAGGAAAGTTTGTCTGTGAGTTGCAATTCTCAAACAAACTGTAAATGTTCTGTTGATTCAAGACAATGTTTCAGATTATCACCTCAAGATCGTCTTATTTTCAACAAAGTATTTATTTGAAAATAGCTGACCCTAGAGACGACCAAATCAGCCAGTCGCTCTCAAGTGATGCGCTTACAAATGAACACAGTATTTCATTTATATTTCCGCAGATAAGCTAATATATCAAACGGCAAAAAAATTGTGTGTAAAATTCCAGCTCAACTAAATACCGGGCAGAGAGTAAAATTTAAATTGCAAGCTTTAATTACACACAGACACCGGCGGGCTTATTACTTAAGATACAGCAATCAGCAATGATCGCGCGATCCAACGCTTTATCTAAAGTGTAGGTATGGTAGGGGACCTACCATACACAATCGATTGCTAATCGCTCGCTGTTTGTCATATGTACTTATTCTTAAAAACCGGCCAAGTACGAGTCGGACTCGCGCACGAAAGGTTCCGTACTATTAT
The DNA here is from genome assembly GCA_964057195.1 of Orthosia cruda. Lineage (NCBI taxonomy): Eukaryota > Metazoa > Arthropoda > Insecta > Lepidoptera > Noctuidae > Orthosia > Orthosia cruda. The sequence continues at coordinate 13,845,797 of OZ059832.1, read as the reverse complement.
CGCAAAAAACGGCAAATCAAACACGTTTGTTGTATGGGAGCCCCACATAAACATTTATTTTATTCAGTATTCAGTATTTGCTGTTACAGCGGCAACAGAAATATCTTATCTGTGAAAATTTTAACTGCCTAGCTATCACGCGTCATGAGATACAGCCTGGTGACAGACGGACAGTGAAGTATTAGTAATAGGGTCCCGTTTTTACCCTTTGGGTACGGAACCCTAAAAACACCAAAATCTCTAAAACTTCTGTATTGAAGAGCAAGTATTGCGTAAAAGTCGCTATCATTTTGCTCTTGCAAGATACGTTATAAGCCTATAAGCTTGCGAGACAGATGCAACTAAATAAAAGCTTTATAACAGAAGTCTAAGATCAAAGATAAAATGTCATCCAAATTGACACTGAATCCGTTTTCGCGCCGAGTATTATCGACTAACCCCTTAGCGGCGCGCTATTCTTTTCAAAAATACGAAAAGTCTTTATTCGATTGCTATCTCGTTTATTTGTTCACCTCTCCACTTAATAGGCACTGTACCTCGCTCATTATTTTACGACTTAAACAAACATTTGTTCTGCATATACAGCCGGCAGTATAAAACGGGTTGACTATTGTTTTTCATATCTGCAACAATAGGCGCGAACGTATTGGGTTTTTAGTGGATTTAGATGATTTAGGTTTATAGTAAATATTCAAATAAATAATGTTTCAAATTAAAATTATTATAATCCTAGAGAAATTCAGAAATCTGTTTTTCTTTTATTTACCCATCATTTGGCATTTTAACGTAAAAAAGTGAGCATACCGTAACCTTTCTTTGCCTTCTCTTGTACTCATAGACCTATTTAAGAAGGAGCTACTTATATATTCCTTATAAAAGTTTATTTCTTTGATCATTTAGGTATATCGTGAATCACGAGTTATCGTAATAATATTTTCAGTAAGAAGGAATCTAACAATCTTCAAAGACTCAATCACCAGAAGAGCTCAAAGTTACCGATACAGACTTAAAGCAATATTTTTTATTCTCTTTATATCAAATAGGATTCCAATAGACAGCTATGCATAATAGACAGAATATTATTGGATGAGAAACATCCGAATATGATATTATCTGTATTCTTCATTTACATGATACAATGTGAAAAAATAAGTCTGTCCCTTTTTATTAAGTTTTTTATTGCATAAAACCTATCCCCTTTTTATACCCATCTTCTTTACCAATAACATTCCGAAAAAGAAAAAAAACTTATTTTAGTTAATAACTATGTTTTTTATACTATATTGTTAATATTTACTCGTAAAACTAAAAACTCACGAATACACAATTTGAATGTTTTATGAAGTTGACATATTCTGCATAAGTACGAAAACCAATATTAATATAATTTGAAGCGATTAAAACATCTTATAAATAAAATACAGGATTTAAAAAAGTTTTAATTCAAATATCGAAAGCAATTATGACTGTAGTGTAAACATTTTAATCATTTCCTGAATTTCTAAACTTTATTCGATAACAAACTGTAATTCCTCCATTCAGTAGAAAACAGTATGAAGTGTCAGACCGGGGCGGTCTATTCAATAACCGACACCACAACACATGGGCTTGAATGAAGCCATTCAAATTCTCTGCTCACACAAAATTGCTTTGAAATTCTAAAACCGGTTTTATAAACCACAGCTACTATGAACTGACATGAAAATATTCAATTACAATCTCTAAAAAACAATGTACATGAATGAAGTTGAAAGGATGCTCTAGATATGGTAACCAGATATTTCGGCCGTGGCTGCTTCGTGGGTCTCATTGTAGTAAGCTTGACTGGTGAACGTGAGGTCTGTATACGCCCCCAGGCTTAGTATGAGAATGACGAAAGACTCGCCTCTGGTGTAATTTGAGTGTACTTAAAAACATTGTCTGTGACTATTACACACTTTTACCCTGTACAGGAAAAAAACTAAGTAATGCTATGAAGTAGTTCTATCTATGGTATCCGTCAGTTCTATCTCATTCTAACAAGGCTAAAACACTCTTAACAATAAGCTCGCGATTTCATGCCAAGCCACATCCCGTCAGTTGCTACTGCTACTTGTCGGATCTGATAGTCACCACTCACTCGTCAAATTGTATCTATCGCGCGAGAAATACTCGCCAAACAGTCACTGTCTCTCCAACCGTCTTCCATTTGTTTTCTCCCCAGTTGATGTCGTAAGACAAGACGCGAATCGTTTAAGGCCAAGACCGTGCCCCGTCAGGGGCTCAAAAAAATATCGTTGTGTACATTTTATATGAACTCGTTTACACACGTCCTAGCACGTGCCGTGCACGGGCCGTGCACGGGCCAGTGACGAAGCTTCAATGATTGGGCCCGGCCCTGTCACGTCCCGGGCACGGCCCTGATATGTGTCGACCTTTAAACGAATAGGTCGTGGCCAAGTGGCATAAGTAAGAGAAATGTACTATTTAGGTATCTAGTACCTACCTAAGGCCTTAAACATCGTTACAGGCCGATGCAGATGTATGAAATGTATTTGAATACATAGTGAGATAATAAGATTAATAAGCTGTGTGCAGTCTCTAGTATTAGTAATAGTCAATCCGAGATGAGTGGTTGTTGATATTAATTAATGTTGCGTATTAATAGGACAGTGTTAATCTAGTTAATTGCTACCTGTCTTAGAACCTTGTTTGCGTTTAATTTCGATGATGAAGTAGAAAATCGATGTAAGTAATAAAAATGCAAGTAGCTACATGTCAAACTGCTAAGAAGCTCATTTAATTGAAGGAAACCAAAAAACTATACAAGTAAAATCGTATGATATATATAAAGCTTAGAAATCAGTAAGTACATGTGAATTACATCATCCTGAACATTCACGAAAAAGGACCAAAATCGGAACATGCGAAAATAAATCCATTACCGTTTCTTTTGACTTCGCCGTAATCTATTAAAGGAATGGATAAAAGCGGAAAAGGACCAAGAAAGTGTGTTCTCTAATCGTAAATAACAGCTCATGTGGGCAACACAGGGCCTTCAACGTACCCGCTTTTCTTATGGCCCCTAAAAAGACAATTTTGGCTCACGCTACATTATAAAATACACATTGAACATCTTGTGCACCATTAGCGAAAACTACTGGTCAATAACTGTAAAAAATGTACAAAACATTAGCTCCTGTAACGAGGAAATAAGGTAATGTTTTTCAGGCTTTCTGGGTATTTTCAGTGCATAGAGCCTACTAAACGACTGAACAATATTCAGCTAAAAGTGGATGTTATGAATATTCTTAGAAATAAATATACGAACCATCTAATAAAAAAAACCTCATACCGAAAAAATAACAAGAGGGTTCAGCCTAAGAGAGAATAGAACCCGTGAAGAATAAAAGTCAAGGAATAGCAAAAAATAAAGAAGTGGAAGGCGATACATAAGAAAAACTTGTGAACTACGAGTAGTTTGGACTCAAAGAACCTACAACTTAGAAAACTGTTGCTACGTCTGTATTTTCTTTGAGGCCATAGATACTTCGATTGCTTAAAAATATATTGAAAGGGAAATATATTATATATAAGTTTCTTTTCTTTTATTCCAAGCTTTGCCACGCGACTTCACTGCCGCTGCCGCCTATGCCACAGAAATCGTGCATTTTAGGAGTAAAAGCCCATAGGCTTTGCCATATCACTCAGGGATTGGTAAAGCTGGGTCGGAACTTCCAAATATTACTTCCAACGAAAAAACATATAGCTTAGACTATTTCATGGTCTATAGAAAAAAAAATATGTAGTGGCTTTGAATTAACAATAACATATTGTCCATTGTTTGGCTAATATTTTTTAAATGATGTAGGTACTTAATAAACATCTGAACCTTAAACAACGGGTTGGTCGAGCTATCCCTCACATCCCTCTTTTAAAGTTTGAATGGTTTCGATGCCACCAAGATTGCAGTGACCACTTAAAGTGGACATACGCTGAGACGCAGGCGGTGCAGTGCAGTGCAGAATTTGTAAAGTATAGGTCGACTTAACTTCTGGCCCTGTATAGTGTGATTTCGCTAATAAGAATCTAAATCGCTAATATAATTTGTGGTACCTTTAACATTCTCGTTTACTGAAATTAAAATATCATCATGGACAAAAATAAATAATCTTAATTCATACAGCTACTTATTTTGTCAGTAAGAATTAAGTATCAAGCATTGTTAGAAGTTGAAAACGACTAGATATTACCTAGATACCACGTCTCAACTGCCAGGGCCGCGGCGCTCCAAATCTTCTCGGTGTAACAAAATAAAATAAAAATGAAGGAAAGAAAATATCTGTTCAGTTTACTGGATGTCTCGAAAAGATAAGCTATTGACGTAAGACGTTACTTTATTTTCCTGTTCTGTTTCTGGATGTGTAGATAATTGGCCAAACACAAACCTATAGTATTAGATACTAATGAGTGCAGGGAGGTATGGCAGAGCAAGGAGCTTCACAGACGCACCTACTGGGCCCTACATGGGTCTGATGTAACACTTAGCGTCCGTGGCCTGGCTGCGATTTAGTGACCTTTTCGGGGAAACAGAAGGTTTTGGCTTTGCGATTATGGACGAATTTATGATGATGAACAACTACCGGAAATACATTGTGAAAGACAGCACGGTTGAAATCTGTCGAACATGTCACCGGCCGGGCGGCCGAGACTATTTGTATAGACACAACCTTGTAGCCTGGATTATCCATCAGCAACTTGCTCTTAAATACAATCTTGTGGAATCGGAAGTACCGTGTACTATAGGTACGGTACTTCCACATGACGAGAAACTCGTGAAGGCTGAGAGTGATAAGAAAACTAAGTATCTTGATCTGGTTCGAGAGGTTGTTGACATATGGGAAGTGAATACAGCAGTCATTATGCCGATAGTCGTGACGACCAATGGCATAATAGCCAAGAGCCTCGACAAACACCTAAAGAGGCTCTCGTTGAGCAGTTGGATCAAGGGCTTGGTCTTAAAAGCGGTACTCCTGTACATGGCACATATAGTTAGGAGGTTCTTCTCTCAGGTTCTTGGCCATCAGGCCGTTGGCCGTAATGACAATCGGCACAATGATCGCCGAGTCCACATTCCACATGTCGACAACCTCGTGTGCTAAGTCGAGATACTTAATTTGTTTCTCTTTCTCAGCTTTCACGAGGTTCTCGTCATGCGGAATGGTGACATCGATTATCATTGTGCGGCGCGCTAATCGGTCTATCACCACTATATCTGCTCTAATCGGTCTATCACCACTATATCTGGCCTATCACCACTATATATGTTGGCCATTATTATTATTAAGCTGTTGAAATAAAAATATATAGATACTCGACGTTGATGTGACTTTTTCAATTCATATGTCCTTTTTTAAGTTTATCTTGGACATCACTATCATCGGTGAATCAAAACATTGTGAAGAAACCTGGACTGATCAAGCGTGGTTATATCTTCTCTTTATGAGAAGAGGCCATTGCCCTGTAGTGGAACATATTCATACATACATATTCTTTATTGTACACCATAATAGTAGATTATGGTACAAGTGTGTAATGTTAGTGATTACGGCTGAGGCGCCATTGAGACCCGAGCCGCCAGGTGAGGGTCTTAAGAGAGCCGAGGACGGTAATCATACACACGTGTATCATACGACGTTTTTCAACACACTTTCGAAGAAAATAATACTAAAAAATCATTTTCAACTGTGAAAACAAGTTGAGAAAAATTTTCGCCATGGCGGGAAAAAAATATCAGTTTCCCTATGCGCGCGTATCTAACAATGGCGATCGGCCATAGACTAAAATAATGAGGTTCCTCTTTTTTTGGCTTTTCGCGGAAAGTGTTTTAGCCACAAACAAAATGGGGAATTTCAAGTTTTCTTTATTACAGAGAAAAACAAAAGTTATATTTGAGTGAAGGTTTTATTTATTAAACACTTACAAGTTGAAATTATCTATTTAAATACGAAGTTGCATGAAATGAGCAAGCAATAGGTACATTAATTTATTTGTACTATTGAGCACGATCTTTTTTGTATCGAAACTTCTTTAAGAACAAAGCAACTCAACCTTCTTCTTCTTCCACCTCGCCACTTCCCGTTACTCGGGGTCGGCTTTCCTGGTCATGAGGCGCCACTTGTTCCGCTGATAAGCATCGTCAGTAGATAGGCCGCACATCTTCATGTCCTTCTGGACATTCGTCATCCAAGATGTCAGCGGTCTACCTCTCCCTCTCTTTTGTGTCGTCATGGAAAGGCACTTTTTCACGATGTGATCATTGGGTCTCCGCATCACATGGCCGTACCAACGAAGCCTGGATTCGGTAAGTTTTTCGGCGATGGGTGCAACTTTAAAACTACCCCGCACATACTCGTTCCGAATTTTATCCTTGAGAGTGACTCCACCTGCCCAGCGCAGCATGCGCATCTCCGTTGTGTGCAGTTTCTGCTCGTCACTCTTTTTGGTGGCCCTGGTTTCGCTACCGTAGAGTAAAACTGGTCTTACCGCTGTTTTATAGACCTTGCCTTTTGTTCTTATGGGCATTTTTGGATCGCACAGAACCCCCGTTAATGTACGCCATTTAATCCATCCTGACGTCGTTCTGTGAATGATGTCATTGGATATCGATCCATCTTCAGAGATCATTGAACCCAAGTATTTAAATTTATTCACTCTAGGTAAGGCTCGGTCGTTAAGTTTTATTTCGGGCTCGGTTAGGCTGGTATCGGGATTGAATCTGCATACCATATATTCCGTCTTCGTTCGACTGATGCGCAGCCCGGTAAGTTCCAAAGCCCTCCTCCACAGCTCCAAACTTTCTTGTATTTCCTGTGCACTGTCCGAGATTAGGGCCACATCGTCTGCATATAGAAGGTTCCATGGTGTAGGTTTCTGGATTTGCGCTGTGAGGTAATTCATAGTAATGTTGAACAACAATGGACTTAGCGCGCTACCCTGACTCCAACTTTAATATCGAAGCTCTTTGATATGCCGGCTGCACTTCTGATACATGTCTGCACGTTATGATACATGTCCTTTATGAGGTTTATATATAGCTCCGGAACATTCTGTGCCCTCAGTGCTTGCCATATTATTGTTCTCGGTACACGATCAAAGGCTTTTTCTAGATCTATGAAGACCATCCAGAGATTTTGCTTGTTTTCACGAGCTTTTTCCATAACCAACCTGATTGCATGGATGGCATCTGTAGTTCCCCTTCCCGCAGTGAAACCGAACTGATTTTCTGTGAGAGATATTAAGTTTTGAAGGCGCTCACTTAGGACTCGCTCCCAAATCTTCAGGGTGTGTGATGTGAGTTTAATACCACGGAAGTTTGAGCAATCCCGAACATCTCCCTTGTTTTTGTAAAAATGTACCAGAACACTCTTTCTCCAGGCTTCCGGCATTGATTCGGAGCTTAAAATATGGTTGAACAACTCCACAAGCCAAATCTCACCATCGCCCTTTAGGGATTTCCAGAGTTCAGCGGGTACATTGTCTGGGCCTGTCCCTTTATGGTTTTTCATTTTAGATATTGCTCGCCGCACCTCTTCAATAGTGATTTCATTGAGAGGTCCCTGTGTTATCGGTAGTTCCACTTCTGGCTGTCTAGGGAATTCCTCGTTCAGTAGTTCTTGGTAGTACTCACACCACCTTTTGCATATGTCCTCGTTGTTTGTAAGTAGCGTGCCTTCTTTATCCTTAATATACTTTGTGGTTTTAAAATCTTTGGTACCATTATGTCTTTGTTTAGCTATTTTGTAAATATCATTATCTGATGCTAATTCGAGACGCTGATAGAGATTTTGATCAGCTTTTCCTTTCTCTACTGCCACCGTTCTTCTTGCAGTTTTCTTGGCCTGTTTGTATAAGTTCCTGTCTTCATCCAAGCCAGTCTTTTGCCAGATTTTAAACAAGCGTTTCTTTTCAGCTACGCTGTTTATGGTGTGGTTGTTCCACCATTTGGTGTCTTTCGCATTGTGGAGGGCTCCTTTGCTGACTCCTAGATCTCTTTTAGCTGAATTGACACAGAGCTTTTCAAACGCGGTCCAAATTACTGATGGATCTTTTTCTCGAGGAGGATTGTCTCGCAGGTGATCAACCACCTCTCTTTTCAAGTTTACTCCTTTCTCCGTATTTAGTAAATGCCATTTTATCCTCTCTGTTTTAGGCTTTTTAATTTTCATAGGTGCTTTCAGTTTCATGGCTGCTAACAAAAGTCTGTGCTGGGAAGTTAAAGGCTCGCCCGGGATCACCTTGCAGTCTTTGACTTGTTTTATGTCTTGCTTGTTTACCAGGATAAAGTCTATCTGTGTCTTTGAGCTTCCACTTTTATAGGTGATTAAGTGTTCATCTTTTTTCTGAAAGTAGGTGTTTACTACTGCAAGATTTTGCGCTGCTGCGAACTCAAGTATCGATTCGCCTTCGTTATTACGCTTTCCGAACCCGAAACCGCCATGGCAACCATCGAAGCCGCCTTTGTTCGCCCCCACATGACCGTTTAGGTCTCCACACAAAAGTGTTTGTTCCACGGATGGTATTGTTGTTAGGTGGTTCTGTAGGTCCTCCCAAAATTCTAGTTTTTCTATTTCGGGGCAGTTTACTTGTGGTGCGTAGACAGAAACCACATTCAAGCACGGTTGTTTTTCCAGGGCTAGCTTAACGGACGTAATGCGTTATTAGTAACAAAGCAACTCAACCAATAAATTAAAAAAAAAAACTCTATAACTCTCTTATGAATAATAGCAATGAAAAAGTCACAGTTTGATTACAGGTGTCATTATGTGCCTGATTGCGGTGAAATTAGAAACACTTTATGAGCAAGTGTGTTGAAAAATAAATTAATCAAAAAGAAATATAAATCTAGTATACATACAATGGGCGGCCTTATCGCATTCCGCGATCTCTTACAGGCAACCTGGTATGGACAGTAATTGCCTGGACATGATGCACGTGAAACACAGTGCTAAAATTATATACTATAATAGATACACAGATAAATACATAAGCTATGTAATAGATAAATAAATACATTTACATTACTCAACCACTTAATATATAGGCAAATAAAAAGAAATACAAAAATGACGACAATCAATGATATTCAAATAAAAAGATATGTTATGAGCGCGCGCATTGTGAAGACTCGAATAGGTCACAATTGTGACCTTAGTCATTAGTTTATGTCACGCATGGCGAAGAGCGATAGGCTTTGTTGAAACAAAAACAAAATAAAAAAAAATGCCATCGTGTGTATTTAGAATTTTTTCCAATTATGATACCAAAGTACATAAAACAGAAGTATGTAGTAAGTAAGTAACGTATCTGTTTATTTGAATATCATTGACGACAATCATTTGATAATTACAGTATCTGTTTGTAATCGACAAGCTAAGAAGAAGACAGCGATAAATAATGTTCCTTTACGAGTCTTTTGAACACAGGCATTGAGCGCATTTGACAGGCTACTCGTCTGTGGTATGCATTGCCATATCCAAACCTGAAAATGCATTCCTCAGACGAGTAGCCTGTACAGCAAAGGATATATCCAAAGAAGTCGTGCAATGCGTTGGCATTTGAAGTCGTAAGTTTTCTAATGACCTAAGAAATCTCGTGTGGGAATCGAAGAGAAACTGGAAACGATTCTTAAGGTAAAGAGGGGTGTAATGAGTCAAATATAAATTATATAAAAGGGAAAGAATATGAGCATTCGACGGAATTCGGAATCATGGTCATATTTGCGCAAATCAAATATGATCCTTACACAAACATTTTGAAGTCACTCAAGCTTATCTAGTTGCTCTTGAGTAATGTCAAGATAACAGGGACCAGGTTCTGTAAGGCTATATCAATGGTGACTATCTGTACAATCTACATTTACAAAGGAGAATTTCTATTGATACCCAGGCTGATAAAGCTGAAAAAGCCGAAACAAGTAGCACATACAGTCAACTGATAATTTTCGTTTACCGATATTTTTGGTGAATGGTAATGACAGACATTCTGTCAAAAGAGCAGTATCTATATATTCTATACTCTATACAAATAAATACAAAATGAAGTAACTGTATGTAATATCAAAATGACAACGTTTTATTGAATGCATATTAAAGTATATACGGAACTAATAACAAATACGCAATTTATAAGATTTTTGTCTGTCTGTCTATCTGTCCTGTATGTTCCGGGTAAAATCCGAAACGGCTGGACTGATTTTGACGGGCCTTTAACTGATAGATAGCTGATGTAATAAGGTGTTTCATAGGCTACTTATATCCTGAAAAAAAAACCGCTTCAAGGAGAAAATAAAAAACTAAATTATTGAATAAAATAAACAAAATTAAAATCATAAAATAAAAATTATTAGTAATACGCCTGCCTCTGGGTCATTTGTTTGTTTGTCATTATAAAAAATATAACAATGGTTAATGTACTGAAAATCAAACCTGTTCGCAAATACGTTCAGTATGGTGTTGTAGGTAGTCCGGAGCCTGCGCCCCAGAGATGTGCACCGCTTTCGCATCGTCGTGTAGAAACAGTAGACACAGGCGTCGGCGATTGGCATTATTTGACTGAACAGCGTTGTACTGCTTCTGGTTATTTGACCCCCACAGGCTGGTCGTGTACAGGGACGTACAAAACGTCCAGAAAAGAGTTATTTGACGGCCCCCAAGCAACAAACAAACCTGCGGGCGATCATATTGGCCCTCACAAAGAACGCCCTCCGCTCCCTATCGATGTCTGCATTGTCCCTCAGTTAGATCAGAGATCACGATATGCCCGAGATATTTGAACTGTTGAACTCTTTTTAACTTGAAACCGTTCAGTCTATTAGGTGGAACAGAATCCGGGCAGCTCCGACCCCTGGCCCGAAAGTGAATGCATTCACTTTTCTTTGCGTTATAGAGCAAACCGTGATCCAGCGCGAACCGCTCGCAGACGGGCATCTTCTATTGTTACTTCTATTCTAATAACGAACAATTGCGTGACTCAATTATTTACCTTAATATTTCAAGGATGATGACAAAAAGAAACATATTTTTACTATGTGACCTTGTCACTCTCTTTGCCTAGTTTTCTTTCATTATTTAGGGTCAGCTGACCTCGTCATTCTTCGCCAAAAGTGTATGTGCTAAGTTGTCGAAACATCTAAGTCTGCTTTCTTCATTCCTTTAGCCTTTAGGTTTATGACGAACATCCAAGTTAGGGAGAGTTTGCAACTCTTGTTAGGACCTGTGTCAATCCTCAGGACTTATCTGTCCATGTGCTCTTCACTACGCATGCGGTTAAAATAAACAGACATCCATATCAATTCAGCATTGAAATTGCTCATATTAATGACTAGCTTTCCGCCCGCAGCGTCGCCTGCGTGGACTACATGATTTTGGCTGTTTCGCATATTCCAGTTTTGGCGGAATATTGCAAATTATTATCCAAACATATTAGACCACAAAATTTTCTGAATCCAAATAAATTTATATAAAGTGAGCATAAACTGAACTGCCTTCGTGTTCTAATAGAGAGCGCTGGGCTTTTATGCCGGAGGTCTCGTGTGATCGATTTCTATGGGGAGTTACAAATAGTTGAAAGCTACTTTGCTTTAAATTTTTAACCGACTTACCAAAAAGGAGAAGGTTCTATGTTCGACTTTATGTATGTTTTTTTTTTAAACATAGGGGCACAGAATATTATATTTTTTCTTAAAGATTAATTTACTGGCACGAGCATCGAACCTAGACGCCATGCTCAGTAGTTACGCTTTCAACCACAAGACCAACGAGATAAACTTGTGCATTGAAAATATTTAATGCAAATCACAAAAGCCGTAGTATGTTAATATTCCCTAATAAATTATTAAGGCGGAAACATCAAGTTAGCCCACGAAACTCAACTTACGTTATTTGCAATTCACAGCTCAGTATTAAGTTGTATGACAAAGTTATTCGCTAAACAGATAATGGGAATGTAAATAATCATTTCGATGATTCTTCTTTTTTTTCCGAGCCGATGGTAAATGGCCATTTATATTTAAGTAAATGATTTATAAAAATTGCCATAACCTAAATAGGACAGCACATTGCTCGCAGCACGGATTGTCTATGAAGCTGAGAAGTTCGAGTGGCAAAGACGCAACTTTGTAAAGCCACAAGATGGGCCGATAACCTGGTGAAGACTTCGGGAGTCCGCTGGATGCGAGACTCATAGGAGCGGTCACGAGTGGCGACACTTGTGGCCTATTTTCAATAGTGCACTTTTATTAATCTTTTGGCTGTAATGATGATGGAAATATTTGACCTCAATGGCGTTTTTAGGTCCCCATAAGATATATGGACACTTCGGATACTCCAATATATGCGACATGGTTTGAACTACACGCCAATTGAAGTTCAAACCATGTCGCATATATTGGATTGTATGTAGGTAATGAGTTTACCCCACCGAGTGTGTCTCCACGTTGTCGTCGTGGCGGGGCTTGCGCGTCTCAATGATCTTGGGGGCTTTGCCGGTAGAGTCACTCATGCCGGAAGGTCCCAAGTGAGAGACCAGACTAAGAGAGACACGGGGCCGACTGCCGCGGTGCGTACACCGTCTGAAGATTTCAACTGTTGCTGATGTTATTGGACGGTGTGCAGAGAGGGTTTTCGTCGTGTACCGTGCGATGACTCACGGAGCGGGCCTATTGGACGGTACGTGATCTGCGATCCGCTCCCCAAAATTTTTGAGGAGCGCATCTGGTGTAGCGGTTTGTGATGTGCTGTGCAATGACTCACAAAGAGGGTCATTGGACGGTACGTGATTGGACTGGAGGGTTGGTTGAAGTATCGGTCGCGCATCGACTCATGGGCAACGGAACAGCCTATTGGACGGTGTGTGATTCACTCTAACCTAATTATATTGAAGGAGTTGCTTCACTTTTCGTATGCGTCTGCTCATCAGACGTGACGGTGTAAGTGAACGAGTAGATATAATATGAGTGTGGGGAGACAATTCCGTGGAAAAATAAATAAATAAAAATACTGGGGACCCCACCCCATAAAAAAGGCAAAGCTGTGTTCAGCAAAAAAAAATATGGAAGCGAATCAAAATAAAAAACTACCTCAGGAGGGTACCTGCTGCTCCGCAGTAGGAGAGTCCCTCACCGAGCAGAGCTCGGTCAGTCCCGCGTATTCTGAGGGGGACATTGATCGCTCAAAATCTCAATTGGATTTTTACCCGTCCTTTAAGCATGAGCCATGGTGGCTCACTTTCTGGTGTTGAAGATTCACTGTGTTCTATACCCAGCACAGCTGCCGCACCAGAACCTAAGGCACAAAGAGTGCTAAAGGGGGCATCAACTCGCGCACAATTTGTGCGCCCGCCAACCCCAGTTACAGCCACTTAGCATTAACATCGAACCGCTGATTGATGGAGGAGACTCGGAACTGGCAAGTCCACCGACTAAGCAGGCAAAGACTTGAGCATCGGTAGGGCAGAGCCTGCCTGAACTGATGACATTGACAAAAACGATGCAGGCCCAACCAACGTCGCAATTAAGTAACTGCATCAATGACAGTCTTAGGACCATAGAAGAGGTTGTAAATGGGGCCCGTAACCTTAAAACTTCTTTTGCACACAGCCTCAGATTAGCGGCGGTGACTGTGCAGGCTGCGGTGGCTGAGTTGGCAACGCGGTCGGCCGTTGAGGTCAACGTGGAGAAGCTGGAGACCGAAAACGCTGAATTGAAGGCTCGCCTTACCGCAAGTCAGCCACCTTAGCCGCAAGGAAGAACTAATGGTGAACCCCAGCGTGGCAGCCTCTTTAGCTGGGCCTAGTCACTTCAATGCAACGGGCGGACTATTTCAGTCTGAGGAGTCGGAGGCCCAGTTTCGGCGTTCTATTGCCCTGGAGATTGGGGGCATGATGCATGCCAAATTGGCAGCTCTTGAGATGCGGTTGCCTCGCGAGAAGCCCTTGCTTCCGCCACTCGCTGCTGATACGAGAAAAGCTTCTGTACCGGTTGCCAAAACGCAGGAAATTGTCGATTCGTGCCGGGTCCCTAACTCTACAAAGAAGAAGGGAAAGGGAAAAGGCAAAGCTCCGGGGGCTCCGGTGGTGGGACTGCCTCCTGTGTCTGCGGTGCCCACTCAGGCTTCACAGGCTTCCAAGACCGAGACGGAGACCTTGTCTACGGTAGTGGGGAGAAAGGCAGGGAAGGCAAAGACTCCCCAATCGAGCACGAAGAAGGGTGCCCCGTCTGAGACGTTCACATCGTCCAGTCCTGCAAAGAGGAAAAAGGTGCCAGCAAAGCTTCCTAGGGTTCCCACCACGGCAGCTATTACGGTCTCGGTAAGAGATGGATCGTCGGCCAAACTTGGAGAGATCATGTCTGCATTAAGACAGCGAATCCGTTTGGCTGATGTCGGCATCGAGACTGTCGGCCAAAAGAGGGCTGCTGATGGTGGGATGATTCTTACCATCGCGGGCGCTGAGTCTTCCAACAAGGCTGACAGGCTGGCCAACCGTATGCGGGAGGTCCTTGCCGACTTCGACGTGGAGATTTCACGTCCAACAAAAAGAGCTGAGGCAAGCATCTTGGATCTGGACGACGCAGTTACGTCAGAAGAAGTTGTAGCTGCTATTGCTGAGGCCGGCAGCTGTTCTACCGAAGGCGTAAAAGTGGGTGAAATACGTCGTCCGCCTGCTTCTCTTGGACACGTCTGGGTCCGTGCTCCACTGGTGGCGATAAAGAAGCTGGCATCCGACAAGCGCATGCGCTTAGGTTGGACATCGGTACGGGTTCAGGTTTTGGGAGCGCGTCGTATGATGTGCTTCCGTTGCCTAGAGCCTGGGCACGTCCGCAGCCAGTGTACTAGTGTGGTTGACCGGAGCACCTTGTGCTATGCTTGTGGAGGCGCTCACAAAGCGAGGGAGTGCACGTCGCCGACTTTGCGGTGTTCGGTATGTGCGGACCAGGGCTTGCCATCGGATCATCGGCTGGGAGGCCAAAAATGCGCTCCACGCAAAAAGCGAGCTTTGCTCGCCCTTACTACATCACCAAGGTCGGAACCGGCACTAATGAGTGCGGGCCCTGCGGAGGACATGGACACGTCGCCTTCTCAGCCCTAAAAGTTCTCCAATGCCAGCTGAATCACTGCCGCAACGCGCAGAATCTTTTTCTGCAGACCATTGCGGAGTGGTCGGTTGCCCTGGCGGTGGTGGCGGCGCCCTACGGACTTCGGGACCATCCTCGCTGGTTCCAGGACGCCATGGACTCTGTTGCCATATACTGGGCTGGTGGAAGCGATAGTGTTCACTGCTCCTTATTGGATAAGGGGCATGGTTTTGTTGCGGTGGAATGGGGATCTTTGGCCGTAGTGGGCTGCTACGTATCTCCTAACATTTCCCTCACCGAATTTGAGGGATATCTGGATGGGGTTGCGAACTGCATTCGATACAAATGCTCACCCCGTCCAGTACTTGTCTTGGGTGACTTCAATGCTCACTCCTGAGCTTGGGGGAATACTCGGGACACACCAAGGGGACGCGTAGTACAAGACTGGGCGACGTCACTTGACCTCCGACTTTTAAATCGGGGGTCCGTGTCTACATGCGTTCGGTGGCAAGGGGAGTCAATTGTGGATCTCTCATGGGCGACTCCTTCTGTTGCCCGTATGGTGTCGAAATGGAGGGTGGCGGAGGAGATGGTCACGCTTTCCGACCATCGCCACATCGTTTTTGATGTAAAGGTACGCCATTCCGATAACTCAAGCTGTCCAAATTCTAGCCCACCGGCGCGACGTTGGGCCCTCAAGCGGCTCAATCGAGACTTGCTCATTGCAGCCGCTAACGTCGTGGCGTGGCCGGATGGTCCTCATTCCCAGGGGATCTCGCCCGATCCAGAAGAAGCGGCGGCCTGGTTTCGGGACAGGATGACGTCGATTTGTGACGCTTCTATGCCCCGAATCAGATGCGCCCAGCGCCCGGATGCGGTTTACTGGTGGTCGGAAGACATCGCGCAGTTGCGCATTTTCTGTCTTCGGTCCCGACGCCAGTATCAACGCACCCGACGCAGAAGGCAGCCAAGAGCTCCAGAAGCAGAAATAGCCAGAACCTATAGAGCGTACAGGGAGGCCACTATGGTACTCCAACACGCCATCTCGGATGCCAGGTCAAGATCTTGGAAGGAGCTTCTCGAGGGACTTGACAGGGATCCATGGGGGCGACCGTATAAGGTGGTTATGGCCAAACTACGGCCATGGGTCCCTCCCATCACGGAAACCATGGATCCGGAGCTGCTGGAGAGAGTAGTAAACACGCTCTTTCCAGTAGCAATGGTAGATCTCTCGTTGCACCTGAGCCGTTCGGACTGGAGTGACGAGATGGGGGTGACTGAAGGCGAACTAGACCGTGCTGTAAGGCGCATGGGAGCTCGAAACACCGCGCCAGGCCCGGATGGTATCCCTGGCCGGGCGTGGGTTCTGGCTATGGCTGCTCTAGGGGACCGCCTAAGGCAGCTGTTTACCAGCTGCCTCCGTGCGGCCGTGTTCCCCACCGACTGGAAGGAGGCTGGATTGGTCTTGTTGAGGAAATTAGGCAGGGACTCGGAGTCTCCCTCTGCATACCGTCCCATTTGCCTGCTCAGCGAGGTCTCGAAGCTATTCGAAAGAATAATTGCTGAGAGACTCGTTGGGCACCTGACGCGGGTTGGTCCCGACCTTGCTGATTGCCAGTATGGCTTCCGGCAGCGGCGTTCGACAGTGGATGCAATCCAACGCGTCCGCTTGCTGTCGGAACGGGTAGTGTCCCGGGGCGGGGTGGCGCTGGCGGTTAGTTTGGATATCGTCAACGCCTTTAACTCCCTGCCCTGGGATGCGATTAGGGCGGCACTAGTACATCATAGATTGCCCCCTTACCTGCAGTGCATTGTCGGAGCTTATCTACGTGACCGGCACATTCGAAATGTGGGTCGTGATGGTAGCGTACACCGGAGGGAGATTACGTGTGGGGTTCCGCAGGGGTCGGTTTTAGGCCCTCCCCTGTGGGATCTCGCATATGATGCGGTCCTGCGTGTTGGCCTCCCCGTCGGCGTTAATATTGTCTGTTACGCAGACGACACACTGGTGTTGGCTGGCGGGGACACTTTCGACGAGACCATCTAGCTTGCCGAGCTCGGAGTGGCAAAAGTCGTGGCATCGATCTGCGAGCTGGGTTTGGAGATAGCGCCTCATAAAACTGAGGCGCTATGGTTCCATAAACTGCCGAGGAGCAGAGAACCACCCAGCTCGTCAGTGACAGTGGGAGATGCACAAGTCCAGGTGGGTCGTTATATTAAGTATCTTGGACTAACCCTGGATGGTCGGTGGGGCTTCGAAGAGCACTTCGAGCGCCTGGTCCCCCGAGTTGAAAAGGCAGTGGGTGCTTTGCATAGACTGCTGCCCAACCTCGGGGGACCACGGGAAGAAGTTCGCCGCCACTACGCGGGTGTAGTGCGATCGATGGTTACGTCCTTTACGGGACGCCTGTTTGGTCAAGCAGACTAACAGGCGTCCGACGCTGCAGGACAAAAATTAATAGCCTGCAGCGGAGAATGGCCATTCGTATCGCACGAGGTTACCGGACGGTATCATTTGAGGCGGGCGCTCAGATTGGGGACTCTGTCCGTCCACCAAGTGACACCAGGCAAGACGGTGGCACAGTGATCACGTGCTGCCGTGCACAGCGAGGGTCAGGGGAGGCGCTCTCAGTCTCCCCAGGGATGTGCCCTAACAGGCGATGCACAGAGGGGTCCCGGTGTGGTCTTTTAAGAGGTTACGGGGCATAAGGGGCCCCGTAACCTGATGTGACCGTGCTGAACCGGTGATCACCGGGGTGGTTTTAGTGAGGTAAAAATCCCACACTCCCTGGTCTTTTCCCCAAAAGTCCAGGCGCCTTTTTGAAGGTTTCCCCCCGTAAACAAAAAAAAAAAAAAGGTAATGAGTATAAATAGCTACCCTGGCGCATTCCTCTTAAAATGAATTAAAAACAATATTAACGTAACCACTTCCAATGTTTTCTGCAACAACGAAAATTTATTGGAGGAAGAAGAAGATTGGAATATTTAATTCGTGTTTGGTGTCCGAAACGCACTTCACTAAGCAATCTTTTTTCAAATTTAGGGGATACATGGTATATAATTCGCTCCACCCTGACAACTCTGCCAGAGGAGGTAGCGCAGTTATAATCAAAGACAATATTAGTCACTATGTGCAGTTTAAATATGAAGAACAAGACATTCAAGCCATGGCAGTATCTGTTAAAACCAAATATTGTCACGTGTCCATTGCAGCCGTATACTGCCCTCCACGGCATATGATAAGAAAAGAGCTTTATTTACATCTTTTTGAACTATTAGGTCAGAGATTTATCCTAGGCGGCGATTTTAATGCTAAGCATACGAATTGGGGATCAAGACTTACTACAACTAAGGGAAGGCAGCTCTTAAGTGCAGTTAAAGATACACACTCCGAAGTTTTGAGCACAGGTAAACCAACGTACTGGCCCACTGACCACCAGAAAATACCGGATCTTATAGATTTTTATATATGCAAAAATATATCCACCAATTACGTTAGTTTGGAGGAAGGTTTTCATATGAACTCTGACCACTCTTCGATTGTACTAATGCTTAGTCAAAAAATCCTACTCAAGGAAATCCACTTAACCCTGGTTAATAAGTTCACAGATTGGGAAAGTTTTGCCCTTGATCTAGATACTATTATCGACCTTAAAACTCCAATAAAAAGCAAGATCAGCTTGACTCAGAAGTAAACAAATATATTGTTAATATCCAACAATGTGCGTGGAACAACACACCGCAATATAAACGTAAATATAAGGGATATATCTATCCTAAGGATATTGTAGATTTACTATCAGAGAATAGGAAACAAAGAAAGCTGTGGCAGCAAACAAGGTACCCACGAGATAAAACATTACTAAATAACCTAACCAAATGATTAAAGAGGAAAATTATACAATTTGAGGATGAATCCCTGAATACCAACCTCCTGCAGCTAACCAATGAGAAATCAATTGACTACTCCCTTTGGAAAATGACATGAAATCTAAAAAGGCCAATGATACAAATACCGCCCATCAGAGATAGCGACGGAAAATGGGCCATAAGCAATGAACAAAAAGCGTTAAGGTTTGCTCAACACTTGGAAGAAACTTTTCAACCCAATGAAGGCTCAATAGAAGAACTTGAGAGTGAAAATGTATCACACGCCCAAAGAATTAAGCTGGTGACTCCTAAAGAAGTAATGAGAGAAATTCAAAATAACATTAGCTCGAAAAAGTCTCCGGGTTATGACCTCATTACAGGTGAAATTCTAAAACACCTGCCGCGCAAAGCCATAGTAAAGCTGACCAAGCTTATCAATGCTGCATTTATCTTAAAACATGTACCCTAGCCATGGAAGGTCGCTGAAGTCATTATGATTGCGAAGCCTTAAGACCACCCCATGAAGCATCATCATATTTCTCTATTGCCCGTGTTATCAAAGCTGTTCGAAAAACTGTTATTGAAACGGTCCAATAATAGAAGATAGACCTTATTCCAAATCACCAGGTACATAAAATAATGCATTATGCATTTTACCCATATTATGTATTTTCAGCATCCCAGAGATGCTATAAACGCACCCTGGTACATAAGAAATGACGATCTTCACCGTGACCTTAAAATGGAATTCCACCACCATCATCCAAAAATTTGCTGAAGCTCACGAACGCAGACTTCATCGACACGTGAATGTTGACGCTATCTAGCTGCTAGACAACACAGACTTAGTGCGTAGGCTGAAAAGAACTAAACCTTTTGAATTAGTGTAGTGTATTAAGTGAATGAATAATAGTGACAATGTTATGCTATACATATAACACATGAACATAGTGATTTTATAAATTATATCAGACTCTAGGAAAGTGCTAGTGTAAAAGTGTAAATGGACACTATTCTTAGTTTTAATAACTATCACGTAACATATTAAGTTAGAGTTAAATTGCTTATTAGTCTTTTAGGCTAGATCGTAATTAATTATTAAGAATTTTGTTCTTATTAATAAAGTTCAAAAAAAAAATCCTATAAAAGTGTGTAATGGCGTTTTTACAATTTCTTCATCGTAACAGATTTTCTCAATAGTTACAGTTCCACACCATTATTTTAAGAGTGTTATTGGTTTTTGATTATTCAAAACAGCTCTCTTAGTGCTGGATTCTAGTTTCTCTAATCTCTTGTCAAATGAGGTAATACATTTTAAAATCTGATTAATCTTATCCTCTAGATTCAAAGGCTGTGATTTTTGTTTTGCAGCTTCCGCATACGAACCAATGTTGGTTACTTGTATGGGTTTTGCTGTTGACTGGACACTTGCTGTCTGTGCTTGTTTGTCAAGATTTCGTAGGGGAAGAGACTTTTGGGTAGTTGGTACCACAAGTTTCTTTATATTATTTTTATTTTTCATAATTTGCACCTTTTTAGCTACTTCACACCCTCTATAGTTGGCAGGGTGAGGAAGACCACAGGGAACACATTTTGGCTTCTCTTGCGGAGATTTGGTACAATTAGCTGTAAGATGCTTGCCAGTGCATTTTACACACCTTGGCTCTTTTCTGCAGTATTTATGAGTATGCCCATATGCCTGGCATCTCTTGCATTGGGGAACGAGCTTAGGATTTTTGAGTGGGTGTATTTCAATTTTACACCCTAAAATGTACTTTATGCCATAGATTTTGTTGACATCTTCGTCATTATTAAATGATAAAATGAACATGTTGAGTGGTTCTTTACTCTTCCAGCTCAATTTGCTGTCTACTTTTTCTATTTTGAATCCTTGTGTCGTTAGACCGTCTTTGATTCGATCAGGTTGGCAAGAAGAATGTAACTTCTTCACAACAACTCTAATTGGTCTAGCCTGCTTACTCTCGTACGAATGCCAATGGTAGTCTTTTTCTGTCAAAAACTTGGCAATTGCTCTATAAGGGTCTTCTGTTTTGGCGTTAACCGTCACACAAACCCCATTCATCATTTTAGCGGTAAATGAATCAGCTGGTATTGTTTCAGTCAAGGAGTCGTAGAACGTTTGCTAGTTCTTAACTCCGTCTATTATGATTGGCGGTGGTGGCGGCATTTTTTTGACGCACTTTTTGATTTTCTGTTTTTAATCAGGATTTAAAGAAAATTCTTTATTTAACAATTAAAAAAAAAAAAACAATAACGATCCAAACAAGTTAAAATAATAATCCTTAATTGCGGCGATACTCTTGAACGTACTTGATCCCTAGATACTTACGATGCGCAATTCTTTTCACATCAATTGATTCAATCAAACTCAAAGCCTGCGATCCAGTATGGTGCCTGCACCATAGTGGCCCTCGTAGGTATTGAAATAGTTATTACTAGCTATCCTCGAGCCGCGTAGATCTACCCGTCCGAAGTTTTAATATTCCGGATTGGAAGGTATTTCATATTCCAGCAATCGACCAATCACATGAGAGATGAAAGACGCGATGTGGAATTCCGTCTATATAATTGGTCGACTGATGGTGGTCGAACCCTTTGCCTGGCCGAATTCACTTACGCAATTAGGCTGCAGGTAACAGTCTAAAATAAGAACAAAGAAATTTCTTGAAAATCTATGGGGCAAAAGTGATAGTTAAATAAATTGTATTCTTATTAAAAATGGTGCATAATGTTTCGGAAATTATTCTTCCATAGAAAAAAAAAACATATTAAAATATTACCTATTCCTAAAATATTTAGAAAACAAAAACTCAAATTTGTATCATGTCTTCATGAATAAGAAAAAGAAGATATTGAGTTTCTTCTACAGAACCATAATACATAAATTACCAACAATGATTTTTTATTGATGACAATTTTATTGGCTGATTGAAATACTTGTGAAAATGTTTCAGAAAAATTCGTTGCGTAAAAATTTAATTTCAGGCAGTCTTGCAAAGTCCTACAATATAAATAGATAATATTTTAGAAGTTCATAAAGTTATTTCATTTCAATAACTTAGGGATAAAAGTTCAGCTGTAGAGGTATCTCTTACTATCTACAAATAAGTTAAACAGTACAGTAACTTTGACAGAAAAGGCCATTTATTGCGTGGGAGTACCCGAAAGGGTGAGGAGTTTAAAACTAATGAAGTAATCAAACGAAATAAAGAAAACTTACCATTCATTGACTAACTCTTACTGTAAATGCCAGGCAAATAACTGTAAATAGAGGCCAATCTGCGAAAAATATCCTAAAGTTATTTCACCGGAATTATGTTTACTATGTTTTTTTTTTTATTATCAATAGGCTCGCGCTTGACCAGTATCTCACCTGATGGAAAGCGATGATGTGGTCGACGGTGAAGCACGCTTGCCTATAAAAAGCCCATTCACTCTTTACTTAAAGATCCCTAGATTGTAGCTATCGGGAAACACAGACTCCGCCAGGGAATTTCACTCCTTAGCTGTACGCACAATAAAAGTGTCCCCAAAATGTGTTGTGCTTATGGGTGGGATGTCCACCATGTACCAATGACCCATCACCGTGTGTCTGGTTGTCCGATGATGGAACGGGCTGGGTGGAATTAAATCATATAATTTCATCGCACACTCCCCGAAATGTAACCGATAAAAAACCGGCAAGCTGGCAACTCGGCGATGTTCAAGGCTCTGCAGCTTTGATTT
This sequence comes from Orthosia cruda, assembly GCA_964057195.1. NCBI lineage: Eukaryota > Metazoa > Arthropoda > Insecta > Lepidoptera > Noctuidae > Orthosia > Orthosia cruda. The sequence goes on along the minus strand of OZ059832.1, from coordinate 13,823,068 downwards.
GACCAGTACCTCATTGCCGATGAGTCGCTTGGCCCGCTTTTCAATCAACTCAAGTGCATCTAGCTGGTATTTGGCAGATCCGTCCCATAGATGAGAACAGTACTCCATGCACAATCAAAATTGCGCTTGATACAAGTTGAGCAGCTGTTCAGGCGTGAAGTACATTCTCACCTTCGCAAGGATCCCCAATTTTTTTGCAGCCCGCTGAGCCTTTGCCTCAATGTTTGGTCCAAAATTGAGAGTCGATGACAACGTAACGCCAAGAAGCTCAAGATGGTCCGTTATTGGCACGGTTACTTCACGGAAAGTAGGAGCCAGGTGAAATTGGCACTTTTTAGCGGAAAGAAGACACGCCTGGGTTTTAGCAGCATTAAACTTGACCAGATTGGCATCACCCCATTCGGAGACTGCCTGCAAGGACAAGTTCAAACCCTCCACCATGACCTCACGGAGACACTGGATCTGTGGCCCGGTAGCACGTGAGTTGGACAAGTAACTCTCAGCAACAGTGCTGTCGTCTGCATACCCAAAGGTGCCGGGTTTTAGCAGATCGTTAATGTGCAACAAGAACAATGTTGCTGAGAGAACCGACCCCAGAGGGACTCCTGCATTAATATCCAATTGGTCCGACGACCAGCCATCGATAACCACTCGAATGGACCGATCCCTTAGGAAGTCTGCAATCCAATCACACAGACCACCGGGCAGACCGACAGAAGGAAGCTTACCAATAAGGCTTTCGTGCCAGACCCTATCGAAAGCCTTCGAGATGTCGAGGGAGAGGGCTAGCGCTTCCCCGTGCCTCTCGATGGCCTCACTCCATATTTAAATGGCATACGCTAGAAGATCTCCAGTAGACCGATTTTGGCGGAAGCCGTATTGGCGGTCGCTAAGGATATCATTAGTCTCTAGGTATGCCAGGAGCTTAGTGTTTAGTACACGCTCCGTTACAGAAATGGGTCTGTAGTTAGCCGGGTCAGCTCGACTGCCCTTCTTGGGCACGGGCTGTACGTTGGCTTGCTTCCAAGCATTCGGCACTTTTCCAGTCTCATGTGAAAGGCGGAATAGACGTGTCAAGATCGGAGACAGTTCAAGCGTACGGTTTCTAAGAACTATAGCTGGTATTCCGTCAGGGCCGCTAGCCTTGTTCACGTCGAGGTTACGCAGCACCTACGGACGTCCTTTTGATGGATGCGAATGTCCGACATACTCGTCTCGCATCCATCAGGAGAAGGAGGGGACCGCGAATCACCAGGATTCAGACGCGAAGATTCCGCAAAAAGGAAGGCAAATAAATTTGCCCTCTCTTCTGCGGAGTGGGCCAGTGACCCATCAGTTTTCAGCAGTGGTGGTAGTGATGAGGGACGGCAGAAGTTCGATTCGACCGACTTAGCTAGGGACCAAAACGCTTTACTACCTGCTGGGTAAGAAGCAAGTTTGGTCCCTATTCGGCTAATGTGGTCGAACCGAGCCCTTCGCAACTCCAACTTGCAGGACTTTGCCGCCCTGTTAAAGGCTCTCTTCTTCTGACCCACGTCACTCGCTTTGCGCAATCGCGCGTCGGCCCATGCCAGGTACGCCTCATGCTTAAGCGCGTCGGCGCAATGACATTCGGCGCCAAACCATGGCCGGTCAACGCTGGACATTGTTACGTCAGAGAACGGAATGTAGTACTCCATTCCCTGACGCAACACACTCGTCACGACGTCCGCGCACTACGAAGGATCAGCCGAAGAAAAGCAAGTAGGCTGCCAAGGATAGCATGCGAAGAAAGATCGCATGCAATCCCAATCCGCTGACCTGTACCGCCAAACCCGCCGGGTGCCTCTTGGGCTGGGATCGGGTGAAGTTATCGACACAGAGTATCGGTCTGGATCTGTTGTCAGCAGAAGGTCCAAGCAATTGGCCGTGTGCGAATCAACATCCAGCACCCTTTTTGCCCCATGGACCAGCTGGGTAAGGTTTAGCGCAAGCGAAAGCTTAACCCCTAGTAACACTAATTGGGCGGAAGGGTACCGTTGCTGTGCCGCATCAGCCGCCTCACTGAAGTACTCTGTGAGCCTGGTTGTCTCCTGATGTCCTGTGTGCGAACGGTAGACACAGGTTTAGATAATTTTATTCAGACCTGTGTCCACGAGAGCCCACAGCGTTGAGAATCTGGAGTCCTCAAGGTTACAGAGACGCCGATAGCAAGTGTCATCACGGGCGTACATAAACACACCCGCAAGTGTTTTAAAATTGTGCTCCAGGGTAAACCCTCGGTATGATAAGTACGAGACGTCTGAAGGTCTCGCTATCTGCGTCTCCGTAAAAAAAACAGCGCTGGTTTCTCAGTCTCCAGGTGGTAGTGGACTGCAGAGAGATTTGAGTGCAGACCTCTAATGTTGGTGAGGTGCACTTTGTAGGGGAGGGAGGTGCAGCCGCTGTTTAGATCCATTATTCTTTTTGCTTGTCATTTTCATTATTATTGAGGAGTGAATGGGATGAGAGGAGAAGGAAATGAGACGAGGTTCCACGCTGCTAACCTACAGACACGCACTGAAAGGCTGCCATCATTGGGGCACTATTCTGGAGACTGCAGGGACGCCCGAACCCCCCCGGAATGTCCATCGGGCCATGGTGCAATCGAGTATTTTTCGACAGTTGGCGGGGCAGCCTTTCGTGTGTGGCTGGCATACTACTTGGGCTCCCAACTACCTGCGGTCGGCCAGCGGCGCACCGTGCCTCGGATCCCGCTACCCTCCGCGACTAGTCTCCCGATAGGTCCATAACAGCGCGCGTCAGGCTGGTCAGCCTGCAGTGGAACAGCTTTCTCGACCCAACTCCTCTAGTGGCTACACCGGGAATCGTATCGGAACACGGCTAGGGCGCTTGGCGGTACGTCTTTGCCCGTTAGTTAGTCGCAAGCCTTCGGTCGAAGCCTGTTCATGTTCTGATGTCACCTGATTTGCACCACCCGGGGACCACGTGTTGGGAATCAAAGGGTACACTCCTACGGACGTGGGTGACTTGGCCCCCATAAGGTAGTAGTAATGTTGCCTGAAAAGCCCATAAAAACCCATCACAAGAAAAAAATATGGGCTGTAAAAGGGCACAAAAATCTGTATTTTGCTTAATTCTCATAAAGTTTTGATTTTACTGCAATTTGTGCTCAAAGCAAATTTATTCCTTGCTCGATTGTGGACAAAAAAATTTTGCGTAAAGTTCACTAATGTTAATTAGTTTTTAAGTTATGAGCAAAAATACATTTTTCTTTGTGTTTATTGTTTGTACTAAATATGTAGGTATGGTAATTAAGGCTAGTTAAATTATGTTTTTATGCCCAAGAGAGCCGTTTAATATTCATATTAACGTTTTCTGGTAAGTTCTCATGTTTTGACAGGAATATTATCAATTTTGAGTACTTAAAATACGTAATAACAGAAAATTAACGATACTGAAATAGCAGCATAGTAGTGTTTATCACTATAATAAAGGAATGAAACAGTTTCAAACCAAATGAAATGCGAGAAATAGTACTAAAACTTAATATTCTTTTGGGATCTTTGATTTTTTTTTCATGAGATACTTATGGACTTTTCACACACATCGTTATTATCATAATAAACATAATTGCGGTAACAGTACTCAACTGGATTTATATGATATTTTTGGCTGATTGGCCTCTTGGATCCTACAAGGTTTATACCCGCGAAATCGCGATACGCGGCAGCGATAGCTAGGGGTCTTGTTTTTTGGGATACCGATCCCCGTATAGGTGAAAAGTGATATAAGCATCCACAACTTACATTTGTCCTCGTGGTGGTCTTCTGGTCTCGTTCAATCCCGTGCTAAGTCGGGGATTATAGGGAGAAAATATATAAACGATAAACCCGACATCACCCCGGGACTGCCCGTCACCCTCTCAGTTACCGCAAGTTACCGGATTTCAGGATCATCAAGTCCTGCCCCTCTCTTCGAATTTCAGATAACCCTATAATACTCCATCGTAACCTGCTCAATTCCTCTTCGAGTTCGGTGATCTTTTTGTCGGTACGGAGTGTGCGCGTGTTGTACGTTGCCAGGTCCAGTCGTCGGTGTTTGTTGGGGTAGCCGGATCTCGTCTGGAGATTCTTAGCACCCCTTACCATGCCGTAAACTTGACCGCTACCGTAGTCGAGGGTAGGTAGCCTGCCAGACACTAGGAGCCATTTTTATTTGTGCTATTCATGTTGGCGGCTTTGCCGTAATTGGTTGGTTTGGTTTGTTTGGGTTGGCGATCGCAGTATGGTTGTTACAAATGCACACACAACGCTGCTGTCTATTCTCTGGTTTGTCCCTTAGTCGATTACAACACCCGCGGGAAGACATGGGATGGTGAATTTTTTTTACGTCCGACACCTTACGGGACTACTGTTGCTTACTGTTATTTTCCTATTATTATTTCTCGCATTTCATTAAATTCGAAACTGTTTAATTTTCCTTTAATACTGTCAGTAATATTACTACCATATGTTATATTTCATTATCGTTAACTTTCTATTTTTACGTATTTTAAGTACTTCAAATTTATTTTGGCTCAAATCTCGAAAACCAATGAACATGAGTGAATATTATGTAGGACTTTTTGTACACAATTAAACAAGGAATATTTTAGCTCTGAACACAAATTGCAGTAAAATCAAAACTTTGCGAAAATTAAGCAAATAACTGATCTTTGGGCCCTTTGACAGCCCATTATTTTTTGCTGTGATGGGATTTTTATGGGCTTTTCAGGCAAAATTACTACAACAATAATGAACATAATGTCAGTGAAATGTCTTAAATAGGTTTTTTCTTATATAAGTAGTTTTCGTAATTCTGTTATCGAACGATTTGACCAGTCCATTTTTACTTTTTGGCGGGAACGCCAGTACTCGGTGATATGTCAAGTTGACATCCATCGTCCCAAAACCAATTATTATGAGGCGACGACAAGTAAATGTCACCGCGAGAGGTTCTAGCTGTTAAGATTATTACATAAACTAATTACTAAGTAATTATTTTAATCACTAGGTATTCGTCATTATGATGATAGTCCTGCCTTCTGTGAGATATTGTTGTAAGCATTTAGCTTTCATAAATGCAACGCCATGTTTAAGCTTGTTTGTGAATTTGAATTCTGTAAGAATTATTATATTAAAAGCTAGTTCTTCTCCACAGATATATATACATCAAAGCCAAACTACCACCACAAGTGTTGTCGTAGTTTCACCTTTCTGACTGACCGACTACTCGACAGTTCAGAACTGCCTGTAAATGGTATAAGTGAAATAAATTCATTGAATCTCAGTTCAGTGTTGTGTGTCAGTGAAAATGAACCACCTTACCATTAATGAAGGATTATATTGGAGAAATATATAATAATAAAAAACCTAACTAATATTATAAATGCTAAAATTTGGATGGATGGATGTATGTTTCTTACTCAATCACGCCAGAATGCCTGAACGGATCTGGATGAAAATTGGCACAGAGATAGATTATTGTTTGCAATAGCACTGTTACTTTTCATCCCGGTATAATGTTCCCTTGAATAAAACACTTTTCAAGCTGCTGGCAGAAGCTAATATTTAAATATTTCTATTTAAATAACTTAAGACATTTTTCTACGTTTTATTCATGAGTGATGTCTAAAAATTAATACTAGTTTTAATAATAGCATTGCGATAAATCATATTATTTTGTGAATGGTTTAAATATAACACTTTAACATATCAATTTAATTTTCTACCATCTCCATCTCCATCTGATTTGGATGAGGTCGTAGAATACTACTCTGAGAAGTAACAATTAACTAAACTATAGTCGTAAACTTAACAATGCAACCAGGCATCAAAAACACCCTAACCATATCCTTAAAAACAAACTTTACTCAAAAATAAATCGCCTTACGACCAATAACTTGTAAAGTAACGCAAAAGGTCCATAATATTGTTAAAATTATTCCTACACCGTATACCATCCCCGCTTCGAAAGCAATATTTCACCGTATTTGACTAAAAGCCCTTGATGGGTACGCGGCATGACTTCGATTTTTACTTAGCTGTAATAAGTATTCAGGAAGCGTACCTAGAAGTAAGCTTCGCAGCTCGCAGCATCGTACGGGGCTATGTGGGGTTATGTCAAATTCATGAGCAGTTTCTGTACCTTGTAGCGTTACGTTTAGCTCAGAGGGAGCTAAACGTAAGCCACGTTAATAAATTAAATAATAATAAACAAAAAAATTAATAAAAGGATATTGAGTGTAAAAACAGAAGGGCCGGCTTCGCACGTCGTGGGGTGCTGGAGTTAGGCAGCTAACCGGGCTGCAGGTCAGACAGGAAGACGTGGTAGGCCCTGGGTAGGCAGATGAGCTGGCACCACGACGGACAAGCAGGCAATCGGATAGGCAGGCTGTAGAGTAGGCAACAGGACGGATAGGCAGGCACATGCAGATAGATGGTCGAAGGCACAGGCAGCAAGGGGTGTGGAGGCCGGGCTGTGACTTCATACGCCGATCAAACGAGCCCTTTAAGATGAAGCGGTGTCCCAGTAAAAATGCTCATATTTAAGTTCACACTGAATGAATTATATTTATTGCACTCAAAGATTAGATAACATTCATAGCCGTATATGTTATAGTTTAAGGAGTTTTCAGATACAATAGTACACTTGGTAGTATTAAGTAGTCAGCCGACTTTCGGCGTTCAGTCCAGAATCGAAAACTAAAAACTGACGCCCGTTTTTCATCGTTCTATGTTCTATCTACATTTCAAATTCAAATTTCAATTAAGAAATAAAGACCAGAACGAATAAAAACGGTTCACAAAGGGGTCTGTCTACGCTACCCTTATAATAGTGTAAACCTAGCTTAAAGGAGGTCTAATCCATGGTACCTATGTTACGGTCTATGGTTTAAGAAAAATAAAATAGACAGACAGATGTCATGTCAGATGAAAATGTCACAATAGAAAAATATTGCAAGAATTACAAATTATCAATACAATTTAAGTTTCAGATATTAAAACAATCAGATATAACTAAAAGTATGCTTTTTAGATGATAACAATAGAAAGAAAACATAAAAATGAATTACAAAAGTTGATAAAATATCAAAATATATGAAGGTATGGTTTGTATAGTGTTATGAATTGAAATTGTGATGTCACAACATACATTACAAATAGGGTAAAATCTATTTTATGCGAGATCCGAAAAAACGATAAACCCGAGGGGTCGACACCAAATCATGGCTGTTCAGGGCATGGGGACAGAATGACGACAATGTTTGTTAAACCTCGATAGCGACACTTTTGCACAACAAAGCAATCTCCGGGGATGAACTCATCAACACTGACACGGGATCAAATATTCAAAGCACCATTGAGATTATTGATGCTATATTTCATCTTCATTTAATAAAGCAACGAGATTTAAAGATTGAAACAACTTTTATCCTATTTGACTGGCACACGCTTCAAAGAAAATTGACTTTAACAAACTTCTGCAACATTTGTACCGTAAAAATCACGCAGATAGGTAATTTTGCCAAGTTGTTATTATACATACAATAATAAGTTCGGTGAGGAAACTTTTAGACAACAGTTTTGCGTTTATTGGCAAATGTTTTCGTATAAAGTAAGCAACATTAAAATTGCCGTTTGTACTTTGACCCGTTTGAACCTTAAAGTTATGTCATTTAAAAGGAGGTTGTTGTTTAACTACAACAGAAAACAATGTGCCAATTAAGTATACCTTGTTCCATAGGGAAGGAAACTATAACACGAATTTTATGGATCAATCACTAAATATGGCGATATCTTTGAACCGAATCGTAAAAAACTGTTTATCACTCCGTAAACATAAACTCACTACAACTACACAAGCCTGAGTCAATCTCAACAAAACGTTATTAAATCTAAATCTCGTGGACAGGCAATCACGATGCCCATGAGGACAATACCGCTCGCATGTGCCAATAAGCCGACGAAATTGTTCCCAACAATTTATATGTAATGGTTAAGAAACTAAATCAAGAGTCACGGGAGGACGTGTGAAATTAATTACGTAGCAATAAAGAGGGATTGAGAGGCAGTAATAAAGTAAAGGCATCGAACGATGGTAGCTTACGGACCGCTCGTGAAAGAAATCTCAATTCTCTATTATAACCAACTGACGGCGAGAATATAACTGTTTTTAATGATGCTTGAGGAATAACTTGTAATAATATCAATTGGATAGTTGAAGATTTTATAATGGTGGAAAATGAGACTAAAGGAATAAGAACGATGCCTTTGATCAAGTACCAGATTTTATATAATGTAAGGACAAAACTGAAGGTAAACGTAATGAGAAAAGAAACAGTCATGCCCATATTTGAAATGAAAACAGCCCACAAAGAAACCTTACTACAGGGGCCTACGGTTACACAATTAATAAAGAAAATACATGAGCGAAATCAAATTACAATGGACGTCATTTTTTTTTTTTTATTAATTATCCTTAAAGTATTCAATAGCGACGAACCGTTCGTAATATTGTTTCCCACTTGAGTATTACAATCCGGTTCATGTTAATAATTTTGTACACAGAGGATCATTTAAGAACATAGTTGAACAAGAGCATAAATAAAATAAAAAAACCGAGGCTTATTAACTTATGATTTTTAAACTACATGATTTATCTAGTAGTAGACAAGCTTCAATCGACAATACATCGAAATTCGAAACCCGTAATTATAACACGATATCTTGCAAAAATACCCCGCTTCAAAGAGTATAAACTGTGCATTACTTTTGAAGGACTGAACCGATTTCATCAAATATAGCTAAGAACACTCTCGATCAAGTTCCCTTTCAAACAAAAAAAGCTAAAAACAAAATCTTGTCATCCGTTTAGGAGAGCAGCTACGATGCCACAGACAGACACACAAATACACAGCAACACACGTCAAAATTAATAACACCCTTCTTTATCCGTCGGGGGTTAAAATACTTTCTACCGGCAAAACTTTTATAAACCGAATACAGTTTAAAAAAAGAATCAACTAGCATATTATATGGATTTTTCCAAAGCCTAAGCAAAGTTCATGGAAGTATATCCAAAGCATCAGTTTACTAAGTTTATCCGGTATAAGTTGGTTTTATCCTGTTCTCTATTGGTTCAGAGGCCTCTCGCGCGGAAAATTACATTTCTTTCTCTAAAAGATAGATACTATTATTTTATAGATTAATAAAAGTTTATAAAGACTCCAAAGGCTGAGTTTTGTGATTTACAACTGGGTAAAGAGTAGACGAAAACAAAATTTGCTTTTTATTGTGGTAAAGATTCGTATTGTAAGTTATTAGGTCGGTAAACATTAAAATGTTTATCTTTACTAAAGTATATATAAAATATTTACTAAAATGTCGACTCGACAATGTTTGACCTCTCAAACCCAAACACTCCAATCAGTATTTTGAAATTCTAACTTTATCAAAGGATAAGTATTTAAGACAGTTTTCAAAATAAATTTAGCTGAGAAGCCTGATTCTCAATCTTGAAGCCAACATTTTATTAGTTGTAGTAACCAAAAAAATCACCTCAGTAATTGCCTTTTTCTACCGTGAAACCCAAGCAAATTTAACCAAAGCCATTGTGTCAGTACCTACATAATATGTGGTACCTAGATTTTCTTATTATACCTGGCACATTCTTATATTCTCCCGGGTCCGGGCCATCAGCAAAAAACTTCTGTTTTTCAGTGACACAACCGCACAGAATCAATCCCATCAATTTGTTGTCTCCGTCACACTTGATAAATAGAAATGGATTTCTCCAGTTAAGAGCGAAACCCATCTCGTTCCCACCTATTGTATTAGAAAATAAAGAACAGCAAACTTTTTACTTCAGATATTATATTTTGAAACAAAATCTTGAGTCGTGTTTTATGTAAGCGCGTCGTTCGGTAAGCATTGGAGTTTGCGTAGCACCGTATATTTTATTCATAACATTTTGTTTGTTTTATCTTACTTTTATTTTTGAAATTAACTAATAGCTCACCTTTAAAGTAGCATTTTTGTTGGTGATATTATGTTTGGCAATATTGCAAAGTTGTAAACATTGTAAAAAATGGTACGCCACATCACGTTCACATATTCGTCAAAGAGAGATATTTTTTCTGAAAAGTTAAACAATATTCATAATAAATCGGACTGAATCAGGTAAATCTGACGTGCTAAAAATGCCACTTTTTCATTTCTACTACATTTAGTTTAGTACATACAACTCGATAATATTGCCACTCGCGGCTCCACCCGCGTGAAATTATTTCTTTCCTCAATATCTTCAAAAATTATAGCCAATGTGTTATTCTAATGTATTAACAATTTTACTATAAAGTTTCATCAAAATCTTTTTCGTAGTTTTGCATGAAAGAGTAACAAAAAGCCAGGATTTTTAATTACGATTTTTATTTTTTTTTTGCAATTGGAAAATTCACCTTTTCCATTACCCTCGACCATTTCGTAATTAAAAATTCTAGAATAAGTTTAAGTCGTTAGCTATTACGACAGTTACTTATTCACTTAAACTAATTAGATTTTTGTTTTGGGTACTTTTTGCGTAAGTCTCTAAGGACGCTTCATATAAAATGTGCTTTGTAATCACAAGTATTTAGCAGTCCAGAAAAATATAATGGAAACAAAGGCATTGACTAATTTGTAAAAATTCATTTTAAGAAACAAGGCTGAACTCGGACCCAGATACATTCACAAAAACTCGACTCATCAACGTTTCAACAAAGGGAGTAGGTGGGTACGAAATTAGGCTTCAGAAAATAAGCTTATCTTAGACCCTTATAATCCGTACCCGGAACTTTGATCTCCTCAAAATGGAGCAGTTCTACAGAGATTGACATTTACAGCGTTATCTGTCCCAACAGGCAACTCGGTTTGAAACTAGCGCGCCCCGAAATATGATCACCATACTGTAAGTCGTGGCCGCACACATCAAACGTGACGTCACTCCGATTACGTCATAAAATATTGTGAAAGTCTTCTTTTGTGCTCAAAGTATTATTTCACTCGTATATTTCATAAACTCGTTGTTACCTGAGTATTTGTTTTAAATTTTTAACCGAATTACCAAAAAGGAGGAGGTTCTATGTTGGACTTTACGTATGTTTTGTTTTTTATTTATGTAGTGTAACCGGTCCACTATTCACCCATATCTCCGTCAATTGTGGACCGGTTTTGAAAATTCTTTTTTTGTTTGAAAGAGTATGTTCCAAAAATGGGACAACCCTTTTTAATTTGGTGAAGATCTGATGAGGAACTTCGGGGATATACAACAGAACTCCTCAATAAATAACGGCAAATCTCTCGGGATTGCTGCAATCGCATGTCTGTTTATTGTTTATACAATTCATAACATAACATCACGCCAGTACGCTCTAAAGGGGCACGCAAATGTGTACAGTTAAGCTTGATACACTCTCATTTCACCGGTTATGTTCAGTTTCTTATATTCGGGTAATCTATTCTGGTATTATAGGGACCTTACTTAACTTATGATTAAGAAAAATTTCCTTCCTCGTGGTCGCGATTTAGAATGGCTTGACGTAGATTACACGCGCTTGGTGGTTACCAGCAATTTTTTTTAACCGACTTTCCAATATAGTGGAGGTTCTTTGTTCGGCTGTATATTTTTTTATTTTGGGTATTTTCACCGATTTTCCCACCAACTGTAGACCGATTTAAAAAATTCTTTTTTTTGCTTGAAATAGTATGTTCCCAAATTGAACGCCTTCAAATTTGTTGCAGATCTGATGAAAAAGTACATATGTACAACATTACTCTTCAATAAACAATGGCAAACCTCTCGGGATTGCAGCAATTGCATGACTGTTTATTGTTTACGCCATTTCATAACATAACATCAAGCCAGTACGCTTTAAAGGGGTACACATAGGGGTATCCCTATAACGAAGAAACAAAAACAGGCACAGAGACTGCCGAAAGGTTATTTTCATTTTGTAGTATTTTTATATGGAAGTCAATTCATATACTTTTTTTTTCTTTAATAACGTTTATTGCATCAGTTTTCTTCACAAGTGTCGAAACAGAACTGACATTTTGCCACCATAAGCAAAAATTATAGCATCTGCCGATAGAGTGATGAGTTTTGCGCGACTTTGCGTGTACAGTCTAGATATGGTTACTCCAATTTGCTCACGCTAACAAAGACGTCATCAGGAAGTTAGAATTTAATTAAGCACGCATCGTGTATAGCGCATTGATGGTTTTTCTGTCTGGTGCCGAAATGATCAGGCTGCTATTAGTACAGACTCTGGAACAGGCACAGTAGAATTGCCCGTGTGAGAAGTAATTTCCTTTAAATCTTTGCCTTAATGACTGACCCTGAGTTTAATTTATGATCTTTCAAAGCAGACCTCGATTGTAATCGTTAAAACTCAAAGACATAGTCAAAGGGTATCACCACGTATTCGAGGTATAAAACTGATTCCCTCAAGCACGGTAATCACAGTGGCCTCTATAATATATTTGTGCAGTATTTTGATAACAAACAATTTATTTTAAATTCAAACTTTAACCCCCCTTTAAGGGATGAAGTTCAAGAAATCCTTGAATACGTATTTGTTTAATTGTATAGAAGAGCAGAAATGCTAAATTTCTAGTAATTTTGATAATAAACAATTTATTTGGCATACAAACTTTTAACACCCCTTTGTACCTCTTTAAGGGATAAAGGTAAAGTTCAAAAATCCTTGCATACGTATTTGTTTAATTGTATAGGACAGCAGAAATGCTAAATTTCTAGTAAAGTTTATTTATTTATTTAAGGCACATCAACAACACAAACACAAACATGGACATAATACATTTTCTGGGGTCTTATTCTAGTGTCTATGTCAATTACAGATGTGCACAGCATTTTCAATAAATTCACATGTCAAAAGTCTAATTTAACAAAGAAAAAATTTGTTATAAAATAAGCAAAATTACAATACAAATTTATAAATAGAAAATAAGAATCGTGACTTAACAATTAGAAATCAATTAAATTAAAACAATGAGAATAAAAAGAATTGTATTAAAATCAAATTATATCATATCACAAAGGTCACAACTATCTTTCCTTTCCTTTCCCAAGATCTTTCGTCTGAGCTGAGTAAGTAACTCACACCAAGCATTGTATGTGGAAGGAAGCCTTGTCATAGGGGAATGCATCCCAAGATTCGATTTATGTTGGGGTGTACCAAACAAGTTCCTACATTTTCGACGGGCCTTTAATTTAGGAACGCATATCCCGATACGCTCCAAAAGTCCATCACACGATGTGGGACTCCGCACAATCTTCTGGAGGAAAAGCAAGTCCAACATGCGTCTGCGATGCTGTAAAGTGCGTAGCCCGAAACGAGACAGTCTCTCTTCGTACGAACATCGCATGCTGACACCAGGGGTAACAAATGCAAGATGCCTTGTGAAAGACCTTTGGAGCGACTCAATACGATCAGAATGTACAGCATAGTGTGGGTTCCAGACAACACTGCCGAATTCAAGCACACTACGCACCAAGGCATTAAATAATGTTATCTTAGAGGCAGTATGCTTGAAGTCTTTGGTGTTACGTTTTATGAAACCCAACATTTTTGCACCATTCTTTAACATGCTGCTGTACTAAGGAATAAAACTTAATTTAGAGTCCAGAATCACGCCTAAGTCCCTAACTTCTGGTACAACAGCGATTTCCTCGTTATTTATGCGAAAACCCGTCTCAACCACCTTTCTTTTGCGTGTAAAGCGAATATGTTGGCATTTTGACGCATTAAGCTTCATTTTGTTGACGCAACACCACTCATACACCCGGTCCAGGTCTGCCTGCATCATATCGGCGTCAGCTACCGAGCTAATCTGACGTGAGATTTTCATGTCATCGGCAAAAAGGGAGCATTGGCAATGGTGGATTTCAGTCACGATATCGTTGACAAAGATTAAGAACAGTATTGGGCCCAAATGGGACCCTTGTGGTACTCCGGATGTGGCAATGTATTTGTTAGACTCGTGTCCGGCCAAAATCACCACTTGCTCACGATTTTCGAGGTATGATTCAAACCAACTCAGCATCGAACCGCAAATACCACACTAACTTTGCAGCTTACTAATAAGTAGCTTGTGATCTACGCAGTCGAAGGCGCTAGCAAAATCAGTGTAGACCGAGTCAATCTGCTGGTTGCCATCGATTCCGTCCATGATAGGCGTGTTGTATGCGACAAGGTTAGTCAAAACAGATTTGCCTTCCTGAAAGCCGTGCTGCTCCACTCCTATCAGGGATTAGGTATGACTTGTTAGTACTGGGCAGATGATACTTTCAAAAATTTTGGAAAAACATGACAGCATCGAAATAGGTCTGTAGTTTTTTACATTACCATTGTCACCCTTTTTAAAGACCGGAACTATCCGCGCCCGCTTCCATTCAACAGGGAACGTGCCGCTTATGAGGGATTTGTTAAAAATTTCCTTCAATGGGTAAGACAGAAGTGGGGCACATCTTTTAATGAAGAGAGGCGGGATTCCATCGGGCCCGGCTCCTTTATTAGGATCCAAGGTCTTCAATTTAGAAAGGATATCTTTCTCAGTTATTCTGAGACATGAGAGCTTGCTGTTGTACGAACCGACTGATGGGCTCACACTACAAAAAGAGGGCGCGGAAGTAGGAATAGAGTAAACAGAGCTCAAGTGAGACGCGAACAAATTGGCAATATCAGGACCACTCGAGGAATGGCGCTCGTCATCGTTGTGCATTACTGAAGGTAATGTACTTGACGATGACCTTTTATTTTTAATAAATGTCCAGAACATCTTGGGATTCTTTTTTAGGCTGTTCTCAACAGTGTTTACATAATTAAAATAGCAGTTACGCAACAATTTATCGCATTGTTGTCTAACGCTTTCGTATTCGAGCTTGTCCCGAGGATTTTTATACTTGCGATATTTATATCGTAACTTATCTTTCTCCTTCAAAATACGTACCAGATCACGAGTGAACCAGATGAGATGCTGGTCACTGCGAGCCCTGCGTTTGGGTACATGTTCGCTGATAATAGCATTTAATCTACTATAAAATTTTGAGACCATTTGATCAACGCTCAATGGACCATCGAAACATTCAGACCACCCCACACTAGCCAGTTCGGAAAAGATAGCGCTATAATTGGCTTTGTAAAAGTTGTAGTCCGAGCTAGGCGCGCATTTAAGTGACGACTGAGGCCTAATTTCTAGCATGACTTCAAGCGGAGGATGATAGCGGTCAACTTTACTAATGGCGTCAGGTTTTGAAACTGTACAGTTTTGATTTGTTATAATTAAGTCTAACATCTTGTACATATGATTGATTATCGAGTTTTCTGTTGTTGAGTGTACCCCAACAACGAGATAAGATCAATTAGTGCAAATCCCAAACGACTTTGAATATTATCGGCATTCGAGCTTGTAACGTTGTGAGGATTCATACGCGACAGGTTAGAATCCCAGGTCCAATTGATGAAACCCAGGTTGAAATCACCCACAACCACAATATCATCCACGCAATCAGCCACTGTACTAACATTATCCAAAAACCTATTCAAAGCTTCGAGTTTAACCGGAGGAGGCATGTAGACTACACATATAGCTATTTTCTTATGCCTGTTATCTATAACCACCTCCAATGTGATCCAGAGGTCCTCACAATGGCTTTCCCATGCGTAAATTCGACGTGAAGGAATCAGTTTGGACACTGCTATTAAAACGCCTCCTCCACTAGTTTTTGAACTTTGTCCAAGGTCGCGGTCCCTACGGTAAATTATGTATCGGTTATCTATAACTTCACTATCTGTAATAATTGAGTTAAGCCAGGTCTCAGTCAGCGCCAAAACAGAGTAGCTGCATTGTAAGATGTTGTTAAACAGTTCAGCTGTGTTTGTGTAATACCTCGTACGTTTTGGTAATAGATACTGAGGGAATTGAATTTTAGTCTAAACTTCAATGATCATTGTTATATAATAATAGTATTCTACTTGAGTAAGGTTAGACTATCGAAGCTGCGGATATGTATTCCCTGGGTTGATTCATTCTTCTTGGCATATATCCGACCGTCACAAACCCAAACAAATTTGAATTGCGCTGCCTTGGCCTTTTGTCTTGTTGCAGCGTGAAGATGTTTGTTGTGGGGACTCAGGTGCTCGGACACAAAAATAGGTTCACGCTTACCACCAAGGCCGAGGTGCTGTGTAGAGAGCTTGTCGTCTGTGTGATGTTTGTTGTAGTTGGTAACAGCAGCCGCGGTAACAGCAGTCGCGGGTTGCTCGTTTGCATAGTTTAACAACTACTGATCTGGGGCGATTACTATCTCTGTTAAGCTTGGCAACTCTTGTGGCGTGTTGTATGTCTTCACTAGCAATCGGGCATTCAACCATTTTTTCCAGTTGCAGGATGACGTTTGGAAGATTTTCGGTGCGGTGCTCAGGTATCCCATTGATCTCGACGTTGGTCTCACGCATATTTTGCTCAACTTAGTTTAGCCTTTCTGAAATGCTGTAAACCGTCGACCGTAAATTTTTATTTTCTTTTGCCAGTGTTTCTATGGTGGATACCTTTTCATCAAGTTTGCGCTTCATGTCTTCCAAGAGGGTGTTATTAAATGATAAGGAATCGTCAAAACTGGCAATCTTGACGTTTAGGTTCTTTAGGTGATCTCCGACCAGTTTAGTGATCTCAGTGTTGAACGCTGCTTTAATTTCGCTTCTTATAGTTTCACGTAGATCTTCTATGGATAGGCCACACTCATCCGTTGTGTCGTCGGACAGTCTACGCTTGAATCTCTTGTTGCTGCGATGTGTAACGCTGCCGGTGTTGGTGTCAGCACTTGGCTCTGGTTCCGCGTGCACAGGGCCGCTACATTGATCATCAAGGCACGACATATCGTTTCATTAGTGTTTACAAAATAAACTATAATGTTCAAAATCTCGTTGTTCACGTAGTTTTTAACTGGAACGATTGTGTCACTGAATGTGGGTAGTTATGACGTTGGCACCGCGAGCGACTCACGCACGCCGTTGTAGTACTTGTGGCCTACTCTTAGCAGTGATAATCGGCTACACTCGAAATGTAGTCACTATTATTTAGCACTTTTTGCGATGTTCTTCTTACTTGTTTTTGTTTATTATATCTTCGAAAGACTGGATAACAATAGTGGATGTAAGCACTGGCTTTAGTTGGATTTTCTTTGGATTTTTGTGATTGACGTAAAAGTGATTAAGCAAATAAAATAGACAACAGAACTGCGAGTATTGTGCTCCGAACTTAAATTAAACATGTTTATAATAAACAAAATATTTTTCATACAAACTTTAACACCCCTTTATAGGACGAAATTCTAAAAATCCTTGTATAGGTACGTATTTCTTTAATTGTAAATACTAATTCTAAAGTAATTCGATTATAAACAATTTATTTGTCATACAAAATTTAACATCCCTTTATACCGCTTTAAGGGATGAAGTTCAAAAAATCCTTGCATACGTATTTGTTTAATAAAAAATTGAAAATTAGATGTCAAAGTCACAACGACACGTCAAAGAGCGTTGAAGCGTTGTTTAATTGTATAGAACAGCAAAAATGCTAAATTTCAATAAGTTTGATAATAAACAAAATATTTTTCATACAAACTTTAACACCCCTTTGTAACCCTTTAAAGGATGAAATTCTAAAAATGCTGAATGAGCATAAATACAAATTTTCAAGTAATTTAGATAATAAACAATTTATTTTTCATACAAACTTTAACACCCCTTTGTAACCCTTTAAAGGATGAAATTCTAAAAATGCTGAAGGACGTGTTTTATTATTTTAAACTTAGACGCTAAATACCACATCTTATTAATTTCAAATTAAAAATGACAGAGTTTCATACAAACTTTAAACCCCTATTTTACCCTTTTAGGGGATGAATTTCCAAAAATGCTTTCTTAAATGACGCCTACAGTATAAACACAAAATCCTCCCAAAATTTCAAACTTCTATCATTAGTGGTTTAGGCTAGGCGTTGATATGTCAGTCGGGACATTGCCTTTTACGAGTATATATATAGATAGGATTCCAATAGACAGCTATGCATAATATACAGAATATTATTGAATGAGAAACATCCAAATATGATATTATCTGTATTTTTCATTTACATGGTACAATGTATAGAAATAAATCTATCCCTTTTTAATAAATGATATATCGCATAAAACCTATCCCCTTTTAATACCCATCTTCTTTTACAACAACATTCAGAAAAATAAATCTTATTATTTGATTAATAATTATGTTTTTTATACTATTTTGTTAATAATTACTCGTAAAACTAAGAACGCACGAATACACAATTTGAATGTTATATGAAGTTGACATTTTCAGCATAAGTACGAAACCCATATTAATATAATTTGAAGCGATTAAAGCATCTTATAAAAAAAATACAGGATTTAAAAAGTTTTAATTCAAATATCGAAAGCAATCATGACTGTCTTCGATGAAGAATACACAATACAAATGTATTCTTCATCGAAGATGATTGTAGTTTAAATATTTTTTTAAAGTCATTTCTAGAATTTCTAAACTTTATTCGATAACAAACTGTAATTCCTCCTTTTAGTTGAAAACAGTATGAAGTGTCGCACCGGGCCGGTCTATTCAATAACCGACACCACAACAAATGGGCTTGAATGCAAGCCATTCAAATTCTCTGCTCACACAAAATTGCTTTGAAATAATAAAACCGGTTTTATAAACCACAGCTACTATGAACTGACATGGAAATATTCAATTACAATCTCTAAAAAACAATGTACACGAAATGAGGAAGCTCTGGATATGGTAACCAGGTATTTAGGCTCTGACTGCCTCGTGGGTCTCATTGTAGTAAGCTTGACTGGTGAGTGTGAGGTCTGTATACGATCCCTAGTATCATCATCATCTGCCTAGCCTTTTCCCAACTATGTTGGGGTCGGCTTCCAGTCTAACCGGATTCAGCTGAGTACCAGTATTTTACATGGAGCGACTGCCTATCTGACCTCCACAACCCAGTAACTGGGTAATACGGTACTCCTTGGCTAGACTGGTGTCAGATTTCAAGCTTCTGACTACTCGTAACGACTGTCAAAGATCTTCAAATGACAGCCGGGACCAACGGCTTTACGTGCTTTCCGAGGCACGGAGGAAACTCGGTATGTTGAAATGGTCACCCATCCACGGCCCGACCTCGTCAAGCGTTGCTTAACCTTAAGATCGACCCGTACGGCTGTTATTATTTAGCCACGAGCTCCTCTATATATACGATCCCTAGTATAAGAATGACAAAAGACACTAAAAATACTTCGGCTTTTAAAAAACGATTAAAAAAACATATAATAATCAATTAGGTAATTCATTAAAAATATATATATATATATCAAATACATACACACATACTCAACTCATTACATACTGAACTCAAATAAATACTATGTTAAAAAATAGAATCTTTAATCAAAAAACAAAAAAAAAAAAAAAAAAAAACAAGCTAAACCATAATAAATAATAGTAAAATAACGCTGCTATTAAATATAGATATAAAAATTTTTACCTAAATTATAATAAACTACTTCTTGCACAAATACATTACTACGCTGCCATCGATGCCACATCTAGTAAATTATCTTTGGATCCGTGTTCGCTCGTACGGCGAGCGGGTCGCCTGATGACTTGTTTACGCATAAGATTTGCACTTACCCACTTTTTTTTTTAAAAAAAAAAATACTTTCTGTACCTACGCTTGATAATGTTTTTATGTTAAAAATGTTTTCTCAGTAAGTGAATTATTGTTAATTCTTTATGAGGAAAATAAAGTTCTTAAACCATAAAGACTCACCTTCGATTGCCTTGATATAATTTGAGTGTACTTATAAACATTGTCTGTGACTATTACACGCCTTCACCCTATACGGAAATACAGCTGAGTGATATTCTGAAATATTTTTGGCTTACACCCTTAAGGTTGCACTAGTCGATCATTCTTCCATACAAACGTAGTCTGGCGATTACTCCAACACGTTCAAAATAAAAAATGATATAAAATTTTCTGTATGGAGACAAAAAAGTAAAAAAAACATATATTTGAAAGTTATGAGTGTAGAAAGTTCCGTATTTCAAAACTAATTTTAACGCGTCTTTGGGCGGCAATAAATACCATAAGAAGAAGAAAAATTTAGAAACAGGCACCATACAGGTATAGATTAGTAGTTCAACAATGCAAATGCAAAATATACATTTAGTCGTTTTTTCATGATATCTAGACTCCCAAAGGTCTGTTTATAAAATTTCGTGCGCTCGTTTTCATCCTGAATCATCATCTATTTCGCTACAAACTTGTAAAAGCGCTAATTCGTACGCGAACTAGCTTCTTACTGCTCATCACAGTATCATCTCTTTCGCACGTTTTATCGGATGAGATAACATGCATTTTAACCCCGCGCACAAAATAGTTGGTGCCGTCGACTAGGGCAACCTTAACTCAGCTGTTCTATCTATGGTCTTTGTCAGTTCTATCCCATTCAAACAATTCTTAAAGCAAAGCTCGCGATTTCATGCCAAGCCACAACCCGTCAGTTGCGACTGCGACTTGTCGGATCTGAAAGTCCCCACTCAGTCGTCAAATTGTATCTATCGCGCGAGTAATACTCGCCAAACAGTAATTGTCGCTCCAAACGTCTTCCATTTGTTGTCTCCCCAGTCGCTGTCGCAAGACAAGATGCGAGTCGTTTAAGCGAGTAGGTCGTGCGTGGCCAAGGTGTATAAGTAGGAGAAATGTACTATTTAGGTATTCTGGTACCTACCTTAGCCCTTAAAAATCATTACTGGCCGATGTATGAAATTTATTCGAATACTTAATGAGATTATAAGATTAATAAGCTGTGTGCAGTCTCTGGTATTAGTTATAGTCAATCCGAGATGAGTGGTTGTTGATATTAATTAATGTTGCATATTAATATGACAGTGTTAATCGAGTTAATTGCTACCTGGCTTAGAACATTGTTTGCGTTTAATTTAGACGATGAAGAAGCAAATCGATGTACGTAATCAAAAAGCAAGTAGATACATTTCAAACTGCTAAGTAGATCACTTAAATGAAGCAAACCAAAAAACTATAGAAGAAAAATCTTATGATATATATAAAGCTTACAAATCAGTAAGTACATGTGAATAACATCATCCTGAACATTCACGAGAAAGGATCAAAATCGGGACATGCGAAAATAAATCCATTACCATTTCTTTTGACTTCGCCGTAATCTATTAACGGAATGGATAAAAGCGGAAAAGGACCAAGAAAGTGTGTTCTCTAATCGTAAATAACAGCTCATGTGGGCAACACAGGGCCTTCAACGTACCCGCTTTCCTTATGGCCCCTAAAAAGACAATTTTGGCTCACGCTACATTAGAAATGCCCGTAAAATACGCATTGAACATCTTGTGCATCATTAGCGAAAACTACTGGTCAATAACTGTTAAAAATGTACAGAACATTAGCTCCTGTAACGAGGAAACAAGGTAATGTTTTTCGGGCTTTCTGGGTATTTTCAGTGCATAGAGCCTACTAAACGACTGAACAATATTCAGCTAAAAGTGGATGTTATGAATATTCTTAGAAATAAATATACGAACCATCTAGTTAAAAAAAACCTCATACCGAAAACATAAGAGATAGCCTTAGAGAGAATAGAACCCGTGAAAAATAGAAGTCTATAATATGAAATAGCATTATTTATATATTTTTTGCTATATAGCCTTAGAGAGAATAGAACCCGTGAAAAATAGAAGTCTATAATATGAAATAGCATTATTTATATATTTTTCTATTCTATTTTGCTATTTCTATGGCAAAAAATAAAGAAGTGGAAGGCGATACATAAGAAAAACTTGTGAACTACGGGTAGTTTGGACTCAAAGAACCTACAACTTAGAAAATTGTTGCTACGTCTGTATTTTTCTTTGAGGCCATAGATACTTCGATTGCTTAAAAATATATTGAAAGGGTTCTATATAAGTTCTTTTTATTTAATACAAGCTTTGCCACGCGACTTCACTGCCGCTGCCGCCAATGCCACAGAAATCGTGCATTTTTAAAGCTGGGTCAGAACTTCCAAATATTACCTCAAACGGAAAAAATATTAGTTTAGACTATTTCATGGCCTATATTAACAAATAAATTATTATGTTGTTGCTTTGAAATAATAATAACATTTATACCATTCCCCCTCTAAAAATTTTGAATGTTTGAATTTACTACACACCAATATATTCGATATCCATCTCAATGCTATATAACCTCCTTGCGCAAAAAATACTCGATACTAAATTCTTGTTCAAAGAATAGGCATTTAGATAGAATACTCGATTTTCAAACTCCTTCTTCGATTTTAATTTTGAGTTTGTTTATATTTAGGACTAGCACTCCGCCCGCGACTTCGTTCGCATGATTTCGTATTTTATTAAACTAAATTATGTCCAGTTAGTGAAGGCGATCAAAAATAAGCTATTGTTAAATCAATAATAAATGGGATACCGTAGATATCTACGGTTTAAGTTAGGATTTAGAGGACATAGAACCTCCTCCTTTTTAGAAAGTCGTTTAAAAATCTTATTCCTTGGGCAATAATAAACTGCCATCATTAGTTTTTCAGAACTAACCCCAGAAGATGTTTTAGGTGTGTCAACGGTTTTTTGAAGAATCTTACGGCACTGAGATGACCTCTTCCTCGATTTGCAACTATCGGTGAACATACACAAAAAATAATTAAGTACCTTACTAAAGACAAATTGACTATTACGTCCACCTAAAAAGTGAAAATAAAAAACCTATTTTACAAAAAAATACTACCGACATCCAACTAAAAACACTACAAGTGAAAAATAACTAACAAAACGAAAAAAATTGGTACCTACCAAAGACACCGACTTCAAAATAGAAATTAATTTTCACTTTGTAGTGTTTTTAGTTGGAGGTCAATAATATTTTTTTGTAAAATGTTTTTATACAAATAAATGTCTCTTTAAAGGTTGAATTTCCAAAACTCCCTCCTTAGTGCTCACCTACATCATTAAAAGAAGCTATGTGTAATAAAATAATTCAAAAATCTGGATGAACCCCTAAATAGTATTTTGGGGATAGTTCCGAAAAACGAATAACTAATAGTAACCCACATTATTTATTAAGGTTAGTATTTGTGTCAAATTTCAAGTTTATTAAACCAAGATCTTCAACACCCCCCTAATCATCTTTTAGGGGTAGTTTCGAAAAACTAATAATGTTATCCTTTATTATTTAGTTAGGTTAGTATTTGTCCCAAGTTTGAAGTTTATTAATCCAAGAAATGAGATTTTCCATACAAACTTTAACATCCCTTAAATCGTATTTTAGGAGTAGTTTTGAAAAAATTGTAATGACAACCTTTACTTTAAAATCAATAAAAAATATAAAATACTTGCTGTTAGTATTGATGCCAAGTTTCAAATATATAAGCCCAACAAATTGCCACCTTTAACCTCTATTAGGGGTAGAATTTCCGAAAATCAATAAACACATTACGTTTTTTATTAATCAAGAGCGTAAACCTACTATTTTAGATATGTTACCTTCCAAACCGAAGAAATTTCATATAAAGTTTCAACCCCTACTTTATTCCCCTTAGGGGTAGAATTTCTAAAACCTAATAATTACATGAATTCTTTTTATCAATTCCAACTCTAACTTACAAACTATAGAAATTACATACAAACTTTCAACCCCTTTTTAGCCCCGTTAGGGGTGGCATTTTCTCATTGTTTTTTTATTAATCAGGAGTGAAATCCTACAATTTAAGATGTTTTACCTTCCAAACCGAAGAAATTTCATATAACGTTACAACCCCTATTTTATCCCCATAGGGGTAGAATTTCCAAAAACTAATAAATACATGGCTTTTTTTATCTACCTAGAGATTAAATCTAAAATTTAACGTGTCCTACTTTCAAACTGTAGAAATTACATACAAACTTCCAACCCCCTTTTTACCCCCTTAGGGGACGAATTTCCAAAAACCAATAAATACATTAATTGTTTTTATGAACCAAAAGCGTTAATCTAAAATTTCACGTATCCAACTTACAAACTGTAGAAATTACATACAAACTTTCAACCCTCTTTTTACCCCCTCAGGGGTCGAATTTCCATAAACCAATAAATATATTAATTCTTTTTATGAACCAAAAGCGTAAATCTAAAATTTCACGTGTCCAACTTACAAACTGTAGAAATTACATACACACTTTCAACCCTCTTTTTACCCCCTTAGGGGACGAATTTCCAAACACCAATAAATATATTAATTTTTTTTATGAACCAAAAGCGTAAATCTAAAATTTCACGTGTCCAACTTACAAACTGTAGAAATTACATACAAACTTTCAACCCTCTTTTTACCCCCTCAGGGGTCGAATTTCCATAAACCAATAAATATATTAATTCTTTTTATGAACCAAAAGCGTAAATCTAAAATTTCACGTGTCCAACTTACAAACTGTAGAAATTACATACAAACTTTCAACCCTCTTTTTACCCCCTCAGGGGTCGAATTTCCATAAACCAATAAATATATTAATTCTTTTTATGAACCAAAAGCGTAAATCTAAAATTTCAAGTGTCCAACTTACAAAATGTAAAAATTTCATACAAACTTTCTACCCCCTTTTTACCCCCTTACGGGTCGAATTTCCAAAAACCAATATTATTATTAATTCATTTATTTTCAGACACCTTAGTCCATAATATTACATTCATAAGCATTACATAAAAATTGATCCATTAGAAATTAAAATAAAATGTCATTCATTAGCATTAGACTACATCATTAAAATAAGAAACATCCAAAATTTAAATGTCAGCTATACTATCATAATATTAATAAACATGTTAGCAAAAATTTCATAAAATTATGAAAATAAAAATATACAAAATGGTCAGAGAGTTATAAAAATTGATATAATAAAATTGTAAGACATTAAAAAGATATATATTAAAAAGTTTACCTGCCCCACGCGCGATACACGGGTGCATGTAAGGACTGCCAGTGCTGCATAAAAGACCCGTCCAACCTGTTGGCAACGACGGCAAGGAGACTGTTGCCGCTGCCCCGCACTCTACTCACTATCGAGGTCGCCCTCTTGCGCATGCTGGCATAAAAACAGTCAACGCGGACACTTGCGAACATACCGGAAGCGCTGCAGAAGCGTGGCAGCCGCAGCAGCGCCCTCAGCGCGTTTTTACATTGAACGCGGAGAGCGCTGTAAGACTTCTGCAAATATGAAACCCACAGACTACTCGTATAAAAAGATGTGCAGTACGCTCGAAACAAGGTGATCTTTACTTCCTTGGAGCTACGAGCAAACCTGCGGGAAATCATATTCGCCCTAACCGACAGCGCCCTCCTTTCTCGCTCGATATCAGCGTCGTCCTTCAGGTCGGACGTCACAATATGGCCCAGATACTTAAAACTATGTACCCGCTCCAAGGGCACCCCGCACAGTCTTACTGGTGGAGCCTCCGACGGACACTTGGAACCCGAATTGACGACCATAACCTCGCTCTTTTTTACATTATATTTTAGGCCATGTCTATGAGCGTACGTTTCGCAAATGCTTATGAGCTCCCTGAGTCCCCCAATTGACGCGCTCAGCAGCACCATGTCATCAGCGTAGCTAATGTTGTTAAAGCAAACATCATCAACATGGCATCCAACATGGCGGCTGCTGAGCTCGGCAACAAGCCCATCGATGTACAGATTAAAGAGCGTTGGTGAGCTCAATCCCCCCTGCCTCACCCCGCACTCCAACCTATACGAGTCCGACAGAGCTCCCAACCATTTGACGTTATTGACCTGGTTCCCGTACCAGTGCTGGAAGATTTTTACAATTTCAGGCGCAACTTGCCTATCGAATATTTTTTTCCACAGCACCTTGTACGAAACCAGGTCAAACGCCCTGGACAGATCAAGAAAGCAGGCGTAAACAGGCGTGTTCCGATCCGTGTAATATCTGACAGCATGCTTTAGACTCAATATAGCACTGTCTGTGGACAATTTGGGCATGAACCCAAACTGGTTATCGTGCAATGTAATTGTTTTATTTAACTGAGCATTAAGCATGCTGTCAAATACCTTCGCGATAACTGTCGCTAAGGTATTTGACAGCATGCTTAATGCTCGTTGCAGTCGCTGTCGAGGGAAGTCAATATTTCTCAATCGACGATGACACTCTTGTCTGTAGGTGTAGATAGCCTTTCAGCTTTTTTCTCCCCACAAAACTAGATTGTCATCGGACATGCTCGGCTTTAGTTTCGGCCTAATTATATTAATATCGCATTCAATAGCCGGGTCCACACCGGACGATCCATCGCGCTCCAATCGCGCGCGGCAGGAGCGCGATCCAAATGTGCGGGCGGTGTGGACGTGCCGCGCGCGATCCATGCGCAAGTATTGGAGCGCGCGATCCCTGCTGCGCCCGATCCGTGCGTTGTCGGTTTTTTTGCCAGCCTCAAAGGTGCCTCAGTTGCGTGCCGCGCGCGGTGTGGACAGTTGTGTGTGGTTCGCGCGATCCTTCACGCCATGGACACTGGAATCTGAATCATGGATCGCCTATGGATCGCTAGGAGCGTAGGTTCAGGATCGCAGTTCAATTAAACTGGATCGGCCTAGTACGATCCACGAACCACACTCCGTGATCCTGGATCGCGGATCGCGCGATCGCTGATGCAGGTTGGATCGTCCGGTGTGGACCCGGCTAATCAACAATGGGTAGTGATCCGACCACATAACATCATATCTAACGCTCACACTACGAACAGTTTTCAGAGATGATTCTGTACAGATACAATGATCAAGCCATCGCCTAGCCCCGTTACAGTCACTGACATAAGTGTACGTGTTCGACGTCAATCCCAGCCTATCTACATCAACGCATGAGAAGTGATTATCACTACAATAATTCATCAGGTCCGTATAAAACATTTCATCAGGGTGCGCGTTAAAGTCACCAAGACAATAGACCGCCTCCACATCACTACTGTCCACGATCGCGCTTACCAGTCCCAGACAATGTGAGAATTCCGGCAGGTTACTCACTGCATCCGTGGGCATGTACACACTCATCACAATGAAAGGTCTTGCACTCGTATTGATGCGTATCGCACACACTCGCGGGTTATCACACGGAACGACCGACACATCACCAAAAACACTTTTTCGCCACAGCAGAGCCACCCCTCCATAGGGTCGCCCACGCAGCATGCCAGCAGACGTGTCAACGGCTGAGGTCCCCGTACTGCTGAAGTCACAATGGATGGTGCTCAGGAATGGCAGCTCCTCCGGCAGCAACCAGCACTCCTGAAGCGCTATTAAGTCGCAAGTTCCGCAGAGTTCACGAACACCCTCAATTGAACGTTTAACACTCCTGCAATTAAAACTGGCAAATCGCAACAAATTTGTATCAGACATTTTTGTTGTTCACAGAGCCGACTTTAAGCGATTTATCGTCACTATTTCTTTGGCTATAGTGCACAAAACGTCTGAAAATTATATTCTGTGGCCAGATTTTTTCATCCAAAAATGCAGGTACTTTTGTTTCAGGTATAAAGAACTTGTACGAATCGTAGTCAACCCGTTTTCTAAGAGAAAGTTTTTCCAATTTCACTACCTCGCGGGTTTTTAATTCAATATGCTTTATTATGTCAGCTGTATGTGAATCTTTGTGTACATTCGTGATAAACATAGGTACTTTCTTTTCAGCAGCTTTAAAGCACCCTACTCTGTCTTTAGCAACCCCCGCTTTCCCAGAATAACGGTACTTTTGCTTCGGTTTTCGATGCGTTGCAACGATCCATCCATTATTATCACGTCTAGGCAGAACATCAGCGCAGTTTCGCATTTGTTTACTAGCCGAGTTCGTTATCGGTGACTGTGACGCAACATTAACAGCTGTTTGTGCCGGCGACGGCGAGCGAGCGCGCACCACAGAACCGGTTTTAGATAACGATAACGACCCCTCCTTCTCAACATACCCACTGTTTTGTATATGCGGCATTTGCTTATCCACAATATCAGCTGAGAGTTTCGCGACACTCAAACTTCCCTGAATCCTCGGACTTAGCACTCCATTCTTAGAAGTCTCCAGACTTCTGTATGATGAGTTGCCAAGAGAGATGTCACCGTTGCCGCCCCCTCGTTTTTTGAATTTCTCCAACTGATCCACCGTCAAACTTGTCGATTTCAGTTCTCGCACTTCCTCCTTGAGCACGGTGAGATCCTTTAGCAATTTAGTCACATCCAAGTGATCAAATGTGATTGGGGGTAGATTGTCAAGGTGCCGCGCTACAAAAATCGGGATCACATCAGGGTCAGTTGACTTGAACAGGCCAATTATATCGGCTAGGTCACGGTGTTCTTTGCCCTTTTGCTTCCGTTGATATTCCTTTTGTTAGTCGGAACAGACTCAAACGCTTTTGAATTTTTGATTTCATCGTTACTGAAGGCCGAAAAACATATGCGAATCAAGGTATCGTCATCACTCGTCGACAGCTTATTTTGCACGTAACATAACAGTTCGTCAATAACAATGTTACACTGAGGACACTTTACTGTGGCGGACATTTCGCTCGACGCAAAAAGCAAGCGACGCGTACGGCTACGCGCACGCGACTGAAATATATTAATTAATTCTTTTTATCAACCAAGAGTGTAAATCTAAAATTTCAGGTGTCCATCTTACAAACTGTAGAAATTACATACAAACTTTCAACCCTCTTTTTACCCCCTTAGGGTTGGAATTTAGAAAAACCAATAAACACATTAATTATTTTTATCAACCAAGAGCGTAATGTAAAGTTTCATGTGTCCAATTTGCAGACTGTTAAAACTTTATACAAACTTTCAACCCCCTTTTTACCCCTTTAGTGGTCGAATATCCAAAAACTAATAAATACATTAATTCTTTTTATCAACCAAAAGCGTAAATCTAAAATTTCACGTGCTCAACTTACAAACTGTAGAAATTACATACAAACTTTCAACCCCCTTTTTACCCCCTTTGGGGTGGAATTTCCAAAAATCCTTTCTTAATGCTCACTTACGCTACAGGAGGAACCTTTCTGCCAAATTTCATTCTTCTAGACCTAGCGGTTTAGGCTGTGCGTTGATCGATCAGTCAGTCAGTCAGTCAGTTTCTTCTTTTATATATATATATATATAAAGATATAGATTATAGTAATGATTTTGATTTTAGTTTAGGCTATTTATTAAATAATTATTTGGAGTGTAATTCTAATTCACATTGGTGTTTCATTAATTATAATTATGTAACGTAACGGAGGTGGTCACTGGGCCCTGAAACATAGATGCTGTTACTTAGTCAAGGCTTCATATATTTTGTAAATTTTGAAGGTCATAAACCATTTACTTATTAATATTCCTTGTGCTTTTCGCTTAAATCTTGCTTTTTCTCGTAGTCATGGTGTAAAATATAGTATGCAACTCTTGAATAAAACGGATTTATATCGAGGGCCATAAATCACTCGCGTCGCTCAGGATTCTAACACTTAAATCACTCGCTATGCTCGTGATTCAATCATCAGAAATCACTCCCTACGGTCGTGATTCAGTCGTTACAATCCTTCACTTGCTCTTGATTCATCTATGGCCCTCGCTTTAAATCCGTCCTTTATTCACTAGTTGCATAATATACTAGTTGTCCAATGTCAGGCTAATACTTTATAAATGATGTAGGTACATAATAAACATCTGAACCTTAAGCAACGGGTTGGTCGACTATGTGTGCTTATATCCCTCTTTTAAAGTTTGAATGGTTTCGAAGCCACCAAGATTGCAGTGACCACTTAAAGTGGACATACGCTGAGACGCAGGCGGCGCAGTGCAGCGCAGATTTTGTAAAGTATAGGTCGAATTAACCTGTAGCCCTGTATTATGTGATTTCGCTAATAAGAATCTAAATCGCTAATCTAATTTGTGGTACCATTAACATTCTAGTTTAATTAAATTAAAAATATCATCATGGACAAAAATAATAGTACATTGTACACCGAGGGGATAAAACGATCTATTTCTGTTCGAGAGTATGTTTAAGCCCGACGCGCAGCGGAGGGCTTAAAGGAAACTCGAGAACAGAAATAGAACTTTCTCCCGAGTGATACATAGTGCTTTATACTACACCTACGAGGAAAATAAAATACAATATTTCTTTAATTAAAGTTTATATTAAAATTGTTACAATGGCTTAAACTTATAGTGACGTTTTTTCCAGGAAGGCTAATACTTGTGTGAGATGATTGAGATAAAACTGGGATACTTGGTTCTGCTGTTGGTACACTTGTGTTTGTGGGAAGAGCTAGTTTTATAGTTTGAGTAGAATCATATTCTTCCAGGAAGGCTGTTCGCACTGTGCTCGTTGAAGGTTGTGGGGACTTTTTGTTATGTAAATTGATTGATCCTGATATTTGGTTATTAATGTGTTTTTTATTTTCTATGGAATCTTCGATGTAACTTTCTGCGACAGCGGACGATTTCCAACCACCATGTCGTTTTATTGCAGTTAAATCAGTGCCTGTATCTGCAAGGATGTTTGCGGAAGTCCGTCTGAAACAGTGCCCAGTGTAGAGATCAGGATTTGCGAGTTTTAAATATAAGGCTATTTCTTTCGGTACTGAACTTATTTTGTTCTTTCCGATCACTCGCATTTATTGTTTTTAAATTGTACCAAAACGCGCTTGTTACAACAAAACTCCTCTCTATTTTAGTTTTTGTTCGGGGAAGCTTGTCTATGGCTATATCTTCACGGATCTCTATGTCGTCAGTAGTTAAATCCAAAAGCTCTTGAGAACGACAGGCACCATTTATGCCCAGAATTAAAATTACCTGTAAATAAATAAAAATCATAAGTTGCTATCATAGTTCCGTAAATAAATTATAACAATTAGGTACAATGATAATGTTCAATAGTTACCTTCATTAGTAAATATTTGTTGTCTGGAGAATTTTGTAAGAAATCAAAGACATCTTTCGTAGTCAATACTTTGGGTTTTTACTGCGAAATCCTTCTGATTTCCGCTTCAAAAACGCTGTTAGTTTAGCATATTCTTTAATATTTACATTGTTTTTCACTGACAAAGAGCTTTTCAGCAAAACATATGTGGACCACAAGAAACTTGGCTTATATTTTTGCGCTTTTTCGCTAAAATATGATAGTAGGACGTTTTCTGAGAACGATTGTGCTTTTTTGCTATTTTTCCACAATATAAAATCATTATAAATTTTGTCGTATTTGGCTCGAGACTTCCCAGAAAGTAAGTAATTTATGACTTCTTGGGCTGTATTTTTTATTTCTGGTGGCGTCATCATTACAAAATCGTCACTTTCACTATCAGATGACATTTTGGAAAATTATTTAGAAAATTAAAAGCTAGGTACTGTTAAATTATCAATTTAGTTAAAAACAAAATTAAACGCAACGAAATAAATTGCCGCGCTTTTTTCGCATTGCAGAACAAGGTTGCCATCCTCATTTCATTAAAATACAAAAAATCCGCCTCTTTTCTCTAATTATTTGATATAAAACCTTTTTGAGATTTAAGGTTTGTATGTTTACCGCCTCTTTTTCTAATTATTTCATACAAAACCTTTTTGAGGTTTGACGTTTGTATTTTTTTATGTTCGCTGCTAAAAAACAAAAGAAAGCTAGCCGGGCAGTAATGGATTTTCATACAACATTCCTGCCCTGCTTCGGAGGGCAGTAATAAAATTCCATATAACTTTACCCGCCGCACATTTTTAAGGGAGAAATTACGAACTTTGTAACCGGTTTATGAACGAGTAATAAGACACTTTCCGAGTGGGTGTGGTATAAATAATCTTAATTCATACAGCAACTTATTTTTGTCAGTAAGAATTAAGTATCAAGCATTGTTAGAAGTTAAAAACGTCTAGATATTACCTAGATACCACGTCTCAACTGCCAGGGCCGCGGTGCTCCGAATCTTCTCAGTGTAACAAAATAAAAATAAAATAAAAATGAAGGGAAAAAAATATCTGTTAAGTTTTCTGGATGTCACGAAAAGCTATTGACGTAAGATGTTACTTTATTTTCCTGTTCTATTTCTGGATGTGTAGACAATTGGTCGTTCGCAAACTAAAAAAGTATTAGATACTAATGACAGCAGGGAGGTATGGCAGAGCAAGGAGCTTCACAGACGCACCTACCGGGTCCTACATGGGCCTGATGCAGCACAGCGTCCGTGCCGCAGCCAGGCCACAGCGTCCGTGGCCTGGCTGCGATTTAGTGACCTTTTCGGGGAAACAGAAGGTTTTGTCTTTGCGATTATGGACGAATTAATGATGATGAACAACTACCGGAAATACGCTGTGAAAGACGGCACGGTTGAAATCTGTCGGACATGTCACATTATCTCCGGTTGTTCTAGTCGAGCTAACAGAGACTATTTGCATAGACATAAACTTTTAGCCAGGATTATCCATCAGCAAATTCCTCTTAAATACAATCTTGTGAAAACGGTACTTCCAGGCCAGGTCAACCCAGTTCTCTAAAATAGTAATGTCACGCTTTATTGAGATCATTATATCAACACTTACAGGACTATTGTTGCCAATAAGCCTGACAAAGTGTTGATAGACCGACTAGAGCGTCGCGCAATGATTGTTGATATAGCAGTCCTCCATGACGAGAACCTCGTGAAGGCTGAGAGTGATAAGAAAACTAAGTATCTTGATCAGGCTCACGAGGTTGTCGACATGTGGGATGTGAATACAGCAGTCAATATGCCGATAGTCGTTACGATCAATGGCATAATAGCCAAGAGCCTCGACGAACACCTGAAGACGTTCTCGTTGAGCAGTTGGATCAAGGGCTTGGTCCAAAAAGCGGTACTCCTGTACATATATTTAGGCGGTTCTTCTCTCAGGAGCCCAGACCACCGGTAGATTGGACCCTGTTACCGATGCCGGTGGGGTAATATTTTTTAAATATTTTAAATGATTTTGTATAATTATCTAGCACAATTGTAATTAAATTCTACATTAATTTAAGTGCAATTATTGTAGTTCATTTCAATTAAACTTAATCAGTAGACATAATACTCAATTAATTTCATATCCGCGAACATAAAAATTGTAATTAAAGACTGTGAATGATGTGCACGCCTGTAACTGACATGTTTGCACATGTCATTGACTCGGTAATGAATTTGTAAATATGTTGTTGGCATGCCAAATATGTAAGCTGGAGCCGGAGGATGCAAAAAAAAACCAATTTACTTTAGACTAATTTATTAAAAATCAAGAAATTACAATTTATACGTTTAAAATTATGTAGGTGATAATTGGCCGATGTATGTACCAAGAATGAATGAAAACGTGGAATCGTGGAAGGCGTTGTCGATGTTCAGTCCCACGGTTACGAAATGCTGCGTAAGCAGCACGTGTAAGTCGTTGCGATGTGCAATATTGGTGTCACGTTGTCCACAGTCCGTGTGTTATGCCGAATCGTAATATCAGCGATCCTTATGTTACACCGTTGCGTAACACCTCCCCTCGCAGAACAGCAACTATTTGTTAACTGCTGTTAAAAATGTTGCTGTAAGATGACTGGGGTCCATCTTGATTCCAGCTGGATGAATATTCCTTCTTGGTTCCGCTTCAGCATAAATGTCTTGATCTGCGTTTATTTCTATAGATGTAGTTCCGATCTTCTTGTCTTTATTGCCCATCCAATGCTGGTATGTAAGAGCAATGGCAAGTACACCTGCGCTGAATAGTAATAGGTATACAGGTATGGTAGTATGGTAGAGGCTTCCATCTGATATCTTGTTAAGTCTTAAGTCTGAAACTTTCTTGTAACTTTCGTGGAGGTTCTCGAGGTTGATTGAATTAAGCTGTATCAATGATTCTTCAGTTCCTGATGTAGTGTTCTGGTCCCATAGTGTTCGTATTCTAAGTACATATCCCTTAATTCGGTTGTCAATGTTAGCGATAGTGAATTCGGCAAAGACAATCTCTATAGATGGAGGTTCT
Source organism: Orthosia cruda (assembly GCA_964057195.1). NCBI lineage: Eukaryota > Metazoa > Arthropoda > Insecta > Lepidoptera > Noctuidae > Orthosia > Orthosia cruda. Next base: position 13,788,876 of record OZ059832.1, on the reverse strand, counting down.
TGGATGGTTCCGATCTTCGGTGCTTGTGCGGTGTCTCCCCACAGACCATGGCCCACCTTTTGTCTTGTGCCGCATGTCCTGTTGTCTGTTCACGTGAGGACCTTATGACTGCGTTGGCGGAGGGCGTTGCCGTGGCTGAATTCTGGACCAGGGCAGGCATTTAACTAAAAAGAGTCTGTTTGTCATCGACACGCTAAGAAGAAGAAGTGAATTCGGTGGTTCTTATCAGGCAATCTTGCGGTATTGTAGCTAAATAACTTCCTTGAAGTGTTCTGAATTGTTCCTGTCCACATAACATCTGTACTTTTGCAGGTATCGGGAAGCTTAGTGTGTAATGTTTTTCGTCAAGTTGTTCCAGAGCTTGCTTGTGTAGAGTGACTGGCGTTAATGTACAGGAGTTGAGATGCTGTTGGGTAGTGAACTGCTGCACGCAGTCCGGTTTGTCCATAATCTTGAAACCGACTTTGTCTTCGCAGAGGTACCATGAGTTAAGCTTCGGACATTCTGTCTCCATGTACATAGAATATAATCCTTGAATTGCTATAAAAGGTGAGGTAGGGATAAGGGCCATATTATTTCTATTAGGAATTATGGATAACTTGTATAGGTTATAGGTTCTTGGTAAGGCAATCGGCACCTTTATAACTATAACTAACTTCTTATCAATATAATACGATCCTATTTTTAGAATATCATAGTACTCTCGAAGATCGACATCAATGATTTCGTCTTTTGAGTATAATAACCCTAATTTGCTTATTATATTTCTAAGATTACCTAAGCTAATCATAGAATGAGTAGTGCTGGAAGCACGCGTAAAAGCTACCATAAGTTCTATTTTATTTAACTCATCCGATAACGTCTCTATATTATCGTTTAAAATAAGTAGATGCTGTGCCAAATGGGCATACGTTACTAGGTCTGCCTGCTTGGATGCGTCTTGTTTTATGATTTGGTTAAGTTTATTAGCAATAATGTTCTGGTTGTCGACTATATTTTTTAATACTTTAGAATGTTCTAACATCCATTCTTTAGTCAAACTTATGTGACGGTTAAGTTCCATTTCCAGTTTATTGTCGTTACTTTCTAAAACTTGGATGGCGTTACTATATTTGATTGCATCTGTGTAGTCTAGGTTTCCCGAAATACTTTTTATGACTGATCCTAATCCGTCAATGAGTCCTCGTTTAACACGACTAGGTTCAAAACTTTCTAATTGTATAGATATCTTTTCAAGTTTGTCCCCAAGGTAACTTATATGGGGTTCAAACAATGAAAGTGTTTTATTGTTAATTAATGGCCTAAATTCACTTAATTGCAATTTAACTAAATCAACCTTTGACTCGATATCTTCTAGATCAATGTGAGGAAGGAATGATAATGAGACACGATTTTTGTAGGCCCCAGTTTGAAAGGGAGTAATCCGGGTCCCTCTTCTAGGGGCTCAATTAATAGCAATCTCGTCAGTGGTATTCTGCAACAATTGTTTCGTGTTAGGTGTTCGTTTAAGACGTGATTTTGCAACGGGACCGCGCTTCTTTTTTGTGTAAATATGTATGGGCAGGTCAGCTAATACTGTGTCGTGAGTTTAACGAGGTGCGAGTTTCTGTCTATTAGCTAGTGGATTCTTAACAAATACCAGTTGGTCTGGCTCGTATTCCTTTTCAGGCTCCCTATCTTTGTTCCTATTTTCGATTAGTTCTGTGCGTTTATGCAGGGACGTTTCATTAATAGCCTCGTATACCTTAGACATCTTACCTCGGTGTTCTTGCACGTATTGTTGTAGCAAGTGCACAGATAAATCTATATCTAAAGGATCGCGAGGATCCGTATGGCCGGTAACTACTTCCAGTGGTCTACATTTTGTGAAGCTATGTATACTGCTGTTGTATGCTAATAAGGCATATGTCATAAGATTCACAATCGCTTCGCTACGATTTTGTAGTTTTAGGATTCTCAAATGTTCTAACAAAGTAGAGTGTAAGCGCTCTACCATCCCATTATCGTTGGGCGTATGGGCCAAGGTCTTATGCTGTTGAATTTTATGGACACGCGTAAATTCGGTAAATAGTTGATTAGTAAATTCGGGTCCCTGGTCTGTGACTATTGATACCGGAACGCCATGATGGGAGCAAAACTTTAAAAAGGCTTGGACTACACTAACTGCTGTGCCATCTCTAAGATGGTATGCCTGGGCGTATTTGGAGAAAGCATCAATGATGGTCAGGTATTTCTCGTTTTGGGCCGTAAACAAATCTAGGTGAACTACACCAAACGGTTTTGATGGTGGTGGTACTATGCAGAACCTTTGTTTTATAGGATTTCGATCATATTTGGCTTGACCGCATATATTGCATTCATTTATATACTTTGAGATTTCGTCTTTCATTTTTGGCCAATAGTATTTATGGGATAAGGCTAAGAAGCATTCACTGATACCGCGATGATTAGTTTTACCTTCGTGGTATTTCTGAATGATCTCTTGCTGTCTGAGATATCCTTTTACATTTTCTACTTCGGTTTTAGTTAAAACAAGGTTCATAGCGGAGCTCTTGAACTTTTCTTGGATTATTGGAACTATTTTATACATAGCTAATGGGGGGTGTATTATAATGCCAGTCTTAACTTTCGGGTTCACGAATTCTTTAATTGCGTTTATTACATCCTTCTCTAAATTTGATTCGGAGAGTTGGATGGAGGTACGGGTATGAGTCTCAAACGGTTTAGAAACTGCTGGACGTCTCTTTATATCACCTACTACTGTAAAACATATTTGTCTGTTAAATTTGTTTAAGGGGTCATCTGAAATTGGTATTTCCAATATTGGATTTTCGGTGCTAGTGTGAGATGTGAGAGTTGATGAGCCCGTTACGGAAGGTGGTTTTTCGGATACGTTAACTATGATGGAGCTCGTTTCTTCGTTATTAATTTCGATTCGCGACAAAGCATTTGTGTTACTTTTCCCCTGTTTATAAACTACTGAATAGTTATATTCACTGAGCTTGAGTCTCCAGCGAGTTGGTCTCGAGCTAGGTTCTTTTAAGCTCATGATCCATTGGAGCGGTTTATGATCTGTTATAATTTTGAATTTACGTCCGAATTGATATGGCCGAAAATACTTGGTTGCCCAAACTATGGCTAAAAGCTCCTTCTCTATTGTACTATAATTGATCTCGCTTGTGTTTAGTGTACGCGAAGCATAGGCTATTGGTTTGTCTGAACCTATAGGCCCCTGTGAGAGTATGGCCCCTATGGCTAAGTTTGATGCGTCTGTCGTAAGTAGAAAATCTTTATTAAAATCGGGATATTGTAAGATCGGATCGTTTGTAAGTAATGTTTTACATTTTTCGAAGCAATTTACATAGTTGGTATCATCGCAGTTTATCATTGAGCCTTTCTTAAAAACATTGGGTCATTGGTTTCGTGATCTTGGCGAAATCGGGAATTAACTTCCTGTAGTACCCTAGTAGCCCTAAAAATCTTTTAATTTCCGTGGCTGTTTTAGGTAGTGGGAATTTTCGGATAGCTGAAATTTTATCGGGGTTTGGTTTAATACCATCTTTACTGATTATATGTCCAAGATATGCTGTTTCCAATTTTAAGAATTCTGACTTATCCATCTGTATTTTAAAATTAGAGTCTCTGAATCTTTTAAAAACCTTTTCCAAATTTATTATATGCTCCTGTAAACTAGTGCTAAATACGATGATATCATCTAAATATACTAGGCAAATAGAGTTCTGAAGGTCCCTAAGCACATTATCCATGGTTCTTTGGAAAGTTGATGGTGAATTTTTAAGTCCCATTGGCATGCGTAGGAACTCAAAATGGCCATGTTCTACGTTGAATGCAGTTTTTGGGATATCATTTGGGTTCATTTCGACTTGATAAAAGCCACTGGCGAGATCGAGAGTTGTAAAATATTGGCAATTGCCTAATTTATCTAGCACATCAGTTATATTAGGAATAGGATACTTATCATCGATAGATTTTTCATTCAGTTTCCTGAAATCCACTACAATTCGCCATTTGACTTTACCGGATGCATCAGCTTTTTTTGGGACTACCCAAATGGGTGAGCTCCAAGCCGATTCTGAAGGTTGGTTAATTCCCTGTTCTAACATATTTAAAATTTGATTACGTACTTCTTCGCGGTGTACGAATGGGTATCTATAAGTTTTGGTATAGACTGGTACCTCATCTGAAGTACGTATGCTGTGTTTTATTTTATTGGTAAAGGTAAGTGGTTCTCCCTCTATATAAAATATATCGGCATATTGCGAAACCAACGATTGCAGATTAGCGCGCTCTTCTTCATTTAGATGGTCAGTGCGTAACCGAGATAATACTTCCTCTCCCCGGGATTGATGTGATTGGTGAGTACATTCTAAATTATATGTTTCCGCTTTTATAGGTTGGTCCATGGAAAAAAATAAGTCATTGCTAGTTGGATTGAAAATTTCTAGATAACCGCGATTATTTCTGACACTCGTTTATGCAGCAATTTGAAATTATCTGATCAGGAATTAAAAACTTAAGAGGAAATGCGGGCGGAGAGCTTCGACTGAATTTCCTTAGTAAAAAGTCATAATTCCAAGTTTGGCTCTCGCCTATTTCCTCCTCCAATATTGAACAAATTTAAAAGATATTCCATTAATTGAATAAAAATATGTATGTTGTGTTTCTATCATTTATATACTAGCTGACCCCCGGGGTTCGCTCCCGTCAACTATCCTACCCTGCCTACCCTGCCACCCTGTTTGCCCTACCTGCCCTACCTGCCCTACCTGCCCTAAATACCCTACCCGCCCTAGCTGCCCTACGTGCCCTACCTGCCCTACGTGCCCTACCTGCCCTACGTGCCCTACCTGCCCTACCTGCCCTACCTGCCCTACCTGCCCTACCTGCCCTACCTGCCCTACCTGCTCTACCTGCTCTACCTGCCCTACCTGCCCTACCTGCCCTACGTGCCCTACCTGCCCTACCTGCCCTACCTGCCCTACCTGCCCTACCTGCCCTACCTGCCCTACCTGCCCTACCTGCCCTACCTGCCCTATCTGCCCTACCTGCCCTACCTGTATGACTATGTTACTCGCGCAAAAAGTTATTCGCGTCCGTGACAAATATATACCTTCTTATTTGCCGAAATTAAATCATTAATACAACTCTCAAAGTGACAATTTCGGCCTCAAATGTCGTCATTCAAACAGATAATGGGAATGTAAATAATCGTTTCGATGATTCTTCTTTTTATTTCCGAGCCCATGGTAAATTTAAATTTAAGTAAATGATTTATAAAAATTGCCATAACCTAAATAGCAGTGGACAGCGCATTGCTCACAGAACGGATTGTCTATGAAGCTGAGAAATTCGAGTGGCAAAGACGCAACGTTGTAAAGCCACAAGGGCCGATAACTTGGTGAAGACTTCGGGAGTCCGCTGGATGCGAGACACACAGGAGCGGTCACGAGTGGCGACACTTGTGGCCTATTTTCAATAGTGCACTTTAATTAATCTTTTGGCTGAAATGATGATGCAAATATTTGACCTCAATTGGGTTTTTAGGTTCTCATAAGATATATGGACACTTCGGATACTCCAATATATGCGACATGGTTTGAACTACACACCAATTGTAGTTCAAACCATGTCACATATATTGGATTGTATGTAGGTAATGATTTTTAATAGCTACCCTGGCGCATTCCTCTTAAAAGGAATTAAAAACAATATTAACGTAACTACTTCCAATGTTTCCTGCAACAACGAAAATTTATTGGAGGAAGAGGAAGATTGGAATATTTAATTCGATAAGAGGAATTCTAAGTGGCTTGGCGACTGTAGCGCGAGGTCGAATTAATAGCGCCATATTCTCTAGTGCTTGAAATTTTCAGAAAGCCATCGTACAAACTATTGTTCACAGTGGATTTGGAAATCTTTTTACACTTTGGAAACAAAGTAATGTATTAATAGTGGCTGACGGCTTCAAATTCAATTTTCACCTGTATGTAGCAGATACTAATATTATAACAATCGTTTTAGAAAAAGAGTTTAAACCTTTTATGAAACTGCTCAAAAGCTACAGACAATTAAATAAAAACGCCCGCTTTTACAAATTTCTGGCAAGCGAGATAATAATAAGATTATAACAAACTTAAGAAGTTATTAGGACCCACGTCTAGCTTGCTATCCATATTAACCAGTAGTAAGTATTAAACAAAAAGACCCACCCCACTATTATATCTAACGTAGCTACCTACCCTCCATTGCTTTAGTTCTAAATGCACTTTCAAAGTCGCACACATGGTGACCTACAAGTATTCTAGACCGTCTATTTCGTTAACGCTAAAAGTGTCACGTTCGATATAAACACGTTTATTTTTCGCGTTCCCAAATCCAGTAATGGTGAAAGTCGCTTAGCCAACATGGTTGCAACGGCACTCCATTAACGACGCATTATCTCCCTCTGTTGCGAGCACTCCTCACTTTAAAATATCTCTCATACCTAATACTAGAACGCTTTTACCGCACGACGTTTTACTCGATTATAATGTTGTTTAGACGCGGCGGGCATTTTTGTTTTGGACGATTCTTTTGTTTTATTTTTCACACTCTCCGTGTGAGACAAATGGGTTGGTACGTAGAGCAGGGAATCGCAACGCCCCGGCAGCGAGTAGAGGTGCCATTACTTACTAATATATTCGTACTTGTTGGGGCCGAAAAGTTCTAGAATGGCGACCGCGTACCGGAAGACGCAGCGTTAAAAGGCCTCCCTCTAGGTGCAGCGACGACCTGGTCAAGGCTGCGGTAGTCCGGTGGATGCGAAACGCACAGGACCGATCTGCGTGGCGACGCTTGGGGAAGGCCTATGTCCAGCAGTGGACGTCTTTCGGCTGATATTATGAATGATGATGATGATATTCGTACTCGGTGTTATGAGCGCAGAGCACAAGTTTCGGCTGTGATAGCGATACGCCCGATTTTTGAGTTAGGAATTTTAATTGGATTATTTATTATGATCTACTTTAGTCAGAAATAAGCTTAAATATTTAAAAAGTATTGTATACATTATTTTATATTAAAATTGCATTGTCACGAGAACCAATAGTGTGTGCCAAATTTTAACTCAATCAGACACTGGAAAGTGGGTCAAATTTAACTTGTATGATGTGATTACTGACACCGGGACAGGTGAAAGTAAATAAAAGCTTGTAAAATGGGCATTATTCTAAAAAATACGAATACTTTTAAAGGTACGAATTATTCAAAGAAATACGATTTGGTCTTATAACTATATTTAGGGAGACGCACAACGTGAAGCGCATTGCAGAATATTACAACTTATTTTTCAGGGAGATGAGTTTTTGTCGATATTTTTATTAAAAATGATAAGTACTTACGTATTTCTTGCAAATTCTTTTTGAATTGTTGTTGTTGTTGAAAATTACTTTGAAGTAATCGTGAAGATTACTTCAAAGTAATTTAATCAATCGCTAGCCAATAGCTCAATCGTTAGTTAATCGGTTAGTTATTAAATAATGAAGGGATTGTTCCGTGAATGTTACTTTATTTTAGACAATAGAATTTTCTTGAATAATTTTATACTGTACTGGGCTTTAGACTATTGTCTTTGACCTTGTAATGAAAAGTAAATCCAGGGAAAGTTGCTATCATTTACTTTTTTTCCAATCTTATTCATAATTTTTCTGATTGTCATAATTTTTCCAAATTATTATATGCAAGTCCGCAAACTCTTATACGAATTATATTTGGTGCACCCTGGCCACTATAACAACTATTTAATTTTTTTTTGCTTCACAGAAAGTGAAAAACTTTTTCACGTTTTTAGTCAAACCTACAAATAATCTCAAGTAGTGCTCTGTCCTAACATAATAAAGCACACACGCTCACGTCAGCTTCTCGTAAACACTCGATAAAAATAATGAAATAATTTATTATATGGACCTTATGATTCGTCCTAGAGGACATTTTATTGCCTCGCAGTCACCGGGCAAGCACAATTCTCACGTAAGCGAATGTACCAGAAGACAAAAAATCCTCAGGCCTCACTAACGTATTAAATACGTAATGAAACTGCTTTGCGACAGTATGAAGGAACCAGACTAACTGGACCTCTCTACAAAAACACAGCCCTACACATGTAAAGACTAGAGGAGACATAATGGGTGCCTTAAAACTGCGAACATAAATTTTAAAAGTTTTCCAATTTGAATGTAACTAACAACTTGAGATTTTTTTGGAGCATACTAAAGTTTTAGTATTTTAACTAAGCAGCTTTGGGACTAGAGTAAGGAAAAGAACGACAATTATTAACAGGAGAGATTTACTGAGCAAAATGTGCGTTTAAAAGTTGAACTTCTTTTTATAATAAAGGAGGCACGCTACGGTCCGCTTAGTTCTTAGAAGTTAGCTAACTTAGTTAGCAATTAGTTTTACCTATACTAACATTAGTCTTCTAAAGCTTTGTTATTAGTTCTAATCTCTTAAGGGCAGGTAGTGTCACTTTTACATCTCTTTGATTCATTATTTAACATACAAATAGTGATAGTTTAAATGCAAAAAAAAAAAAAATGTAGTTGACTACATGTACTTTTCATTTCTGAGAATCAAAACATGATTTTGATTGAGATTAAAAAGCAATAGTAAAATAAACCTTCTCTACACACCTTTACTGTGACTTTTTTGTCGACTTTACGTAAACGCGAGCGCGCCGCTCGCTTCGTGGTGACAGTGGCGCGTTAAATACCTACTTCGCCGGAACTAGCAAGCCTTAAGTTAGTTACCATTTACAAGGATTTATGCTGTAATTTATGAGGTGAGATTGATTGATACAGATTTTTAATGTGAGTACACGATACTAATAAGTAAAACAATAAGCAATCCTACGACTATATATCCTAATCCTATCTAATCATATATTTTTAAATCACAACCAACCAGCAAATAAATATAGTTATTTATGCCAAGCTTGAGGACGAAACAGGATCATCATCATCATAACCTTCCCACCTTTTAACGTTTCCACTGCTGAGACACAGGCCTCCTCTCTATGAGAGAGGGAATGGGCCATAATCCACAACGCGGGCCCAGTGCGGATTGGTAGATGTCACATGTCTTCGAATTTTTGGTTCTAAGTCATGCCGAAACAGGATGAAATCCGTAAATAATGTCAAGTCATTCGTCGATCATATACGAGTAGTGTTACGAGAGTGACCAATCTCACTCGGGTGACATTTATAACATGAAAATAAGAAGCCTGTACTCATGTATCATTTTTGGATCCCTTTGAACAAATTTGGAGAAGGCTGCGTACGAGGGATTTTGCCTTTGAAGATGTGTTTGAGAGTGACATTTCATCATGCCTATAGCTAAAATCAGGTTGTGTAATAGACATTAGCTAGAAGTCTTTGTTTGCTGTTCAGATTTATTAGGTTAGGATTTTAGGATTCATCCGCATGAAAAGTGTTTTATTATCCCAAGAAAACATTATACCGATTCTATGACCTAACCCCGGATCAATTTGATAGTGAGTTACCGCGGCCCTGGCACAAGCAACTGAAGGAACACGGGTGGGTTTTAGTCAGTAAAAGTCTGACACGCCCACCCCGCTTCACCCAGAGCGGGAGAAGTCATTGGATGATAACCCACCAAAAACAAAAAAAAAAATTGTCTACCAATATGCGTAGTATCATTCAAATCTGTTCAGCCGGTGAGGCGTGATTGATTAATGAACATAAAATTTTGCCATCCCTTTTCACCGACTTTAGGGTTGAATTTTAGGAAGGCTTAAATAGGTGTAAATGTTTATCAAAGAATGATGAATAAATTGTAAAAACGCACAAATTTACACACTTTTAAAGTCATCCTGATTGACAGTTGATTTTCTGTTTTTAATCAAGAATTATAGAAAATTCTTTATATAAAATTTAAAAAAAAGAATCAATAAAGATCCAAACAAGTTAAAATAATAATCCTCAATTGCTAAGATATTCTTAAACGTACTTGATCCCGAGACACTTTTAATGTGTGTAGATTATCTATCTACACACATCAAAAGTTTGTGGTCAGATCAATCTTGACCTGACCACAAACTTTTGATTTTTCGTTCCTTAAAAAGAAACACAAAAAAATAATATTTTAATTTATTACATTTAACATATGCAGCATTTAATCTAACATATAGTACACAAGCTTAGCGAATACCTAGCAAAAGCTACAGTTAGTTCGTTGCCCTACGATGCGCAATTTTTTTCACATCAATTGATTCAATCAAACTCAAAGCCTGCGATCCCCTATGGTGCCTGCACCATCGTGCCCCTCGTAGGTATTGAAATAGTTATTACTAGCTATACTCGCGCCGCGTATATCTATCCGTTCGATGTTTTAATATGCCGATTGAAAGTTATTTTATGTTCCAGCAATCGTCCATTCGAAAGACGCGATGTGGAATTCCGACTATATAATTGGTCGACTGATGGCGGTCAAACCCTTTGCGTGGCCGAATTCACTTACGCAATTAGCCTGCAGGTAACAGTCTAAAATAAGAACTAAGAAATTTCTTGAAAATCTATGGGGCAAAAGTTACAGTTAAATAAATTGTATACTTATTAAAACTGGTGCATAATGTTTTGGAAATTATACTTCCATAGAAAAAAGAACATATTAAAATATTACCTATTCCTAAAATATTTAAAAAACAAAAAATCTTCAAAGTTGTATCATGCCTTCATGAATAAGAATAAGAAGATATTTTGTTTCTTCTACTGAACCATAATACATAAATTACCAACAATGTTTTTATTGGCTTATTGAAATACTTGTGAAAATGTTTCAGAAAAATTCGTTGCGTAAAAATTTAATTTCAGGCAGTCTTTCAAAGTCGTACAATATAAATAGATAATATTTTAGAAGTTCATAAAGTTATTTCATTTCACTACCTTAGGGATAAAAGTTCAGCTGTAGAGGTATCTGTTACTATCTACAAATAAGTTAAACAGTACAGTATCTTTGACAGAAAAGGCCATTTATTGCGTGGGTTTGCGGTTGAGGAGTCTAAAACAAATGAAGTAATCAAACGAAGTAATGAAAAATCCAACATTCATCCACCAACTCTTACTGTATAACCCAGGCACAAAACTGTAAATAGAGGCCAATCTGCGAAAAATATCGTATCGTAATTTTACCGGCATTATGTTCATTATAGTAGTAGTAATGTTACCTGAAAAGCTCATAAAACCCATCACAGCAAAAAAATGAGCTGTTAACGGGCACAAAAATCAGTATTTTGCTTAATTCTCATAAAGTTTTGATTTTACTGCAATTTGTGCTCAAAAAAAAATTATTCCTTGCTCGATTGTGCACAAAAAGAGACTTGCGTAAAGTTCACCAATGTTAATTAGTTTTTGAGATATGAGCAAAAATAATTTTTTCTTTGTATTTAACGTTTGTACTAAATCTGTACGTAATAAAGGTTAGTTAAATTATGTTTTTTTATCATTTCAGCCGATAGACTTCCACCGTTGAACATAGCCCCCCCCCAGGCATTGCAAACCCTCAACCTTAATCAGGTCATCGGTCTACCTAGTGAGAGGCCTTCCAACGCATGAATTCTGTTCAAGGGACCTGACTGCAACCAGGCTTTTCAGAACCGAACAAGAACGCCCAGACATTGTACTAGCCTCGGCATACCTGCCAGGCGACGCGGACGTGCCTCTACCAGAGCTCGCCTTGCTGGTGGAGTACTGTGAAAGGGAGAAACTAGAACTAATCATCGGCACAGATTCCAACGCGCATCACATGCTCTGGTGTAATGTCAAAACCAACAACCGAGGTGAGGAAATGCTTGATTTTATTCTTAGCAATAACCTTGTACTACTTAACAAGGGTTCCGAACCCACCTTCATAAACGCAAGATCACAAACAATAATAGACCTAACTTTAGCAACTTTATGTGTATCCAACTCCACCCAGGACTGGCATGTGTCCAATGAGATATCATGCTCAGACCATAGATGGATCCGTTTTACAATTAACTTCAACTTAACCACACCACAGCCAAAAAGGGTTCCTCGCAACACAGACCAATCGAAGTTCGTCAGATTCTCTTCTTATAGGTACTGAACTGGGTAGGTTACCCTCTCTTCCGGCTGAAATAACGATAAACAATTTAGACGAACACGTAAACAAAATCACTTCCATCCTATTATCGAGCTATGAACAGTCGTGTCCGCTCACCTCACCCAGGAGAGGAATCAGGCAGTCCTGGTGGAGTCCTGAACTGGAGAGACACCGACACAAACTGAGAAGGCTATTCAATAGAGCTAGGAACACACGGTCGCCAGTAGACTGGGACCGTTACATAACAAACCGCAAAACATATAAAAAACTAATTCGCCTCCGAGGTAAAACAAGTTCGAGGCGTTTTTGTACTAACATTGAAAACAACAACCAGGCAAATAGGGCCAAAACTTGTCTTGCTCAAGAGGCAGACCTTTCTATAGGATGCCTGAGAAAACCAGATAACACTTACACAACAAACGACGCAGAAACTAGCGAACTACTCCTAACTACCCACTTCCCGGGCTGCCATATTGCCACCCAGCAAAGCTGGGAACCGTACAGGGAAAGGGCTACGAGCAGCTTAGACTGGGAGGTGGCGTTAGAAGTTATCGACAAAGATAAAATAACGTGGGCAATCAACACCTTCCTGCCTTTCAAGGCAGCGGGGATGGACGGTATCTTTCCAGCTCTGCTCAGATGGAGCGGTGCTCTGCTAGCTGATTACCTTGTTAAGGTCTTTCGGGCCTGTCTGGCTCACCGATATATCCCCTTGAAATAGCGCGAAGTAAAAATAATATTTATTCCGAAACCAGGTAGGGGCGACTACACCCAGCCCAAATCTTTTAGACCCATAAGCCTCTCCTCTTTCTTTCTAAAGACACTGGAGAGGCTGGGGGACAGGAAGATAAGAAACCAAATTTCGATACAAAAACCTCTGCACCCGAACCAACATGCCTACAGTAGGCATGTTGGTTCGGGTGCAGAGGTTTTTCAAGTTGTGCAGAGGGTTTTGCAGGCAAATCAACTGAATCAGCGCTCCACAGCGTAGTCTCACGCGTAGGCAATGCTCTCAAAAACAAAAATCCAACCCTAGGTGCCTTCATTGATATCGAAGGTGCATTCGAAAAAACTAACTTCACCAGCATCGGTCAGGCACTCAACACGCACGGTGTTGCGCCGACGCTCGTAGAATGGATTAACAACATGCTAAAAAACCGTGCTATTCAATTTACTGTGAACACTACCACACGAGGAATCGTGAGCAGGGGCTGCCCACAAGGTGGGGTGCTGTCACCACTTCTGTGGAATTTAGTCGTAAATGAGCTCATTGCAGAGCTCAACGCCAGCAGTCTTTACTCGGTAGGATACGAAAATGACATAGCAATTCTAATCTCGGAGCAATTTGAGGGCATCTTATGTGATCTCATGAGAAAGGCCTTCAAAATAATCGAGAGCTGGTGCACAAAACACGAACTGTCGGTTAACCCCGTTAAGACGGAACTAATAATGTTCACTAACAAACGAAATCTTGGACCGCATAGGCTTCCAAAACTTTTCAACACAGAATTAACACTTAAAGAGGAGCTCAAGTACTTGGGGGTAATTCTTGATAGCAAATTGCTCTGGAACAAGCATCTTGACTACAAACTCAACAAATGCACAATCGCACTCTATCAGTGTAAAAAAATGTTAGGAAAAACATGGGGACTGTCTCCAAGGATTACTCTCTGGCTATACACAGTGGTAATCAGGCCAATGTTGGCTTATGGTGCTCTGGTTTGGTGGACTAGGACAGAACTCTCGAGCACCATCACCCGACTCCAACGGTTCCAGCGACAGGCCTGCTCAGCTATCACCGGCTGCATGAGAACCACCCCAACAGCAGCCATGGAGATAGCCCTACATATAACTCCCCTGGACCTGTACATACAGCAAGAAGCGGCGCTAGCTGATATCAGGCTAATGCATCTAGGCATATGGGGTAAAAACCTCACAAGCCCACACGCTAAAATCCTGGACCGGGCGATTGAGTATCAACCTCTCATCGCCGCTCCGTGTGATAGAATACAAACACAACCTATGTTCAACAAAAACTATAACATACAAACAATAGAGGAAGAAAGGGATCAGTCAGGAGCCAATGAAGTGCGAATCTACACAGATGGCTCAAAAACTAATAACGGTTCAGGTGCTGGCGTACACTCCCTTGACCTCAACATTAACTTTCACATACCGTTAGGCACACATAGTTCAATTTTCCAATGTGAATGTGTCGCCTTAACACAAGCCGCAAAAACCGTAAAGCGTTTAGGTATCCAGAACTACGGAATCAGATTCCTATCTGATAGTCTGGCTGTGCTCAAAGCTTTAGAAAACAAACTAACCAACAACAAACTAATCTTTGAATGCCACCTCGCCCTGGAGAGTATATCAAAATCCAATCGAATCACCCTCCAGTGGATCAAGGGGCACAGTGGATCCCTAGGCAATGATGCCGCAGATGAACTTGCGAAAAGGGGCTCCGAGATGTTGGTGCTAGGCCCGTACCCACTTATACCCTTGCCTTTCTCGCAATTTCGTGCGTGGATTCGTCAAAGATCAACAGAATTACACAATAACAGATGGTCACGGGCTACAGACTGTAGACAGTCAAAAATGGCTGTGCCGATAGTAAACCCGCGTCTCACCAAGAAACTCCTCAGCCTGAGTAGAAATAACCTCAAAATAATTATAGGGACATTAACGGGCCACACCCTTCTTAACAAACATTTATTCAACATAGGCGCCACGGACAGCCCACTTTGCAGGGGCTGTTTTAACGCCGAAGAATCAGCCGCCCACGTAATCCGCTCCGTGAAGCCTGTGAAGCTCCCAGGAAGCTTCTGTGCTTTTGGGCGGAGTTGGGCTGGCTATGTTAGCCAGTACCCCCACGTACAACGGACCAAATGGGAGTCTAAGTGCGGAAAAGGAAGTCCCTACTACTACTACTACTACTACTACTACTACTGGACGCTGACGCTCGCCCGCTCGGAGCAAAAGGACACGATTTTATTTGCTTGTTTATAAGGTTCGCGCTAAAATGGATGGTAAATCCAAATTTTTGAAAAAGAGATGCCTTATAATGAAAAAAAAGTAGATTATTTGGGTAAGTAGCATATTTTAATGTTTATTAAAATTATCAATAATTTATTCCTAAAGTTTAAATTAGTATAGGTACGACCCTAAATAAAAAAAAAACATAACATAAATATAAAGTAAATTTGTAATAAACATACTATTATTTTATTAAAATAATTATGTTATTTCTGTTTTAGAAAAATACCAAATAACAAAGATTCTCCAGATATAAATGCAGAGACGAGGTGAGTATTGCCATTGCATTAATGTAACCATACAACCATCCTAGTAGGGACAGTCCGGACAGTTTCAAAAGTATGTGAATGTAATTATTAGCTTAGTTGTAAGTATAGTACTCCACGCTGCTGTCACGCCACTCTTTGACCGTGTTGTACCTGAATTACAGATGCGGAGTTACATCAGGTACTCTGGGTCTGTTTTTTGGTTTTGGTTTTTTGGTTCATGTACCTACGACTACCTTACTAATTTCGCATAATAAGAGATAATGGTTTATCTATACATACATTTATATCTTAGCTCCCGCTGTACAGAACAGGTGAAAAAGACAACTCCGCTTATTGATCATGAAAATATGGACATAAGTACAAGTACCGACAGGTAAATGTATACCTAATTTCATATTCCGACTTAAGTGTTGTAAAACATAATAATTTATCAGTAGATTTTTCATTATAATATCAGCAGCCTAATTGCGTAAGTGAATTCGGCAAGCCAAAGGGTCTGACCCCATGAAAGAATATGAACAATTGACCAATCACATGCGAGATGTAAGACGCGATGTGGATTTCCGTCTATGTGATTGGTCGATTGATCATATTCTTTCATGGGGTCAGACCCTTTGGCTTGTCGAATTCACGTACGCAGTTAGGCTGCTTTTTATAGCTTTTAGACATTTTTACTAGTAAAAAAGTATTTATTTATATTTGGAACCACCAGGCGCGGATACTGGTAGGGGGGGCAGGGGCAATGGTTTTAATGTCGGCTATTGGTTTTGGTTTTTGTTTTAGTAATACTTATTTTTCTTGTTTACACATAAAAATATTAATATTGTTGTAAAATACAGTTAATAAAATAATAATATAAATGTTTGCCGTATTTGTGAATAAGAGTATTTGGTATTTGGTTGTTGTATGGAATAAGCATCTCATGATGTTTTTATTTTAGGTGTTTGAGTGACAGCCTTACAACAAAGGAGACACTGTTAAAACCTTTATTATGGTTTGTTTATTTTTTGCCCCAGTGGATAGAGTATAAATTGTTTAGTTTTATTTATCATTGTAATTAAATTTCTGTTCCGCAGTAATTGAAACAACTTTTTCTGAGGATGGATTCCTTTCACAAAGTGACCGAAAAAGAGGAATCAGTCCCTGCTAGGTAAACAATGATTTTAACATAGTCGGCTCATATGAATATTTATATGATATATTCTTCTAGAACGCAAAAGAAAACAAGAAGCAGAAAACGAAAATAAAAATAAATGAAGGAAAAACTGAGCAATGACGATAGACAAAAGTACACAAGACGACATAATACAAGAAACACATCGTATGGATGTGAGTATACTCAGTTTTGAGGAGTTTCAAAGCTAATAAAATAATGTTAATAATTCACATCATTTTATTTCAAGTGTCCCGTGTCCCCCCCTCCTGGATTCGCCCATGCACACAAATCACATGTCTTTATTTTATGTTTTTATCACTTGCTATTATTTTTACACTATTTACCTATTACTTGTTACCTTTACGTTACTAATCACTTGCTATTATTTTTACACTATTTACCTATTACTTGTTACCTTTACGTTACTAATCACTTGCTATTATTTTTACACTATTTACCTATTACTTGTTACCTTTACGTTACTTATCACTTGTTACCTTTTCACGCCTAAACCACTAAGCGGAATTCAATGAAATTTGGCAAATAGATAGACGGCATCCTCAGGAAGGACATAGGCGACTTTTAGTATAAAAAAAACCCGACTGCTTAAAAAGCGAACTAAAAAGACGTAAATAGGGTGAAAATTATGTTGTGCAGTCGGAGGATACATATGCGCGAGCTGGCTTACCAAAACCAGATGTATCCTCCGCCTGCACAGCATGATTTTCTCCTTGTTTACGTCTTTTTAGTTCGTTTTTAAGCAGTCGGGTTTTTTGATTTTTGAATTAACTTTTTTTATTTACAATTTTTAGTTTTTTTAAATTGTTTGTTATATATTTTTGAAATCACCTCTTAAAATCCTTTATTTTAATATCCCACACGATGGGTTTGGAAAAAAAAACCCCCAACAAAATGGCGCCCAAAATACGCCATTTATTCTTTTCCAATTTTTATGTAGCCTATGGCACTCGCAGGGTTAAGACGAATCGATTGACGTAAGAATCATCAAAATCGGCCAACACGTTTGGTCTTTAGAACGCCACATAGGAACAAACATACATACATACATAGACTGATAAACACATTACCCTCCTTCGGCAGTCGGTAAAAAAGGGTCTTCAAGTCAAGAGTGAATATGTTTTTTGTAGGCAAGCGTGATTCACCGTCGACCACATCATCGCTTACCATCAGGTGAGATAATGGTCAAGCGCGAGACCATAGTGTGATAAAAAAATAATGGTAGGTAGGGTAGGTGGGTGGGTAGGTTACAGTAGGTAGGGTAGGGTAAGTAGGTAAGGTAGGTAGGGTAAGTAGGTAGTTAGGATAGTGTGGGTAGGTAGGTAGGTTATGGAGGTAGGTACCTACCCAGCCAGTTGACGGGAGCGATGCCGCGGGGGACAGCTGCAGCACATTTATTACTTATGTAAATATATAAACCACTAGCTTCTGCGAGCGGCTACACCCGCGTGTAGTGTTTTGTTACTCCAAGGGAACATTTTAACGGGATGAAAGTCAAGAGTGAATAGTTTACTTCTAGGCAAGCGTGCTCCACCTTCGACCATATCATCACTTAACATCAGGCGAGATAGTGGTCAAACGCTAGCTTATATCGAAAAAAAAAAAAAAAACAAAGAAAAATGAAATAAATTTGCTATTACGAACTATAATCTATCTCTGTGCCATGATAATTTCGCCCATCCGTTCACCCGTTCTGCTGTGATTGAGGAACAAATATCGATCCATTCATCCATACTTTCGCATTTTTAATATGAGTAGGATCTTACCACTATTAAAACTTAGATTATACAAGTAAAAATTAAAATAATATTTATTATCAGTATGCTACCTTAATATTTCTCACTACATAAAAAATAATCAGTCAGTAGTCCTCACCGTCTAAAGCGTATGGTTACCCTACGAAATTACGAGCGTGTAGTTGCGGGGTCGCGGAGCTGCGGCGCACGCTCCGCCCAATCGCTCAAGGTCGCTGGGGCTTGTTGTCGCCTTAAGTTTCGCAATTCTTCGGGCTATTTCGGTAACTCTGGTTCTCCTGCGGATATCCTCATTTCTTATGCGATCACGCAAGGGGATTCCGAGCATAGCCCTCTCCAATGCCCTTTGGTTGACTTTAAGCTTTCTGATTAAGCCCATTGTAAGCGACCACGTCTCGGTCCCATAAGTAATTACTGGCAACATACACTGGTTATAGACTTTTGTCTTGAGACACTGCGGTAAATTGGACAAGAAGATACCGCGCAATATCCCGAACGCCGCCCATCCGAGTTGTATTCGACGGTTGACCTCTTTCTCGAAGTTAAACCTACCCAACTGGAGCGTTTGTCGCAGGTAGACGTAATCGTCTACAACTTCGAGTGTAGAGTCTCCGATCTTGAATGGATCATGGGCATTCACCATGATCTTGGTTTTATAAATGTTCATTTTAAGACCCACTCTTTCGGAAGCTCTAGTGAGGCCATCGAGCTTTGTACTGAGGCCCGCCATGGTCTCAGCCATGACCACTATGTCGTCGGCAAATTGAAGGTGAGAGATGTTTTCGCCATTAACGTTGATGCCTAGCCCCCGCCAGTTCAGAACCTTGAAGACATCCTCCAGCGCAGAAGTGAACAGTTTCGGAGAAATGACGTCTCCCTGTCTCACACCGCGCTGGAGAAGGAAAGGTTTCAAAGTCTAATCCTGAAGACGGACTGACATGGCGGTGTTTTTGTAAGAATACTTCAACATCTAAATGTACCGGTATTCCTATCGGGAGAGAGACTGCAGTACAGTCTATCAGATTGGTATTGCTCGATCGAATCGAAGGCTTTCTCGTAGTCCACAACCGCTAAGCAAAGAGGCAGGTAATATACTCTTTGGTCTTCCGTATAACCTGCCGCAGCATATGTCTGTGTTTTACTGTGCTGAAGGCTTTTCGGAATCTGGCTTTTTCGGAAGACTGGAAAACGTCAAACCTGCGCGCGAGGCGATTCGTGATGACTCTTGAAGACAACTTGTAAACATGGCTAAGAAGTAAGAGGGGTACAACTGCCCATAGAATGACTCGATCTCCCTCAGAAGCTCCGGTTTGGCGGATACGATCCAGCCATCGTCAGTCTTCAGTTTCATGAGCTGGCTCTGCCCAATAGCCAGATCCCTTGAAAACACCTTGGAGCCTTTATTTCGCTCTTTTCAAGGAATTAGAGATCCGTCTATTGAGCTGCCGGTATTTGCAAGCCTCATCTGAAGACTGCAGGCACATATCACGCCTCTCCTTCATAAGCTTGAGAGTAGGATCAGAGAGGGTTTTACGACGGTTCTTAAAGAACTTAGACCCAACCGTATGGACAGCTTCCACAAACCCATCGCTGTAATTGTCCACGGTGCTCCCTAGACACTCGAACCGATTCTAGAGTTCGAGCTGAAGCTCTCGGGGTTTTGAATCTGGATATGTGCTGGACGGAGCGTGGACTTCATCAGTCGAGACTTTTCAAGCTTAATATTAATGTTCAATGAGCCTCTTACCATGCGGTGATCGCTCTCGTTATTCACCAAATTGATCACAGAGACATTGAACATTTGCTTCTTGGTTGACATGATGAAGTCTATCTCATTTTTCGTTGCACCATCGTGGCTCTGCCAGGTCCACTTCCCGTGCTCACGCTTTCTGAAAAAGGAGTTCATCATGCCCTCCATAAAACTAGCCAGTAGCTGACCCCTGTGGTTCCGACGTCCAACTCCAAATTGCCCCACTTGCGACTCAGCACCGTCTTGTTTGCCCAGTTTCGCGTTGAAGTCCCCCATGACAACGGTGACGTGAGTTTTGAAACCATGCATGGCTCTAGAAATATTCTCATACATGGTCTCCACCTCGTCATCGGGGTGTGCCGAGGTCGGTGCGTAGACTAGTACTGTCTGCCCGGTTATTCACAAAGGACATGTGGACGATAAACCCTGGGACTACCGGTCACCCTCTCAGAAATAGAGCAAGTTACCGGATTTGAATATCATCGAGTCCTCCGCCTCTCTTCGGATATCAGATAACCCTATAATACTCCATCGTAACCTGCCCAAATCCTCTTCAAGTTCTGTGATCTTCTCGTCGGTATGGAGTGTGCGCGTGTTGTACGTTGCCGGGTCCAGTTGTCGTCGGTGTTTGTTGGGGTAGCCGGATCTCGTCCGGAAATTCTTAGCACCCTTTTGCCATGCCGTAACCTCGACCGCTACCGTAGTCAAGGGTAGGCAGCCTGCCGGGCACTTGGAGCCATTTTCTATTTGTGCTATTCATGGGGGCGGGTTTGCCATTATGGCAAACCCGCCCCCATTAATGCCACGCCATGCTTGGAAGGCGGGTTGGCGATCGTAGTATGGTAGTTACAAATGCACAGATGCGTATTTTGCTGCACATTATCTAGTTTGCCCTTAGTCGCCTCTTACGACAACCACGGGAAGACATGAGATGGTGAAATTCTTTACGTTTAACACCATACGGGACTACTGTTATTTGGCTTTTATTATTTCTCACATTTAATTATGTTCGAAACTGTTTAATTTTCCTTTAATAATGTCAGTGGAAAGCTCTGCCATATATTTCAGTACCGTTAACATTCTATATTTACGAATTTTAAGTACCTAAAATTTATAATATTGCTTTCAAAACGTGAATACATACATATACTTAATTTAACTAACTATGGATTTGGCGCATAAAATAAACACAAAAAATTGTATTTTGGCTCAAATCTCGAAAACCAATGAACATATATGCAGCACTTTTTTGTGCAAAATTAAACAAGGAATAAATTCGTTCTGAACACTAATTGCAGTAAAATCAAAACTTTACGACAATTAAGCAAAAAACTGATTTTTGGGCCCTTTTTTGCTGTGATGTGATTTTTATGGGCTTTTCAGGCAACATTACTACTACAATAATTAACATAATGCCAGTGAAATTTCTTAATTAACCATGGCTTTTTTCGTATGTTTTTGTTTTCGTAATTCTGTTCTCGAACGATTTGACCTGTCAATATTTACTTTTCGGCGAGAACCCCAGTACTCGGTGTTATGTCAAGTTGACATCCATCGTCCCAAAACCAATTAATATAAGGCGACGACAGGTAAATGTCACCGCGAGAGGTTCTAGCTGTTAAGATTATTACATAAACCGTTAACTAACTAATTATTTTAATCACTAGGTATCCGTCATCATTTTGATAGCCCTTGCCTTCTGTGAGATATTGTTGTGGGCATTTAGCTTTCATGAATGCAACGTCATGTTTAACCCCTTGTATGCCGTAATTAAATGAAATATTTAGTCATAGAACATAAAGTCGTTTTTTTTTTAAATATAATTTATTAATTTAATCAAAGTATGTACCATTGCTATCTATGCACTTTTGCCATCATATAGGTAGTAGATTGATCCCTTTATTAAAAAAACCAATCGGACGGGAATCAATAAAATCTTTGAAGGTGCTTTGGACTGCCCCATCGGAGTTGAATTTTTCCCTTGCAAGAAGTTATCCAAATTTTGAATAAAATGGTAATCTGTTGAAGCAAGGTCCGGGAAGAACGGTGGACTTAGACATTCCAATTGAAGCTCCTCTAATTTGGTAGCCGTCCGTTGTGCAGTGTGTGGTCTAGCGTTGTCCTGAAGCAGCAGTGGCCTAGAGTGATTGACCAGCCTCGGCTGTTTAGCAGCTAGCTTTACCATCAAGGGTATCAGTTGCTGACAATAGACATCCGCCGTAATCGAATGGTCAGATTTAAGAAAGCTGTAGTGAACGACACCGGCACTAGTCCATCAAACGCTCAGGAGTATTTATTTTTTTGACAATTTTCGCTTGGGGCTGGATTTGGCTGGTTCGCCAGGGTTCAGCCACTGCAATGAGCGTTTCCGATTATTTTACAGGATCTACTTTTCATCACAGGTAATGATTCAGTTTAAAGTCCCTTCATTATTGAGCCGGTTATGTAATATAACGCAGCAGTCGACGCGCCTTTGTCGGTTTGCTACACTCAATTCATGAGATAGGTACTCGTAAATAACGCGATATTTCAAGTTTTTTATTTTGTAAACTGTGTTGGTTTTCCAAACACAAAAGCATGAGTAAATAGCTGTATACATTTTAAATTGGAATTCCAAACCAAAGAGGAGATATTTGAGATCAAAGTGGCCAGTACGACAAAACGCCAATTTCATAGGTAAGGACCAAATAAATAAAAAATCTTACTCATATTATAAATGCGAAAGTAAAAACGATGGATGTATGTTTGTTACTCAATCACGCCAGAACGGCTGAACGGATATGGATGAAATTTGGCACAGAGATAGATTATAGTCTGCAATAGCACTGTTACTTTTCAAACCGGTATAACGTTCCCTTGGGAAGATAAAACACTTTTCAAGCCGCTGACAGAAGCTAGTAGGTATTAAAATTTTTCTATTTATATAACTAAGGACATTTTTTTAAGTTTTATTCATAAGTGATCTATAAATATTAATAATAGCATTGCGATAAATCATATTATTTTGTAAATAGTTTAAAAATAACACTCTAACATATCAATTTAATTTTCATCCAATTTTAACTGAAATGTATTAGGTCGTAGAAAACTACTCTGAGAAGTAACAATTAACTAAACATAACAATGCAACCATGCAGGCATCAAAAACACCCTAACCACATCCTTTAATGCAACCTTTACTCAAAAATAAATCGCCTTACGAGCAATAACTTGTAAAGTAACGCAAAAGGCCCATAATATTGTTAAAATTATTCCTACACCGTATACCATCCCCGCTTCGAAAGCAATATTTCACCGTATTTGACTAAAAACCCTTGATGGGTACGCGGCATGACTTCGATTTTAACTTAGCTGTAATAAGTATTCAGGAAGCGTACCTAGAAGTAAGCTTCTTCGCAGCATCGTACGGGGCTATGTGGGGTTATGTCAAATTCATGAGCAGTTTCTGTACCTACAAGCTTCTTACAAAAAATGTCAGGTACCTAAAACGAAATATCTTCGTCGTATCAAGTCAACTCAGCTAGTGATACCGGCGCGAAAATATCAAGTTTTAGAACGTTGCCAAATTTTCATTTATTAAGGTACCGGTTATGTTTACTAATAAAGCTCTAGGTATACTTAAATTTTCCTATATTTTGTGTAAAGGGAAATACTCGTATTTTTTTCCGATGAACATGACGTTTTAATTACGAGATAGCACGCAAAACAAGGTAAGACCCATATCATTATGCAAGTAATTTGTGATGTCACAACATATATTACAAATAGGGTAAAATCTATTTTATGCGAGATTCGAAAAAACGATAAACCCGAGGGGTCGACAACAAATCATGGCTGTTCAGGGCATGGGGACAGAATGACGACAATGTTTGCTAAACCTCGATAGCGACACTTTTGCACAACAAAGCAATCTCCGGGGATGAACTCATCAACACTGACACGGGATCAAATATTCAAAGCACCATTGAGATTATTGATGCTATATTTCATCTTCATTTAATAAAGCAACGCGATTTAAAGATTGAAACAACTTTTATCCTGTTTGAATGGCACCCGCTTCAGAGAAAATTGACTTTAACAAACTTCTGCAACATTTGTACCGTTACAATCACGTAGATAGGTAATTTTGCCAAGTTTTTATTATACATACAATAATAAGTTCGGTGAGGAAACTTTTAGACAACATTTTTGCGTTTATTGCCAAATGTTTTCGTATAAAGTTAGCAACGTTAAAATTGCCGTTTGTACTTTGACCCGTTTTACCCTTAAAATTATGTCATTTAAAAGGAGGTTGTTGTTTAACTACAACAGAAAACAATGTGCCAATTAAGGATACCTTGTTCCATAAGGAAGGAAACTATAACACGAATTTTATGGATCAATCACTAAAGATGGAGATATCTTTGAACCGAATCGTAAAAACTGTTTCACACCCCGTAAGCATAAACTCAATACAACTACACAAGCCTGAGTCAATCTCAACAAAACGTTATTAAATCAAAATCTCGTGGACAGGCAATCACGATGCCCATGAGGACAATACCGCTCGCATGTGCCAATAAGCCGACGAAATTGTTCCCAACAATTTATATGTAATCGTTAAGAAACTAAATCAAGAGTCACGGGAGGACGTGTGAAATTAATTACGTAGCAATAAAGAGGGATTGAGAGGCAGTAATAAAGTAAAGGCATCGAACGATGGTAGCTTACGGACCGCTCGTGAAAGATATCTCAATTCTCTATTATAACCAACTGACGGCGAGAAAGTAACTGTTTTCAATGATGCTCGAGGAATAACTTATAATAATATCAATTGGATAGTTAATGATTTTTTAATGAAAGAAAATGAGACTTAAGGAATAAGATCAATGCCTTTGATCAAATACCAGATTTTATATAATATAAGGACAAAACTGAAGGTAAAAGTAAGGAGAAAAGAATCAGTCATGCCCATATTTGAAACGAAAACAGCCCACAAAGAAACCTTACTACAGGGGCCTTTGTTTAAATAATTAATAATGAAAATACATGAGCGAAATCAAATTACAATGGACGTCATTTATTAAATTATTCGTTAATAATTCTTAAAGTATTCAGTAGCGACGAACCGCTCGTAATATTGTTTCCCACTTGAGTATTACAATCCGGTTCATTTTAATAATTGTGTACACAGATGATCCTTTAAGAACATGGTTGAATAAGTGCATATATAAAAAAAAACAAGTTTTATTAACTCATGCTTTTTAAACTACATAATTTATCTAGTAGTAGACACGCATCGATCGACAATCCATCGAAATTGGATACACGTAATTATAACACGATATCTTGCGAAAATACCCCGCTTCATAGAGTAAACTGCGCATAACTTTTGAATGGCTTAACCGATTTCATCAAATATAGCTAAAAACGCTCTCGATCAAGTGCCCTTTCAAATAAAAAAGCTAAAAACAAAATCTTTTCATCCGTTTAGGAGCTACGATGCCATAGAGAGACACACAAATACACATCAACACACGTAAAATTTCCCTCTTTTTCCGTCGGGAGTTATAATATGTTCTACTGGCAAAACATTTATAAACCGAATACAGTTTACAAAAAGAATCCACCAGAATATTATGTGGATTTTTCCAAAGCCTAACCAAAGCTCATGGAAGTATATACAAAGCATCAGTTTACTAACTTTATCCGGTATAAGTTGGTTTATCCTGTTCTCTATTGGTTCAGAGGCCTCTCGCCCGGAAAATTACATCTCTCTCTCTAAAAGATAGAATACTATTATTTTATAGATTAATAAAAGTTTATAAAGACTCCAAAGGCTGAGTTTTGTGATTTGGTTTTTTGAATTGGGTAAAATGTAGACAAAACAAAATTTACTTTTTATAGTGGTTTAAAGAATCGTATTCTAAGTTAGTAGGTAGGTAAACATTAAAATGTTTATCTTTACTAAAGTAAAGATAAAATCTTTCCAAAAATGACGACTCGAGAATGTTCGACCACTCGAACCCTAACACGAAATCAGTATTTTGAAATTCTAACTTTATCAAAGGATAAGTATTAAAGACAGTTTTCAAAATAAATTAAGCTGAGAAGCCTGATCCTCAATCTGGAAATTGTCAACCTTGAAGGTCAAAATTTTATTAGTTTAAGTAACCAAAAAAATCACCTCAGTAATTTCCTTTTTTACCGTCAAACCCAAGCAAATGTAACCAAAGCCATTATGTCAGTACCTACCTATATGGTGCCTAGATTTCCTTATTATACCTTGCACATTCTTATATACTCCCGGGTCAATGCCATCAGCAGAAAAAAACTTCTGTTTTTTAGTGACACAACCGCACAGAATCATTCCCATTAATTTGTTGTCTCCGTCACTTGATAAATAGAAATGGATTTCTCCAGTTAAGAGCGAAACCCATCTCTTTCCTACCTACTGTTTTAGAAAATAAAGAACTGCAAACTTTTTACTTCAGATATTATATTTTGAAACAAAATCTTGAATCGTGTTTTATGTATGCTCGTCGTTCGGTAAGCATTGGAGTTTGCGTAGCACCGTATATTTTATTCATAACTTTTTGTTTGTTTTATCTTACTTTTATTTTTGAAATTAACTAATAGCTCACCTTTAAAGTAGCATTTTTGTTGGTGATATTATGTTTGGCAATATTGCAAAGTTGTGTACATTGTAAAAAATGATATGCCACATCACGTTCACATATTCGTCAAAGAGAGGGGTTCTTTTTCTGAAAAGTTACACAATATTCATAATAAATCGGTCTGAATCAGGAAAATCTGACGTGCTAAAAATGCCAATTTTTAATGTCTACTACGTTTACAACCCGATAATATTGCCGCAGTACTAATTATATTCATAAATTATAGCCCATGTGTTATTCTAATGTATAAGCTATATAACTGTAAAGTTTCATCAAAATATGTTTCGTAGTTTTGCATGAAAGAGTAACAAACATCCATTAACAAACTTTAACATTTATAGTACTAGTAAGAAGTAAGATGTGGCCGACGCAACAAGATCAGAAGGGCGGAAAACCGCACTCCTAGCAAATCGGTAACCGACTATTCATTAGTGCGGTTGAAATCTCCCTTCACCGTACGACATTCATTGCTCATAAGCAACATAGGAGCCCATAAAAAGGATCAGAAGCTTTACTGGATCGTAGAGCAAAAGAAATATCTCCTTTACGCTCGCATGGAGCGCAAAATTTCTCACAAGTTTATATGAAAGTGCACGCACGAAAGGATTTCGCGAAAGTACTCACTCAGAACTATCTCTTGGTGTCACCAGATTTGACTATTTATTTAATGCAATTACGATGCTTTGATAATTGTTATACATATAATACACTTCACTTTAACCTAGATTTAAATATTTAAAGTGAGCACGGAAAAACCTCTGTGTCTGCCGTTTTACATTTCATAAAGTAAAGAACCGGAAAGTGTCAAGCGATTCAAGAGCTAGAAATTCAAAAACTTCAATCTTCATTCAAAATAAATGGGGTGAAATGACGTTACGACGTATCGTTGTATGTCACAACTTGTCTCCATGTTAGTGTGACATGTAGCTCGTTTAAAATTCCCGGAGATGACATTTAGACGTATGCACCGCACTTTTATGCTCGAATGTCCTCCCTAGGGGACCGTCAAAGAACACCTTGCAATGTGGGGAAAAGTGCGGCAACACGTTAATATAATTACCATGATTCCAGTCTTACAATAAGCCAAGGCACACATCTAATTTAGTTGCCAGTATAAAAATACGAAAATAAAAACGTACGCAGGTTATCGGAGGTAACACCGCAGAGGCATGAGATGAAATTGAACAAACTTCATCAAAAATGTATCTTGTAATAAAGTGCCTCTACTTTCACTAGCGCTCCATCTACAAAGGTATTCCTTTTCTATGTAATTTTTAATAAATATTTATTCAGCATTACTTCCAATACGTGAGGTATTTCCACACCCCGGCGAGGTAGAGTTCACGGCATCACGCGGATTATAAATTAGATTTCATTTCTACGCGTTCTGAGTTCAGATTTTCGTATATTTATAAGACGCTAGGTAAACGTAATACCGGCTCATAGCGTGCCCTGCCGGCTACCAACACGAGGGAATTTTTAGTATACATTCCAGGAATACCTGAGACTCGTAAAAATATTAAAATGAGATGGATTTATTAAAATTCAACAAATCTCATTTCAGCCGGCTGTGGGGATAGATAATTCTTCATAAATAAAATGCGGTGAGGAATCCAGACCGATTTAAGCTTTTACTGTTCAGTCGAGTTTCAAGAGGACGAAATAAATCTAGCAAATTACAGTATTTGAGGCCGGTTTTGATATAGCCTACCTAACAACTGTGCTTCATTTCAAAAAGAGGTTGTTGTAGAAACATTGCTCTTTTAAAGGCATTGAGATGAGAGGATTGAGGTTCCTTTTTATATACTTTCAAAAATGTTTAACACTACGTTGACAACTTCATTTCCTTAAAATATCGCGCATGTTTCCGAAATTCACAATTGATTTATCTTCACAAAGCCAACTCAGGACCGTAAGTATAATGTGATTCGGTGGATAATATTCACAATGGCGTGGATTTTCACGCTCAATATAAAACTCAGTGCCACTAAATAGGTAGCCGTCGCCGAAATTAATCACAGTTAAAAGCGACAGTGTCAGTGCGATGTTAATCCCCGTAAACAGTTGTTAACTGTGCCGTGAATTAAATTATCACAACATCCCCTCGAAACGCTTTTTTCAATTTCCGCGTTTGACTTCGACTCTCGAATCGGAGACATTTTTCGAAATAAATCAACGGTTTTTATGAAAATTTGAATCTAACTACCTAATCTTTAACCGATTTAATTCATGGACATGTTCCCAGCATGCTTCGCTTCAATTTTATTTAAAATCTTATAGGTACTATTCCATATTGAAGTATAAATTTCATTTTTCTATCGTCGAAAAAACCTTCTTCAGATTGCGTCAAGATCCCTAACCGATAATAATTTTATCCAGCCCTTGTAATAATTCAGCTGAATCCATATTTAACTCGCTGCCTGACCTTTTTGTGGGTTTATCCAAATGTCATCTTCAAGTCTCAGCTGCGTAGGACATGACAGACAGAACCTTTAGGAATTTAAAGATAGGACATTAGATGTGATTACAAACTTGAAATTTAAACTTGAAATGCGAGTTGCGAGTTGGCTCGGAAATAATGAGTATCCATTATCAGCTTAATAATGTTATAATTTATGTGAAAACTTTGCATACATGTAGACCAAGTTCTGAATTATTAGGACATAAGATAGGTACTTTTTATTGCGGGAGTACCTATGTTCCTTTGGGATAATTTACGAAATTCACGCAAGCCAAGCCGCTGGCAGGAGCAACGTACCTATGTAATATGTCGAGTTGAGTTTGAGAGCTCTCTTTGATAGGTAACAATTATTTTCTTATAATATTACCGTGTCGAATAAATGAATACGCCTGCAACAAACTATTAATCTGGAACAGATGTGTAAAATCTACTACAGCCGTATGTACTAAGTATATACTGCCCAGGAAATACTCGATTCAAGCTCAAAAAGGGAAACAAAAGCAAACCGTACCAAGCAAGTACCGATCCACGACCATGCTGCCACTTAAACTATTAATGAGCAGAACTGACCCCCACACACTAAGTCAACGTTTTCGAACTGAATGAGACTAAAAGATATTACACGGATGAGATAAGCGAAAACACTCTGTAAATGGAAAAGTAACGGGTCAGTAAGCCCGTGATTTTTTTTCGTGTTTTGTGACGTGATAAATGGGCAAGAACACAGTAGTCTCGGGTCTTGGGTACCCGCCTAGACTCGGCCGGAGCGAATGCCAATGACGCGAAAAATTGGCCTTACTTTTTCCTCATCTCTTTAGAAATGTTGAGTTCAGTATCACTGTCTATTGATTGGGAATCAATCTTTCGCGCCAATTATCTGCGTGCGTGTGGAAATTCTGGCGGGAATTCTTATATTAGGTGGGTTGTGGGTTGGGTAAGGTCGAAGGTATTTGTGGAGCGAAATGATAGGCACGACTGCTCAAATAATACTCTCTTTTATTTTAGGATACACATGATTATATAAGGTTGGTTACATACACATAGGTACACTGCATACACACTACACCTCCCATGGCGAGGTAAAATAAAATAAAATTATCATTTTGTTTTGTTTTTATAATACATTTACATTTACACAAGAACATGATAATTACTGATTAGGATAATACAATTTTGTTCTGTTTTTGTGAATGGTGTCTACATTACCATTCTTTATTATTTTAACATTTGGTGACTCTTCTGATATAACTCTATATGGTCCCGTATAAACACTATCTAATTTATTACACATATTATTTTTAACTAAAACTAAATCATCAGGACGGTAAGTAACTGGATTTATATTTCTGTCATATAGTTCTTTTTGTTTTAATTTACTTTTGAGTAAGTTGTCTCGTGCATCTTTCTGTGACTTTTGTAATCTAAATTTTAATTCTAATGGATAATAATCAATGTTATATAGTGGATCAACAATCCTATTGGTCAAATTGCTTGGTAACGAGCACTTTTTTCCGAAAACTAACTCGTAAGGGGTATATTTTGTTGCTGAATGTACTGAAGTATTGTAGCAAAATGACCAAAATGGGAGCCATGTACTCCATGTCTCTGGATGGTTGTCGGTTTGAATACGGAGAAATGAATTCAAATGCTTGTGCGTGTTTTCCAAAGCACCTATACTTTGGTGGTGATATGCTGTTGAGTTTAGTTGTTTAATATTTAATAGATTACATACCTCCTTGAATGTTGATGACAGGAACTCGGTACCCCGATCCGTCGCTATCTCCTTCGGTACTCCATACCTTAATATAAAATTATCAACTAACGCTTTCGCTACTTCTTCCGTTCTGCGTGTAACTAAGGGATATGCCTCAATGTATTTGGTGAGTTCACACTGCAACGTGAGGATATAACTATAATTATAATTATCTCTTTCCAGAGGACCTACTAAGTCAATATATATTTTTTCAAAGGCACTATGTGCTGTTGTTGTTATTTCCATAGGTTGTTTGGTATTGTGCGGTGAATACTTTTGTTTCTGACATTTGTCGCACCTCTTTATAAACTCTTTTATATCATCTTCTAATCCCGTCCAATAGTAATATTTTTTTATATTGTTGAACATTCGTCTCGTACCCGCGTGGCCACTGGTAGGTAAGAGATGAAAATCGTTCAAAATTACTCGTTTATCTTCTGTATTCTCTATTCGTTGTACATCTTTTACTATATGTAAGTGTGGTCCGGTCCACTTTTTCATTATATCTATTTCATTTAATAACTTTTTTATAAAAATGTTATTTTTATTACTTTTTATTAAATAGATTTCCGTAATATTTACGCTTCTACAAAAATCTTGTAACTCTCTCACAAATTCGGCTCGCGATATTTGCGATGGAGAAGATACATGTTTAATATAGATAGTTTTTTCCTTAGGAATGTACATAAATGTATTACTTTCTTTACATGTTTCACCACTTTTTCTAATTGTTTCTAACTTGCATGCATCAATAAAACGTAATTCCACTGACTCGTTTAAAGTACTAGTACTAGGAGTGCTTACAACGTTTGGTTGATCAGACCGAACTGTAGTTGTGCCACTCGTTCCTATCTTAGAATTATTGTCAATCTGGTTTCTTTTCTGAGCTCTTGTCATAACTGAAACACACGACTCGTGCATTTGTTTTAAGTCATTACATGTTATGGAAATTCTCGACAATGCGTCTGCTGCCGCATTTTCCGTACCCCTGACATGTTCTATCGTAAAATCATATTCTTCTAGTAATAACCTAAATTTAAATAACCTGCTTGATGGGTCTTTCATGTTAAATAATGAAATTAAAGGTCTGTGGTCTGTGTATATTTTAAAATGTTTTCCGTACAAATAGGGACGAAAATGTTTAATCGCCCACACTATAGCTAGCAATTCCTTATCGATTGTTGGATAATTTATTTCCGCTTTGTTTAGTGATCTACTTGCAAATGATACTGGTCTTCCATTTTTGTTAGACAAAATTGCTCCGATTGCATAATTAGAAGCGTCTGTCTGGAGATTAAACTCATTTTGTTCTGTGAAATCCGGATATTGTAAAATCGGTGGGGATATGATTTTTCCTTTTAAACTATCAAATGCCGACTGACACTTTTCATCCCATATAAAAGAAGCATTTTTACGACATAATTTGTTAAGTGGATAAGCTAACTCAGCAAAGTTTGGAATGAATTTTCTATAGAAATTAACAAACGCAACAAACCTCCTCGTCTCGTCTATATTTGTTGGACACGGATATTTTTTTACTACATTTATTTTATCCGGGTCAGGTAATACACCGTTACCTGATACCACATGGCCTAAGTATAGTAATTCCTTCTTTAAAAAATTACATTTCTGCGGGTTTAATTTTAAATTTACTTTCCGCAGTCGTTCGAAAACGTCTTGTAGATTCTTGTTATGACTATCTAAGTTTCTACCAAAGACCACTAAATCGTCTAAATAAATAAGGCATTTTTCATACGTTAAGCCAGACATAGCCATGGTCATCATTCTGGAAAATGATCCTGGACTCGTTTTTAAACCCATTGGCATACGAGTCATTTGGTATTGTCCTGAACAGAATGCTGTGTACTTTCTGCTTTCCTGTTCTAGTGCAATATTATAGTAACCTTGATACATATCTAAATGTGAAAAATATACCGAACCCGATAGCGAATCAAGTATTTCGGAAATATTTGGAAGTGGAAACCTGTCGTCTTCAATACAATTATTTAATTTTCGGTAATCAATAACTAGTCGCCACTTTTTCTGACCTGTACCGTCAGTCTTTTTAGGAACTAGTAATACTGGACTAGACCATTCGCTACGACAAGGTTCTATGATCCTTTCTCTTAACATTTTATCAATTTGTTGCTTAATTTCTCCCTTCTGTGAATGTGGTAAACGATATGGCTTTGTAAATTCAGAAGTTACATTTGGTTTTAAACTAATGGTATGTTTATAAATACTTGTTGTAGTTAATCTATCTCCTGGCAAATAAAATATATCCGAGTACTTCGCGCATAATTTTTCTATGGATATTTGCTCTTCCTTATTAAGATGTTTGAGGTTTAGTACCGAAAACAATTGTTTTACTCTACTTGCATCACGTTCTGATTTGTCAAATTGGCAAACATTGTAGTTGTTTAATTTTTCTATACATGGATTAATGTCCGTTAAGGTACACAACTTATCCGTTGTATTTAATATCTTAATCGGTATTAGACCATTAACTGGTGTTGCTATGCAACTGGCCAATAATATTCCGTCACTAATTTCCTTAGAATGTACTACACACTCTTCTGTGAATTCGGTCTTAAAATAATGTATGGATTCACATCTTGGGTAAACTTCCATTGTGTTTTTATAACTCAGTAAAGGTAAAACTATTTTAATTGAACTTTGTGTCAACAATGTTAAGGTATTATTACTGAAATCTAATATGGACTTATGTTTATTAATAAAATCTTGTCCGATGATGCCATTAGCCCTACATGGTAGAGTATCGAAAACATAAAACTTATTACAAATAAGGTGATGATCACCCGATGACAACGTTAAACAAACATATCCCATTGCATGGACTTTGCCACCAATTCCATGTATGACTATGTCCTCTTTTTGGACTGGAATGTTTTGTTCTAGAACATATTTATATTTTATAGCCGAAATTGTAGCACCGGTATCGACTAACCATGAATAAGTTTTGCTATTAGAACTTAAGTTAATATAATAGTTAGTATCAGTTGCGAGAATAACTCTATTATTCACGAAAAAACTCATTTGCATACTCTTCATTTTCCTGTCCCGTTAGAACATTAACCGCGTGTTTATTTGTATCTTTAGGGGTTTGGCTTATCCCTTGGTTACAGCGATTCCTATAATAGCTCCTACCTCTACCACGCCATGGTGATCCTCGGCCTCGCTGTGGTGCACCGCGGCTCTGCTGATGCGCCTGCTGGCCCCCCCGAGGGTAGCCTCGACGAGCACTGGAATCATTGTTACGACCCCTGTTATAATATGTCCTGTTGTAATTATTATTTTGATAACCACTACGGAAATTCTGTTGTCTTCCTCTAGGAGAATACATACCTAGGATCTCGCCAGAACTCGAACTCGGTCCCGCTATGGATGTTTCTTCATCCTTCGCACCTTGTATTGCGTCTTTTAACGACTCGTAGTTCCTAGCTGCAATGATAGTTGAAAGACGGCGGTTTCGCAACCCATCGGCAAACCTTTTGATAACTTGCTTTTCATTCAAGGGTTTAATTATTTTGTATGTCTCTAAGTTACCGTCGGCTTGCGATACCGTCAAATCCACGAAAAGTTCCGAAAGTTTGGTTCCGTAGTCCTGAATTGACAGTTCTGTTTGCTTTAATTGATTTATATTATTTTGTATCGCAAACGGTGATTTTTTAGGCAGTAACACTCTACGCATTTCCTTTACCAAATCATCAACATTAGAATAATCTAACTGTAACTGCAATTTAGCGTTCTGAGACAACCTACTCTTCACAACAAACTGTACTAGTTTCTTCTTACACTCATCACTAGCCAATAACGAGCTATAGTATTCTACATTATCAATAAATTGTTTAAGCGAACATTCATTGTCAGTTGGTATCATAGGTAATAAACTAAGAGCTACTTTCAAATCAAATGACTCCATTTTTGTATCCTCGCTACTACTCGTACTTGACGTAGAGGATAAATCTAAAATTTGTTTATACAATGACTCAAAATCAATACAAAATGTATTTATTAATATCTGTTCGTTTTGTCCTACTTTACCTTTCTTTACATCGTCTGATATCTTCTCTATTATATCAGTATATTTGTCATAAATTTCCTTTGAATCACACAACTTTTTCTCTAATACATTTCCTTGCCTTCGTTTAGGGCCAATTTTAATTAAATATGTTTTTATACATTTCAAATTTTTATATAATTGTTCTAAGTCATCTGCCATTTCCTACCATCATTAGTTGTTTAATTAATCACTTCGTTTATTATAGTTACAAGTACAATGTAACATATCATTTACTACGTTTATTATTATTACGATTATGTACTTATCTAATAAAGTTCTGAGTCCATTTTACGATGCCCGTTGTTTTTCCTCGAACTTTCACACACTCAGCACTTTTTTTTCACTTTCACTTAAACCCATGATGTGTAAACCGATGTGCGATGGTATCCGCTATCTTTGTTTTCACACTATGTCGCCCTTCGACCGTCCTTTCTCCAGTGATGGTCCAGATTGCCTCGCTCCTGACCTTCTAGATATTGCACTCCTGTACATCTCCTGATGTATCCAGCGTACATGACATCGCCGATACATTTGCAGCAGAAAATACAGCACGCCGAGTCCCAGAACCAGCACCACTATAGTCATCAGTATGGTGATGGTGGTAATATGTAATTTCACCTCTTCCAGATGCGCGTTATTAGTTCCTCCGGCTGCGTTTTGCACTATCACGGTTTCATCTTTAGTTTGCGTAGTTCCCATTTTTAATGAACCCGTATTTTTCGTAAGCAACGAACCAAATACCACTTGTCACAACCGCGAACGTTATTAACGCTAGTGAATAATTATTATAATTCATCTTAGCTTGACTCTACTTAGTCCAATTGTTTACACTGTACAACCCTTATATGGCACGGCGGTGTCGGTAAGGCGATCGCGCGGCGATGCCCGCTGGCAGGGTCGCCATGTAAGGTCGAAGGTATTTGTGGAGCGAAATGATAGGCACGACTGCTCAAATAATACTCTCTTTTATTTTAGGATACACATGATTATATAAGGTTGGTTACATACACATAGGTACACTGCATACACACTACACCTCGATATTTGGATTTATTTTTTCCCTTCCTGTTATACCTACCTACTTAGCAACAATAACATCAGATACCGGTTTAGTTATCTACCAGGTAAAAATGGAAATGATTTTTTGGTGGGTACCTATTTATTAATACGATAACTTTATGTGAGTAAAATATATTACTAATATTATTTTTCTGTGCCCGATATCTATCAATAAAATAACTAGATTTATAATAAAATCCAATATCGGTTGGTAACCGTTTAATTTATATTGAGAAAATGACCCTTCAGAAAACTACACTAATAGATTAAAAGCTCCAGGAATCGACTGAAAGATATTTCATTTTGTTTTAAAATAATAATATTATTTATCTGAATTCAGCGCCATCTACTTTATGTGCAAAGAACCCTATTACTCCTACGAACGATGGCTTTATAAACAGTTCTAACTGTTATCAGCAGATGGCGCTGTCCTTAAATGTCTTAAAAAATATTATTTCATGCGGAATTAAAAAACTGTCGCTAAAGAGAATTTTGCTAAGTTCTAATATTCCATTTTAACTTAATTTCGCATTACATCAAACAAATTTCCAATAATACACGACACCTTGCCTCAGATGTCATAATAAGTACATAGATGGCGCTCACATCTGTCTAAGCATGGGGTTCAAACCTCAATTCACCCATTGCAACATAGTTCGAAAAAGGCCAAGATGTCGGTTTTTACTGTACTAGGAATTCAAAAGACAAAAGACAAAGATATTTTATTTCAACTAGGCCACCAAGCGGCACTTTTGAACGTTAGATACATTAAAATTTACAAGGAATAAAAATTGATTCTACCGTGCATTCGGAAAGTAGCTTGTTATGGAGAAGAACGCACAAGAAACTCCATACTTACTCTTTTAATAAAAAAAAATCCTTATTGAAAGCCAGCTGAGGGCTGAGCCAGCTGTGATGATTACTATCATTGAGGTAGACACCTACCTGCTTCATTATGTACCTACCTACTTTACAATAGTTAAGTAAAATGGTTGCTAAAAGAAAAAAAACGAATAAATAGCTTTCATACTTAAGTACTACCTACCGAATATAATGCTCTCATTTTTTTTTAAATTATACTGTTCGCCACCGTCAGGGGTTTATTATACAGCAATGGCTCGGCTGTTATTCTAAGAATCACTAGTAACTTGACAAATGCACATTAGTGTTCAGAGGTCGTATGTCATGTCAGTGCCTCGTAAACATGGGCACACCAGCTACAAACAGAACAGGTAAATGTCATAAAAGATTAGGTAAATGATGGTTTAATTAAAGCCAGGCCCACAAAGGTATCGGGCGATAAAATCAACCTACCTAATCGTAAATGCTGAAGAGACTTTCATAAAATTATTTCTTTAGAGGGAGGGTTATTTACCGGTATGTGTGTATGTGTGTATGTTCATCTGTTCCCTCATAACTTCTAAACTACTGATCATAGTTTGACAAATGAGGTGTCGTTGGAACCGTCTTGTTTGTCCACTGATTATAGGTATATGACGACACATTAAATTGAATATGGCGCCCTCTAGGGGGTATGAAATCAAGAACAAAGATTTTTTGCACCCCACCCGATGGGGTGGGGTGCAAAAAATCTATATATCATATCATTGAACAGGGATTTTAAAATGAAGGTAGGGTTTGCATCATCATAATATTTTTGTCAAGCGTACCGTTTGCGAGGTGTATCCAGTCAAAGTCATGAAAACAATTTTTTTACCCGACTACGGAGTCGCAAGAGTCTTGTAACTTTTGCATTATCTAGATTGTACATGTGAAACAACAAACCCAACACAGGAAAAATGTGATGTGGCTCTGCGAAAACCCCAAAATACTTTAAATAAAAATAAATTAAAAAATCCCGACTACTGAAAAATCACGCTCAAAAAAGTATGAAACAATAAAATATTCTCATCTGAAATTGTTATATACAGGTACAAATATAAACTACTCCGTAGAGGATAACAGTGGTCGTATGCCACTTAGCAGAATGTATTGTTTTGTTACAGTAGGTGGCATACGACGACGGTTTGTACATGGTATAATTTGTACATTGTATTTTTTGTGTCATACTTTTTAGACCATGATATTTCATTAGTCGGATTTTTTTATTATAAAGAAAACAGAATTCAAGGAAAAGAAGTTGCAGTTCATTTGCATTGCGACCATTTCGATCTACTGTAAGTACTAATTTATATAGTATTTATAAAACTGTACCTAACTTAAATGTAGGTACCTATTTTCATAAGTAGGTAAGTACCTAGGTGCGTACGTGCCTACTCTTTGTCTGTACTATTATTTATGCTGTGTCTTTGGGCCAGAATAAATTTTCAGCCAGCTTCGTGACTGTAAAAGAAATTAAATACTTACGAATGTATGTAAATAAATAACTAACTAGAACCTACCTAGCTGTACCTAGGTATCTACTTACCTACCTAATAAAAGAGTCATTCTGCTTTAAAATAATGTAGATGTAGGTACGGTCTTCATAGCCAGTTTTAAATAAAAAGTGACGGGAAATGCGTCCTATGCGCACTATGGCAGCTCCAGATTCCATCCATTGACATCCTTATACGGAAGCCGTCATGCATCTCGCGACCATCAGCTTTTTGCTGCTCACAGCTGTTTCCTTTGCTCTGGTACTTAATTAGGTACCAACTTATGTATTAAGTTTGTGTAAGGTAGTACCTATGCGTCCGCTTCGGTGTCAATGTTTTAAGGTTTCTACTAATGAAGCGTGGTTCAATGAGTCGGATTCGATGTGCAATTTTGTGTGTTCCGAGTTTCGTCTTGGAAAAACGGAGCAAATTAAAATACTCCACGAGTGATGATTCGCATAGTAAATAAACCTACGTAGTTTATTTACTATTCCAAGGCTTAGCACGCACGCACTGCGGTTTTTATTCGTGCGATTTTTTTGAGCTGTATGAACAGGTAGAAAAGACAAAAATCGCGCGGTTTTTATCCGCAGTGCCAGTGTGCGTTAGTTATAGTTCTCGCCAAATGTCTGGGCCGCTTGCTTGAAGTTGGCTTACCGATGCGCAAGGCACGGATTGGTGCTGTTTTTGTAAAAGTTGTTTCAGGACGCGAATAAAAATTCGCGCGTATAAAATCCGCGCGGCTTAAAAGCGCAATGCATGCTAAACCTAAGATATTATGAATTTGTGCTTTAATTTTAGTTTTGCAATCTGCTTTTCTGGCGGACGGCTGGACAATTAAACATAAGCCAGCCCAGACACCTACGTACGTAGATCGATTTCCTCTTAGAATATTTCAATAATCATCATGCTTATTTACCTATTTTCTGGCAAATAAACCTTACTTCATTTGTAGAAACAGTATCGTTTGAATAGTTTAATAAGGGATTGCTGTCTATCCCATTTCTCACCATTCACAGCACCCAAGGGAACAGTAGGGATGGTCAATCTTTCACCAAGAACGACACACTTTTTTGCCGTCCTTTACACTGTCCTCATTATGCAAAAGAGTTATTCACATGGAACAAAGAGCTCTAAAGGTGTTGATGAATGCGGAACAAACTGCGGAAGTCGGAAATTAAGAGACGGATAATGACAACGCATGATAAAACCATAGTATAACAAGCATTAATTCTGTTCACATGTTTTCAAGAGAAATTAATTCCCAAGTCGTCAAGTGGGAAAACACAAGGTCGGAATAACGTTAATTGAGTACGTAGGTACTTTTTAACATATATTATGTACACAGGTCGTGTTGTGTCTGTACTCCGAGTATCCAACAAGATATTGCTTTACAAGAAAATAAATTTTATGCTATAAGAAAAGCTTATTACCAATCCTAAAAAGTTATGTTTAGTAAAAGTTGTAAGCGTTAAAGTTTTTGCTGTGCGTGACAGCTTGTAACATAGGTTTTCTTTCTTTATGTATTTCGGTAAATATACCTAATACTTGTTTATCGAAAGCGCGTACCGTATCAGTGATTCGATTTTTTTTTTATAAATCTCTATTTTATATAATAGACAATCTACTGAATTCAAATCAATACATAGGGAGGGTACCTACAGCATGTATGTTTATTAGAATTTGATTCTGAAAATTGATTTTGAGAACACTGAATTCGCTCATGGAACAATTTCCGGCAGTGATTTGAGTGAGGAATATTTTCTACTTCGTGCTTTTCAGGTGTTTCTCGTCGGTTAGTCAAGATAATTATTTTTTTGTGAAGAAGTTTTATTTCTTTGTTCTT
The DNA here is from genome assembly GCA_964057195.1 of Orthosia cruda. Lineage (NCBI taxonomy): Eukaryota > Metazoa > Arthropoda > Insecta > Lepidoptera > Noctuidae > Orthosia > Orthosia cruda. The sequence goes on along the minus strand of OZ059832.1, from coordinate 13,748,521 downwards.
TATGAAACTAATAAGTATTTTAGATAAAATGGGTACAAATAATATACTTATTAAGTATGTATATTTTACCTAAAAATATGTATCTAGGTTACTACTCGTATAATTAAGATTTTCAGGTTGAGTAGAAAATAATTCTGCAATTGCCGCTTCTCTGCGTACCTACTGCATTTAGGTATCCACCGATGTACCGATAAGTTTTCACAGTCTACCAGGTAACAATGTTTGATAAACTAGATAAAACAAGATCTGCTGAGCTACTATTCTCGTTGTGATTTTAATGGACAGTTTGGAGTTACGCACTATATCTAAATAATTGCAGTTAATTTGACCTACGCTTTTAATTTGTGATAGCGAACTACTTATTAAGTGTATGTACAGTTAAGGGTCAAAAGTGCAGTCACACTCTACCAAAACAGCAGCGACATTTTTTTTTTAGGCTGGAATGTTTTCAACTTTTCACGGTTATGGTTAGTAGTTATAATCTATACTTTAATTTCTATACAACATAATATTGATTCAGATGTGGATAATATAACTTCTTATAAAAACTAGCCATTTGAGTTTTGGGAGAGTAAGACTGCGCTTTTGACCCTTGATTGTCCCTATTTATTTATGTACTAGCTGTCCCACGCGGCTTCGCTCCCGTCAACTGGCTACCTATCCATCTACCCTACCTACCTTACCCTATCTACCCCCTACATAAATGATTCTTGCGTAACTTTAACCGCAGCGCACGCAACGGAAGCTCTTAAAAATAATAAATTTTACCCGTTTTAGAACATTTTTCATTGATGCTCTGCTCCTTTTGGTCGTAGCGTGATGTTATATAGCCTTCCTCGATAAATGGACTACCCACCACAAAAATATTTTTTCAATTCCAACCAGCAGTACCTGAGATTAGCGCGTTCAAACAAACAAACTCTTCAGCTTTATAATATTATATAGTATAGATTCACAGCATGACAACTAATGTCTCTGCTCAAAACTACAACAGTTAATTCACATCAAAATTGGCTCATTGAAGCACAATCAAACCACATAGGTACAGTCAGTGGTCAAAAGTGTAGTCGTAGGTCAAAAGTTTTTTGTAGAAGAGAGTTAATCATCCACGAATAGTGTAATCTGTAGGTACTTACTTTAGATTAAATGCTATAGATTAAATAAGGGGTGAACCATCGACCTTCTTCTATAAAGAAATTTTAGACACTATAATCGTGACAACCTAAGAAGTCCGATGACGTTTCTCATTTTACATGCCGCGATAACTTTGTATGAACGTCTACAATAAATCAAATTCATAATCCTAGTTAATTACTATTTTACCCATACACTATAACAACGATTATCATTCGTAAGGATAAAGTTTTAATTTAGATAACGGTTTTTTATAGCTGTCATATAGTATGCTGTATAGTTTTGGTACAATGCAGTCGCAATCACCTAAAGCAAAAGGGGGTATAATAGTCACAGCGTTTTTTTTTTTTTGGTAGTAAATCATCCTATGACTTCATGTGTCTCTGAAGTTGGTGCTGCCAGAAACAGTTTGTCATCGAATAAACTGCATAGAGTAAGCGAGATAGGCCGATGCGACAAACGTAAGCGAATGAAAGAGACAGTTATACAATGCTATCTTCACTTTCAACATTGATAAAAAAAATGCTACTGCGCAGGGTCTTGCAGCCAAATCAGTGACACGAAGATCCGTTGTGAGTTTTATATAATTTCTTGTTAGAAGAAGTTCAATGGTCTACGACTGATTTAAATCAAAGATTAATCTTTAGTAGATTCTTCTAAACTTTAGATGACTTTAGATTCTAAAGTATAGATTAAACTATTCGTGAACCATGGACCTTCTTATATAAAGATAAAATAGGCACCTTTCTACAGATTTCAAAAAAACTTAATCAATTCGATACGAATGTATGTTATATTGTTGGAATTGCACAATATTCACGTACGTATGTTACTCTGGGCTTCTCAACACTTGTGCCAAATTTCATAAGTGTGTTTTCATAAGTTTCATCTTCTATATATGTTTATTTACATGTTAGTTTATATGTTTGTATGTATGTTTGTCCACGCATTTCTCTGAAACTACTTATTGGATCATGAACATTATTTTTTTATTTTATTGGATTAAGTATCTCTCAACTTAGGGAACAATGCAAGTTTCATCAAATTCGGTTCAGCAGTTTTCAATATATGGAACATACAACCAAACTCCGTAGCGACCAACAGCACCGAAATGAAAGTTATTTTTCACTTTTTTGTTTTTTGCTTTAGAAGTCGTTAATTTTTTTGTGAATAGTTTTATATGGATTATTTAACTGTACCAAGGTACCTCAGTAACTATTAATTTTCTTTTGGTACTAGTATAGACTTCCCTACTTAGTGGTATCGTGTCATTGACTCTACATTCTTTATTTAATTAACAGAAAACTTCAAAACGTGGTCAATATCGTGTCATCCATATTAATTGGCAAGTATGTATAAAATGCAAATAAGTGGTGCTAAATCAAGAGAATGCAGTCAAGGCGAGCCTGTCACAAGAATTGCCTTTTACATTGTATTAAAAGTCTTTGACCTTCGCATGATCTATTAAAAGAAATTCGCTGAAAGTTTTAATAGGTAGCTACCATCTCGTGTTTGGGGATCGTTTCATGACAATATTGTCTTTGATGTCGCCTTGAATTTAGCATTATAAAAGAAACAATGGAGTCTGAAGGGACACTTAGGTACTTATAGATCGATGAACGAGTCAAAACAATGCTTTAGCGTGGTGAGCGACCGGCGACATCCTTCGACAAAATAGATAACAATGCGAAACTATATAGTTTTATAACATAAGTTACTTGTATGTATAACAAGATGGATTTGCGGCGTCTTCAATCTATACCAATATTATAAAGAGGAAAGTTTTTTTCTTTGTTTGTTTGTACCGAATAAGCTCCGAAACTACTGGACCGATTTAAAAAATTCTTTCACCTATGGAAAGCTACATTATTTCCGAGTAGCATAGGCTATAAAATATTTTCAAAAATATTAGAGATCCTTATGAAAATTGCAATAATGTAACCCAAAGTAGCAAAATTTAGCCTGCATTTAGCAAAAGTTGCAAAAAAAACATTGTTTGGTAGTGGCAAGGTTGGTGTGTAGGTAGGTAGGGTAGATAGGTAGGGGATAGGTAGGTAGATTGCCAGTTTATGGGAGCGAATCCGCGGGGGTCAGCTAGTTGATGTATATGGCGCTGTCCTAATACCTACAACGCGATCATTAATCGCGCGAAAACGCGACCGTCGCGTTCATTTGTATGGCAAACACAAACGCGTCATCGCACCGACAGAGGGCGCTTATTGATTTCGCCATACAATGATACAGATGAACGTAACGGTCGCGTGTTCGCGCGATGATCGCGTTGTATAGGATAGCGCCATCGCAATATCTACTAATATAGAAATGGTGAGATTTGATAAACGTGCAAACATTTATAATTTATTTTTTACTGTACTAGAAACGTCGTGTTTTCACACAAAATACATTTAGTATAGAAGTCACAGCGGATCTTTATGTGTCTGCAGTTGACTCTGCGAATCATTGCGCCAGAAACAGTTTGTCATCGAATAGGGAGAGAGATCAGGACGACGCGACAAACTTAAGCGAGTGAAAGACGCAGTTAAACAATGCTATCTTCACCTTCAATATTGACACTAAAATAGCTACTGCGCAGGGTCTTGCAGCCAACTTCAGAGACACAAAGATCCGCTGTGAGTATTATACCTATCTATATACGTATTAACGAACACATTAAATCTTATAAACTTACAAAACAATGACATGATAGGTACACAGGCGCAAACCCTGCAGGTCATCAACTTCCATGGCCCATCTGGAAATCTCTAAACGGACTACGAAGCCGGGCCGCTGCAGACACAACTTAGTCAAATGGTGGTACTTCAATGACCCACAGTATGATTGCAGATCTACGTCCCAAACAATGCCCCATCACTCGTCTTGCTCTCTGTGCAACAACATCTGCACCCTGAAAGGCCTTTGTGAGGCAAATGAAAACGTTGTCAACGTGGCTCAATTCTGGTCAAAACATTTATAATTTAATTTTGGAATCATCGATACGACAAAGATGAAGACGTAGTAGATATACAAAGGAGTACATCAAACATTGGTAAGCCGTATGCGTCCATAAAGAAAATTCTAACAAAATTAAATTGAAAAACTTCGATATCTTGCGCCAATACCCCGATTCAGTCATTAAAACGCCCATGTCTTTTAAACGGCTGAACCGATCATCAGACATCGATAAAAATACTTCCGATAGAGTCCACACCTTTCAAACAAGAAAAACTAAATCAAAATCGGCTTTTCCGTTTAGGAGCTATGATGCCATAGCCAGATACGAAGCAACTTTAAGGGAATTAAACCGAAGCAAACGGACCCCAAATAAAAGTATTGATGCCGCTGCTTTACAGCAAAATTTTCAGCTCTTAATTAAAATTACCCTTCACACGACCTTCTAAACAAGCATTTACATACAGAACTAAGCTCCTTTACAAAGTAACGATACAAAGCGTTCGCAGTAGTTATTTACTATAGAAAGTTCCCGCAATAAACCGCGGATAATAAGCGAAGTTATCTGAGCCTGCAAACAACCTCAATATACCGTGGTCGTGCACTTTTGTCTGAAGATAAAGGGCTTGCTGTCACGTCCCCATTAACGGATGCATCGGGTTACACTGCGTCTGGTCTTGTTTACCTGTTCTATTAACCTCTAGACTAATGCCTAGTTTACACAGTGCGAGCTAGCGTGCGAGTCGGCTTACCGAGTAGCTGCAGTGCAGCAACTCTTACTGTGCGTGGACGTATCATACAAGTTACTCGTTTTTTTGGATTGCCTGTTCACCTTCCCCATCCCTCGAATGGCAGCAGCTCAAATGTTATTCGCATTGTTCGGACGCATTCGGCCGTACCTTAGCAGTCACTACATTGACTCGAAGCTGCAAGATCCTAGTACTACTCCAGCACACAACTCGCAAAAGACTCTCATCATGAAACCAGCCAAGGCAAGGCCAAGTACTAACATACGAGTACACAACGCAAGCAACTGTCTATTGTCTAGTAACTCACACTGCGTAAATTAGATTTGTTCCAAATAAGAGTTGTTTTCCAGTATTCCGTAAATACTTAACAAGTACATAAGATACAACAAGTATCGGCTCTTCACTTCAACATTCAAGTAGCGTATCTATAAAAGTGCCATTGTTTAGCTTAGTTTACTTGTAGACTTTTAATATCTTTGCCCAAAATTTCAGACAAGTTCACTAATGGGCTCTTCCTATCGCTTTCTGCTCATAAACACAAATGTTCATCTAAGTATGGCATTTGTCGATAGCGAAAGCATAATTTTTACCAATCAGCACCAAAATATATATTGATGCGGTGAGAAAAAACTTTTCATTAAAAATTTACCAACGTCCAAAGCAAAACAATTTTTAATCTTATTAAAAGAACTTTCTCACTTTATCGCATCGCGTCGCGTTACTAGCTCACCTAGGACATCGGCTGACTCAACTCGGTAGTTATCTATGTACAATGCCTAACGGCTTTTGTCACTAGAGAAATGCAATTGAGGAGTTCTTGTTAAACAAGTAATAGTTGCTACGTTCACAGAAAACACAGAGAATTTAATCTTGTTTGGCCTCTGTGATTGGCGTTTGATGGATCCAGGTTACGGTAGCCAGGTCAGTGTGTTATACAGTTTTTTTAAGTAAGTAATTGGTGGGAAATGTGTGACCATTGTCACAGGTATACTTCAGTCGAGGGTATCGATAATGTCAAGGAAGGGAGAATATTACAAGACGATGGTCAAAGGCTGTTTGTACCAAAAAACAAGAGTCGACATTAAGTCAAGGACCGAGTCTCAGATAACCCCTCTACTGATTTGTATCGATATTGAAAAGAGTCTTATCGAGTCGATTCTGAAAGAAGTATTGAATTTTTAAAGTAGACCTTAGCTACACAGCTATAGTACAATATGCAAAAAATAATTGCTTGTATCTAAAATACGAAACCGAGTAACGTTTCATTTAGCCACGTCGTCAGAAAGTTATGATTAAAGGCTCTGTCAGGTATTTTCTATTAAAGTTAAGCGAGCGGCTTGATCGCAATCGTGGGCTTCAAAAAGTTCGCATCGCCAGCCGTTAGCGTGCCTTATCATTTATTAAACTTCTCCTGTCCTGCATGAAAGATATTTTAATTGGAATCTATTTCAAGACAGGCGTAGAGTTATCCATGGAGAAAGTGTAAAATGGAGTGCTCATATGAAGGTCTTGTTTAAATTCGTGATGCTTGCCGTAATCAAAAAGTGAAATGTCAAAATTCTTTATTTTGATTAGGTTAGTATGCGCTACTTTTGAAAATCAAACATTTAAATTTAGAAGTAATAATAATTGATTCTACCGTGTCCCCGATAGTAGTGATTCCTTGACTTTTGTAGTTGATTGAAGAAATAGGTATGTTAAAGAGAATTCTTAGTTCTCATTCATTTAGAATTCATAGATAGGTCCGTAATTGTCGATTGACACGGCTCAAAGAAATTTTGGCAAAAAGTCAATTAAAAAGCAACTTTTGATCGACATCTATCAATCCCACTAAAACAGCTCTAGTCGTCACCATCATTAGGGCTGGCTCTACGACTAAGTAGTCGACTTCAATTACCGAATCGTCTGCCGATTATAAATGTGGCCGAATAGTCGGCTTGCCCGACTAGACGGTCCATCGCTAGTCTCCATTGGCACTCCATATTCTAGTTACTCTGTGGAGTGAATGCATGCTCGGAGTAAAAAATGAGATGTGAGTGCCACGGAGGCGACGGCGACGCCATACATTTTAAAGGCGACAGTCACTCGTCGATGTCGTAAATGAAACGATAAATCGTATCTGCGCTTTTTTATTGAGCTCGTAAGTCAATGTAGGTCTATTTACTACTACGTAGGATAGCCACTTTACATAGTGGTGTAAAAATGGGAATATTAGGTTTAAAGTATGGGTAGTTCTCACAGGATAAATTTTGTGAAGATATATTTTTTTTTTCTTTTTGTGCCTATCTTTCTCACACTTTGAAAACAATCTCCAAAAGTTAATTGTTTTCTTATAAACGTTACAAGTGTAGTGTGTGTGTGTGTGTGTGTGTGTGTGTATGTGTGTGTATGTGTATGTATGTGTGTTAGTGTGTGTATTAGTTTGTGCTACACAAAAGAAAAAAAAAAAGTCAGAATTAAAGAAATAGTATTCGATAATGTTCTTCCTCGTGAATGGCTGTGCCGTAATTTTTTAGGTGCCTACTTCGCCTTTTCGACGGCGTCGTCTGTGGCACCGCAGAGGTCGCTTTAGCTGCTGGTTTTGGGGCACAAAGGGAAAGAAACTGGTAAGACATAGGGCGTTCCACTTCTTACTCTTAGAAATAGATGTTGTTCAAAAGCTATGGCACGAAGTCGTAGGTACACCCTTCTATGAAAACCAAGATAATTGCTGTCACCGTTCTAAAGTTTATTTGGTATGATAAGGAGTTTTTTATATAGACCCGTATGCTCACAACTGATACTGTAATCGTGCAATACTTTATAACCTTTAGTATCAAACTAATGCCAATTCTGATAAAGGACACGAGTTCCGTAAGGCGTAGAAACCAGGGACAAAACTCAAAATAGACTTTCTTAACTTGGGCTCATTAGCCAAATCTAGTAAGTTTGAGGCTGCAGAATTAAATGTAAATCTTGACTATATTTCTGAGAACTGTTTCGTAAATATGTTTTATAATAAAAATCTTGATAGAAATAACCGGCCAACTTACCTGTAACTTTAGCCTTTTAAGAACTTGGTTGTCTTTTATTTTCAATATAAAATAAAATGGTTCATGTTTTAATTTTAAGCGTTGTGTCATCCCACATAAATAATTAATTAATTATTTTTAGAGGAATCCGACCGCGACAGTAAACGCGCTTTAGGTCTAAATGCAGCGTTGCAGTCATCCCACATGACTTTCTTTTATAATTTTATCTATACCAATATTATAAAGAGGAAAGATTTTTTTGTTTGTTTGTTTGTACCGAATAGGCTCCGAAACTAATTGACCGATTTTAAAAATTCGTTCACCATTAGTAAGCTACATTATTCCTGAGTGACATAGGCTTTATTTTTTTTTTTTATGCCGAAAACGGGTCCTGTGAGGTAGCCCACGGGACCACCTACACGGGTGACGGCATACTACGGGGTACAGCTAGTATTAGGTATATAAAACCCGACTACTGAAAAATAACGCTCTAAAAAGTATGGAACAAGAAAATATTGTCATCTGAAATATTCATTGCGGTGTTTAGAGGATAACCGTGGTCGTATACCACCTACCGTAACAAAACAAAACATTCTGCAAAGTAGCATACGAAAAAGGTTGTCTGGTAGGCACTGACCTCTATCATACAAGTACGCTGGACTAAACATACTATATGAAATGACAGTTGATTTTTGTGCTGATTCAAAGCGCCCCGCTCGAGCGTATTAGGAACTAAAATTGACACATTTAGAGATAGGTTAATACCGACATTTCTCAAAATTAGGTAATACATATATATTCGCCTGGAAATATTATAATATTGTAACTAATATATCAGTATTAGTGATATTTTTAAATTACACTAATATAAAAATAGTAGACTTGGCAAGGCGTATCAGTCATCTACTGTATTGACTTCTCGTAGTATGTTGGAACTAAATATCTCATATTGGTATTGGTGATGAATGTTATATGAATGCCTAATAATCAGTAATAATATGTTCAAAAGCAATGTGTAATACTAAATTCTGGAATCATCATCATGTTCATCCACAGCCTGATTCGCCAACCGCTGAGCACAGGCCTCACTCTTGTACCAATCACCACGTTTCTGAGTATTGAGTTAAATATACTACGTACTAGAGGAGACAACTCAACTCAATTGTTTGTAACACGCGTTAGAGCGCACGTACCCCAACTCACTTACTCTGTGGCAAGCGCTCGCTGCAACGTGACACGTTTGAGTACTTAGTTTTGTTTCTTATAAAATGCCTTCGTGTGTATTGAGATACTGTTCAAACAACTCGGGAAATATAAATAAAAGTCAAGGTATGAGTTTTCAACAGTAAGTTGAAAACACGCTTAATTTAATTATATTCTATCAATGTATTGTATCTCGTGACGTTGCGTCACCGCGGAGGCGGGAGGGCGGCCATATTTGTGTAAATTTCAAAGAGTAAGAAAAAGTTCATCTGCGCGCATTGATTGTCTATCTGTGAGAACATAACCCCCCCTCCCCCCTGCTTACCTCGCTGTCACCGAATTACCTACGCGCAATCTTTTGTTTGAAATAGCTTCTATTCTTCTTTCTCGTAGTACATTTAACTCAATGTTCCTGAGCCTAGAATTAATTCTGGAATAATATCATGATAATTATAATTTTATTAACAAATGTTTTGAAGACAAACAATTTATTATCTGCATCTGAAACAGAGTTGAAAACTGATATAAGTCTTCACCTTGCTGGAATGCGATGTCACTATTATTTGCACTTCTACAGAGACAGGATCTCAGCGATGAGAGCGAGAAATACGACCGTTGTAAATGATTATCCATCTCATTTATTATTATTATTGTGTAAATGATGTTCCCTTCACGAATCCGATGAGCGCCAACCGAGTGAATCTGAACGATTGTAAGTATTAATCTAACTAGTGTACTTGAGCAAGGAGATACTTGCTGAAATATACTAGTTTTAAGGATAAGTTGTTAGCCTATCCCCATATTTAAATCTCACTGATCTGACAGTAATTCGCTATAAATTTACTAGCACCACTAGTTTATAGCTTGCAATCTGAATTAAAACGTTTTTCAGTTAACCTTTACAGCAATTATTCTATTACTTAAAAATGAATCATAATAAAAATAACTGGAATGTTTTTTCTCTTACGTATTTAATTATTCTCACGATCGATAAAGCCCATAAAAGTATTTTTTTAACGAAAGCTGTGTCCCATCTCTAATATTAGTTCCATGTACTCTCACGTTAAGTCACGTTGCTATCAGCGCCAAAATGGCGAAAATCAAATGTCTTCATTTTGTCATCGATAATATGTAGTCCAGCGTACTAGTATGATAGAGGTCAGTGCTGGTAGGTAGGCAGGCTTTGTACCCGTCGAAATAAGTTTTCTTGTAAAAGAGATATGTTACTTTTTTTTGGTGTACTATAAAGTATATTCTATTCTATGAATATTTCAGAAGAGAATATTTTCTTGTTTCATACTTTTTAGAGTTTGATTTTTCAGTAGTCGGGTTTTAGTTTTCGAACTTATTTTTATTAGTGTTTTGTGTTTTTTGCAGAGCCTGAACAAGAGACATTCCTACCTTGATATTAAAATCCCTGTTCAATGATACCACTCAGGATGGGGCAGAAAGTTTTTTTTTTATTGGTATTGACTTCGTGCCTCCTAGAGGGTGCCATATTTTATTTAATGTAATGTGACATAGCCTATAACCAGCGGACAAACAAGACGCATCCAACGACACCTCATATGTCAAATTATGATAAGTAATTTAGAAGTTATGAGGGAACAGGTGAACATACATACATACACGCATACCGGTCAAAAACGATAATCGTGTAAAAAGAAATAATGAATAACATTCATTTAACACAGCTGATACACTATACACAAAATTATAAGAATATTGAACATAGAATATGGAAATAGATTTTTCTAGGCAAAATAAAAAATGTTAGTAAGGTGTGATATCACACTTTACTAATAAGACAAACCCAGGTAATCGAATGCCAAAGAAGACCATTATAAAAATTTGCATGACGTGAAGGATATTGGCAATATTGCTAATGAAGTAATAAATCATTAGTCTTGTGACAATACTCGTTGACCTTACTTTGCTAAACGACGTGTCTAAATAACTGCTTAAATTAAAGCACCAAGTATGGAAGGAAGAATTCCCAAATTGTGGCAGTAGGCAGAACACATTGCCCGCAGAACGGTCAGACAAAATGCTCGAGGGGCTCGAAAGGTCTGGAGTGAGGACCGCGTACCGGCAGACTCTGCCTCCACTAGGTGGACCACAGACATAAATCTAAATTAATGTCTGTGAGGTGGACCGATGACCTGGTTAAGGTTGCGCGCATCCGCTGAATGTGAGACCCACAGTCTTGGTTGATGTTGCGATACTTGGGACGGGCCTATGTTCAGTAGTGGACGTCTTTCGGCTGTAATGATGATGATTACCTCAGAATGACGTTAATGGTGACCTAATCAGACCTATTTATCATTTAAACCTAGGGACCGATAGACTGCTATTGCTTTGAACTCGAAACAGTGACGTGACCACATGAAAATATCGAATGACAGATGATATACGAGTAACTGCGCTAAACGCAAAGAGGTGTGGTACCGTGGCAAGGACAGGAACCAATATGTAAGCCAGCAAAGATTCGCAGGTATAGTCAGGATGTCTATGGCATAGGATAAAATCAAAATGATATTCATACTTCCTCCATTTGTCTGCATTGTCGACAATCCGCTGTCCCTGTTAAGCCGTACCCGACGCCGGCGATGCCTTTATCAAGGTTGTAGTGCACGCGCCGCATACCGCGAATCAAGATCACTATCGCCGTCCCCCTCTACCGTCGCCGGCGCAGCGGTCTGAGAAATATTCCGACAGGAATTCAACATGTTATACGTAGGTAGGTACATTGTAGGTAGTTTTGTAATATCGCCATAACATTTTAATGCCTATTCATTAGGTGTCGGCGGCATGTCGGTTTACCGTTACTGAGGAAGAGTCGTCAAATTCTAGGCCCGCGTGTGAATTCTAAGCTTCATAGTTCATACACTCGGATATAATATAGTAAACTAGCTCTTGTGGCCTATCCCACTGACAATCTGAAAACTAGTGGCTCTGTCTGTGAGCTGTAGACCTCGCGAGTCCGTCTTTGATTTTTTTTTGTCGATTTATATTTAGGAAATATTATTTTTCACGAGTATCGGTTGAGAAATGCGACCTGTAGAAGAAAAAAGCCGGACATCCAAACATACGAAAAAAAATTGGCCGAGTTGAAAGGGAGACGCTATTATACACATCTTTGTATGAGTAGCCTATGACACTCTTAAGTCTCAATCGGGTTAGTAGTTCAGTACTTCTAGAGTCAAATTAAAATTTTACCTGTGTATAAATAAGTGTCAAGGTAAAGGCATTGAAAAAGATAAACTATAGTTCTATGCCACACTTTCCAACAAAATGATATGTCATTGTAGTTTCACTTGTCTATCGTAATATCCACTAGTTAGTAGGTGTGTGAAGAAAACCATTTACTAGCTTAAACTTTCATATTTATTTACTACATTTAGTTTGTCGGTTTAAAGAATGTTATTGGTCATGGCACTTGGTTATCCGGCTCAATATTCAATTTCACGGCATGATTCTTGTGTGATACATATCATATTCCAGCATTGAAACAAAATGCAGTCGATGAGTCTAGTTCCGGTCAAGTTGAGTAAGAAAGCATGAAAGATTTAGGTTTGAAATAACATACATAAACATAACATAACATCACGCCTGTATTCACCGAAGAGTTCGGCAGAGGTGCATCTACCTACAAAACTATCCCACCGCAATGTTCCCAAACCACTGCAACTCCTGAAAGCCAGAATCATCAAAATCACAATCAATGTTTTTTTATTTGACAATTGCCTACATGGGCACTTATAAAACGTCGACAAAAGGTGCACGGTTCGGGTTGGTCGTTTTCTATGGAGAAGAACCGGCAAGAAACTCCATGGTTACTCTTTTAAAAAAATGGTTTAGTTTTACAATAATTCCATGTTACAGCATTAGTACTATGGGGGGACAACGTAGGCCCAACAATAAGTCGTAAGAAACTAAAAAAAAAATTATATAATATATAACAAATTTAACAAATGTTAACTAACATCTAGAAGGCCTACAATGTTCACACATTCACAAAATAATCGGTAAAAGAATCTTATACAAAGGTAAAAAAAATAAAAAAATAACAAGACTAAATTTAACATGTGACACAAATGTTATTATCAGTGCTGTAACTATTCTTAGCAAAGGGCTATAAAGATGATTGCGAACTATTGTAAAAAGTCCAATTAAAAGAAGAAAAACAAAAAAAAAATAGAAAAAATGAGATTGAGAATAGTTAGAGACATCCACATATTTGTGCCGTTTAAGAGTTACCAGGGAAGCCGCATGCGCAGAAGGAGCTAAAACAATTTTTTATCTTCAACGTAATCCTTGATTTTATAATATGCTTTTTTAATAAGGACACGTTTGAAGTGATTTTTGAACTTTCCATCGGTCAGTTCTATATCTGACTTTGGCAACTTGTTATAATAGTGGTGTACTCACCAGAAAAGCTTCGAGGCAATGAAGCTTGACGAAGTCCCGGAGAATTATGAATTTAACTGTCTTGGATCCCGCAACGCAATTAATCAGAAAAAAATAACAGAGGAGTAGGAATAAATACAAATTTCCACTTCCAGACAGTAGACAGAACAAACCAGGCCAATAGGTCGTTTACAACTGGGATAAGCCCAGCTGTCTAGCAACACGGATAAAAATATCATTATTAGGGGTTAAAGTATAAATTTGCCGATTTGAACTGAAAAATTTAAATTAGTTATTTATAAATAGTTATACGAATATAATTAAAATAATTACCATTATTATCTATACATTGCTGCCATCTCATCAACAGGAAGGTCATTTTTGCCTTTGCGATAGAACTCTGGTGATCTAAATTCGACAAACTGTGTGAAAGCATTTTGTACTGCCTCCTGAGAAGAAAACTTTTTATCACGTAGAAAATTGTCCAAATCACGAAAAAAATGGATGTCCGTTGGAGCAAGGTCTGGTGAATACGGAGGGTGACGAATGGTTTCTAATTGCAGTTCCTGTAGTGTTAAAACGGTTTCTCGTGCTGTATGAGGTCTCGCTGTTTCATGGAGCAATAATGGTGAAGAACGATTCATGAGTTGGGGCTGTTTCACTGCTAGTTTTGCTATCATTGTTCGGAGTTCGGCACAGTAGACATCTGCCGTTATCGCTTGACCAGATCGGAGAAAACTATAGTGAATAACACCATGCTGAGACCACCAACATTACCTTTTTATTGGTAAGCTTTGCTTCAGGACACTGTTGCGACGTTTGACCTGGGGTCAGCCATTGCATTTTTCGCTTACGGATATCTTAAAGAATCCACTTTTCATCACATGCCACAAATCAATCCAATATTCCTTAATTTCTGTATCGATACAACAAGGCAACACAAGTTTCAACACGCGTTTCTTTTTGCAGAGCAGTCAAATCATGAGGGACCCATTTTCCATATTTTTTATTTTATTGATTTGAGGCAAATGAGTCAATATTCTTGGTAAGGTAACGTTAAACTATGCCGCGAATACCTGGGTAGTTTGACTCGGATCGGCTTCCACCATCTCTCTCAATTCATTGTTATACATGTGTGGGCGGTCTTCCACGTGGTTCGTTCTTCAAATCAAAGTTTCCATCACGAATCAACCAAAATCGCACGGTGCGTTCGTTAGCAGGCCCCTCTCCAAACGCAACATTGATATTGCAAGCTGTTTCTGCCGCGTTAGATGATTTTTGAATACGAATTCCGACGCGGTACGTCGGAATTTGTATTCAAAAATCACTCGAATTTTCGAAGTATCCATCTTTCTTGTCTAAGCTGAATAAAAAAAGCAACTGAAAGTCGATAATCTAATTTTGCATTTTTTAAAAGAAAAACTTATAGGTACCATGTGAAAAAAAGTTTCACTCAAAAATCTCAAACCATGAAGGTTCTATGTCAATTCGAAGTCCCTATTACAATAAAACGGCAATTTCATACTTTAACCCCTATTATTAATGGGTCCTAACATTGTATTGCTGCATCTACCTACCGTGTACCCACATTTCACCAGTTATGTTGAAGTCCCATATAATAAGGCGCGGCCTATTGACATCAACCGGGGAGAAATTCAGACTCCGGGCTGTTACCGAGAAATTTGAGATGGAAAAACCCAATAACACGTAGCTTGATCCGGTAATCGAATCCAGGACCTCATACTCAGCAGTAGCACCTGATAAAATAATACTACGTAGCTGCAAAGAAGGGGTTGACGAACAGGTACCCACCAAAATGATTAGTTCCACATGCCGAAAATGTAGGACAATGTTTTCCTAGTGGTAGAAAAATTTGAGCACATGTCAACGATTCCCTTTAGGAAGGGTTCCGGAGAGTGTGTATGCATCCAAAGGGTCGTACGGCGGCGTATAGCATATGTCACGCGAGCAAGCTGGTGTATAACGGCTCCCAAACGTCTGGTGCGCGGCGATGCGTGACGAGCACGGTGCGGGCTTGGGACCGCTCCCCCGCGGTAACACGCTAATACATCGTTTTCAACCTGTGCCGCGTAATTACACCCACCATGTGCATATTAATGAGATTCCCCATGAGTTCAGTTTGCTTGTTTATTAAAATTTCAATGATTTTCACCCCTCCCGTTCCCATTCTATCGCATAACGTCTCGAATTATAAACACGAGAACTATGTTTCTGTGATTATAGTATGTGCCTTTGCCTGTTACCTAAGTATCAGAGTAGGTACTTGTAATACAAATTTATGTATCGCTCACAGTTCCTTCCCTCGCTTTAGTATCGCTTGCGCCACGTACGGTAATAATGTATTGGATTTAAAGATTGCAATAGCGTAGTGAAGAGGTAATACCTGTCTGCTAGCAACATCCAATGACCTGTTTCCTTTAGCCTTTATTTAAACATGATGATAAATACCAACAACGAAAACCTACTTAAAATGTTAATTTTTCATTACAAAATTTACATAAAAAGTTATTACACAGAATTCAAGAATTGCGCTGTACCTAAAGTAAGCAAACTCAAAGTAAATTAAAGAGCAAAAACTAAACTAAAATAAACACGACAGGGACTACTATTCCAAGTAGCAATTACAAAAGTCAGAAAAATAAATGTTCTCAACTGACTAGATTTTTCTAGACACTAAGACGAAAAGAAAAACCAGTGCTTACAAAGTAAACGCAAAAACGAATGCAAAGAAATGGCTGAAGGTCAAAAGAAAACCAGGAACAAAAAACTCAGCGACCTTCGACATTGAAACGCAACACGTCTATATTTGAAGATGCTAATTCGAACTACGTGATCGATGTGAATGTATTCCGTGCAGAGTGCGGTTACATATGAACCCAATAACATTAAGGTTCATTACGTAAGCAGGCGCGTAATGGCTCGTAAGTGGCGGGTTACTGGCAAACACGCTTCGCCGCCGCCGGTCCAAGCACAACACAACATCATTTTACAACGTAGTCAATCGTAACGGACACCCAAATTCCTGTTTCACGGGTCAACAAGCCAAACGATTAAGATACCCCAGATAAAAGTACACGAGAAGATAACGATTGACCTCCGAAAATTGAACAGATTGCATTTCGCCCGGAGAAAAATCAGAGACACGCCCCCGAAAATTACATATGAAAAAAAAGAAAAGAAAGAAAACACATTTATTTGACACAAGCCAGAGCACACAACACACACATAAAAAAATAAAAAATAAAAATAACAGACTAAACAACAATAATATAAAAAACGAAAACAATATATTAGTAACATTGTGTGTCCCACGGCTGCGCCAAATAGGACCAGTTCAGCATAATGTCGGGCAACTAGTGCCCGACGCTGGTTTTCAACTGGACCTGTGACCGATGACGTGACGGACGTAACGCAGTTTTATTAACTAAATGTGTATGTGAAACAAATTCTTACTTATATAAAAGATAAAAAATAGGTGTATAGTATGTGTATATTACAAATAATAAAAAATAAATACGTGTACACTACATAAGATAAATAAGGTGAGTCAGACAATAAACGAGGTGTGGGTAGGTAGGCTAGTGCGTTATATTATTGAGGCATTCAGTGCGACCATATCCAGCTTACGCTGCGCTTCCACCAGATACTGCCGTAATCGTCTCCTAAATGTGTCCATAGTGTTGGCTGTTCTGATCGGTGGTGGAATATTATTCCAAACTTTGGAAGCCGCATAACGAAAGCTGCCTCTGAACGCTGCTGTATTATGCGATTGCGTCGAGAGTTGCTGCGAGCATAGCCTTCTCCCACATTCCCGTCCACTCGTTATCCATTCCAGTTTATTATATAAATAGTCCGGCTTTTTACATTTAACCACACCAAACAGAAGGCATGCCAAATGCAATTTACGCCTGGATTTCATTTTTAGAACAAAATGTTCATTGAGAAATGGTGTTACATAACTTCTGCGGGGAATGTTATAACAGAACCGAGCGCACGCGTTTTGTACCCTTTGTATGAGCCTATCTGTACGAGCTAACAGGCGCGGTCCATACACAGTGTCAGCGTAGTTCAACCTAGAGAGAACTAATGTTTCAACCAGTTGTTCCCGCAACGATTCAGATAAGTAAGGCCTCACCCTGTACAAAACTTTCAAGCGATAAAAACAATTTTTAATTGATAATGCCACATGTTTTTCAAAACGCAGGTCCTTGTCCATGATGAGACCCAGATTTCGCGCCTCGTACACTCGCTCAATTCGTTCGCCCATTAATTGTACGTCAAAAGTCGTAGGTAGTCGAGACAGCTGCTGTCTGGTTCCAAATACCACATATTTTGTTTTTGTGGGGTTCAACGACAGACAGTTCTCCTCAGACCAAACGGCGATTCGGTGAAGATCTTCGTTAAGTTCCTTTATGGCGCTATCATAATCGTCTGCTTTAAAGGAAATGTACAGTTGTACATCGTCGGCGTATATGTGGTATTTGCATCTCTGGAGGCATCTTATTAAATCCGCACAGTACAAAATAAAAATAACTGGACCTAAGATAGAGCCCTGTGGGACTCCTCTTTCTATGGGAATGGATGCAGATCTAACAGTAGTACCGTCACTCAAGCGCAGGTCAACTAGTTGTTCCCTATTACTGAGGTAGCTGCGGAACCATTCAATAGCCCTGGAGTCGAATCCGTAATAATTTAGCTTCGACAATAATAATGGGATATTAATTGCGTCGAATGCTCTGGAAAAATCTAGCAAAACCAGTAATGTGCACATTCCCTTATCCTGGGCAGATAGGATATTGTCAGTAACGTCTAACAGAGCAGAAGACGTACTGCGTTGTTTTCTGAACCCAGATTGTAAATCAGGTATAATGTTATTTTGTTCAAGAAAAAGCGTGAGTTGGCGGCTGACGATTTTCTCTAACACTTTGGATATACATGGTAATATACTTATAGGTCGTAAATCTTTCAGCGTAGATGGATTTGAATTTTTGGGCAAAGGCCTAATAGAAGCAATTTTCCATTGGTCTGGAAAAGATGACGTCACTATTGAGCGGTTTATTATCTCCGTAACAACATTTAATGTGTGCGGCAGAGTCAGGTTAATCATTTCCAGGGTAATATTGTCACAGCCTTCGGCATTACTTTTGAGACTCGAGATAGTGCGTGAGATTTCGTTCTGTTCCACTGGAGTAATTGTGAAAATAGCTTTACCATGTTTATGACTTATTTGTTTGTTTATGTTTGTTTATGTATATGGCCGAGCTCGTGTTAATATGTTCCTCATTTTTATTTGGCACGAAATTTCATTTAAAGGGTCGATAAATTAAATTTCGTGTAGCTAAGAATTATTACAAAATTAAATACGCGAAATTAAATCGCGCAGTCATTCGAAATAAGTGATTGCAAAGGTATTTGTGCCAACACTACTTAAGAGTTGAATGGAACAATGTCAGATTCTGCTTACGGTCCTTCATTTGTAGCTCGTATTTCATTAATGAGAATGATTCCCCTTTCCCATTATAATAGGATAGCACCACTCGTAAGACCTATTCCTCTGAAACACAAATGATAAGTTATGTACTTTAGTACTTACTCAACCACTAAAATTACCATACTTATTTTGTAACCACCAACTAGTTAGGTAGGTATTGCAAATCTGCGTACATATGCAGTCGCTCTTTCATGAAGTTACGTCACAATATTGTTTGCAGCGCTTAGATAGTGGCAACACGACACCATAATTACTGCAACGACGGACATTTAAGTAGTTATAGTCTTTTATTTAAAAAGAGTCAACAAAGAGTTTTGAGTTACTAGCTGAAACCATACAGGGTCGCGTTGTGGGGCCAGTATTGACACAAGTGGGGTTTCTGTGTGTTCCACTGGTAGGTAGTGGAGCTTTGACGTCGTGAATGTCTATAAGCTAATACGTTGACATAGGTGCGACCGAACCTTTATGCTATGCCGTCCTGGTAACCGTTTCGAATGATTAAATATTGGTTGTTCCATTGGTGGCTTATCAAATTTACGTATTTGATTTTATGGGGCTTTGGTTAAATGGTCATTCTCTATGAGGGATGTGTCAGGATCAGGAGAATATGATAACAAGTTAAATTTTAAAAACCTCCGACGCAAAATCGGTTCATCCGTTTAAGTTTATGCCACAGACAGATACACAAACACACGGGTACACGCGTCAAACTTATAACACCCTTCTTTTTCCGTCGGGGGTTAAAAATAACATCATCCAAAGAACATTTTATATTGGATCGGTGCTGTCTGTTGATCCCAGTAATGGTACTATTTTAACTGAATATATACTATTTGCAGTTCAGCGATATTATATAATTTTCCGTCATTATACAAGGAATATTCAGCAAAAAACGTTTTCTGGATTCTCATAAAACCCGTGAAGCTGATCAGCACAATAAAGAATGAAGGAAGTTTAAGATTGAATGAGAACGTTCCTACCGATTCCCAAAAAAATAATTTATAAATCAAAGCTGATGAAATAAGCACCACCTACAACTTTAATCTCAACGAAACCTAGAGCACCGAATATCATTTGAGTAGCGCACAGTCATTAATCTAAAACCTACATGCTCTTAGCCAACTAGACACCCTATTTCTAGGTCCGTATTCACCAATTCACAAAGTTTCAATTCGTCATTACAAAATCATTACACAACAGTGTGATAACTGTACCAAAGTTCAGACACCATCAATTTCACACACAGAAGCGTAAACTGATCTAATTATATTATGTTTGGGAGGCTTTGTCTTCTTACATCATATCTTTAGCCTTAAGAGGCTACATGAGATTGCGTAAAGGCTTCTGCTACGATACATCACTTTCTCCTCGTAGATATCTGGCTGTTATTTAGGTCGGCTTGACTCATGACTCGGCTTATGTATTCTGATAGCAGACGGCTGAGCAATCCACTTTAAAAAGGTCATACAGTAAAAGATACGGCTTTGGGATAGATACACGTGTTGCTTCAAAGGTCTTTTATCATTTGCCTTTTGTGAGCGCCATGACCTTTAAGGAAAATGGGAACCCAAGAATCTATCATTCCATTTTAAAAGAAACAATAGCGATGCTACGATCTGCTCTATTACCGGGGAGGCGGTTATCTATATATAATACAAAAAAATACATACCAACACATCGAACTCGATATGTGTCGATATTCATTTTAAAAATACGTAACAAAATATACGAGCATAACTTTACGTAATTTTAACAGAACATAAATCTAATATCATAGATCGGAAAGTTATAAAACATGACCAGATTTATGGCTAAAGACATAATAAACACGGTGATTATGATTTATACGATAAAAGTGTTAAATTCACGTAACAGCATCACAGATACACGAACATTGTACATCTTATTTTTGTTGTTCGTCCGATCCGAAAGCACAATACAAAATTAATGACTGTTTTACGTGTCGTCGTAAACCATGGAACCCTCAAATAAAAATTCCTCGCACAACGAAACAAAAAGTAATGCTTAGGGAGGAAGAAGTTTTACTACGCAAAAACCACTTCCCCACGTATTATTTCGGAGTTTATGTTTTGGCTACCTTCTTTGCCTAGCCATAGAGAAAAAAAAACGTTTTATGCCTGTATAAATCTTTCTACAAGTCGTAATGAAAATAGATAAGGTTGACCAACTTCATTATGAAACTCACCCTAGGATAATAATGCACTAATCCTAGGATATGTAGAGTCTAATCTAAAAGTTATATTAAACGGGCACCGAGTTAATTAAAAAATATTCAGTGTAGCATAACTACGAGTACATTCTGGTGTAGTAATCTTAGGAAGGGAATATTTATTCGAAAATCACAAGACTGCAACGTCTAAACTGAAACAAAGGTGCAAAAAATAATATATAGTGTGAGAAACCATCACTTCGTGGACACATTTGTCTCACTCACATGACAGGGGCGCCACCTACACCCATTTAGGGTTATTACACATATGGAGTTTATTACTAACACGCATATATCTAATCTGAGTTATGGCTCTAAGAACTTAGAACTACGGCTATTAACGAAGCAAGAACAGATCGATTGCGTAATAAAACTCGTATTTGTCATCGCAAAATCAATTACCATCAACATGATAATTGAGCCATCCTAAATTTTGAGTTAATTATGGGATTAATATTTACAATCCAATCAAGATTATTTCCGGAACGAATGGATTTGATTTGTCTGTGGAAAAACAAATAAATTCTCAAGCTACAGACAACCGTCGGAGTTACGTCTTCGACATCATAAAATGTAAATTCTGAATTGTATAAGGTGCAGGAAGTCTTCACGTTTCAGATACTAGTTCCATAAAAGATTTTGTGTTTATAAGAGATTGTATCATTTTATGAATTGAAGAAGTATCTGTCACAAAACAGGAATATTGATTACAAGTTATAAAACCTGATGAGCTCTAGATATAAAAATAAACTTTCTCATTTCTCGTACTCGGAATGTAGTGTTTGTTTGATCCGAGAAGCAGGTGGAAGATGATGTTCCCCACCTTTGGGCGGGCAAGACTCATAGTAATTATTTTGCTTCCCTCTCTAGGGCGGGAATGAATAATAAAAATAAAAAGTTTGGTTAGGTAGTAGGCGAAAAAATTTACATAATTTTATTTTTTCAAACATGCATGGAAATATTGTAATTATTTTCGAAAAAAGAACACGTGAAGTATCGAATTAACTGAAAAAGAAAATCAATTCCATAGCAGGAGCGTTTATTTTGGCAAATTTCTCAATTACCAAAATGGAAAATGCTATAAACAAGCAAGACAAATAAAAAACAAACAACTGAGATTTTGCAGTTATGCCAACGCAGATAGCGATATATATGTTTTAATTGTTATAGACAGACCACTACGTTTTGTCGACGACAATATTAGACGATTCTGGGGCAAACTTAACATTGTTATAAATACATGGAGGATGGAGATCCAGTACAGTCGCGGAAGGCTGCATTGAGGAATCTGTCCAAAATAAAACTAAAATTTCAAACAAATTATCTATTTCTTTAAAAAGAAAAGAAGAGAAGAAAAGAGGAGTAGTGTTTTTATTTGGAGGCCGGTTGTATTTTTTTATAAAAAAGATTTTTACTTTCCTTATATTCGAATCGAAAAGTAAAGTGTTTAATACGAGTGAAAGTCACTAATTCCTTCTCGGACTATAGCCGCCTTTGCTGCGCTCGGGCGTCTAAATAACTCGTATAGCAATAGATCCCTTTCGACCCTTCTAAAACAATCTGCTATATAATAACAAACATCAATAGTTGTGAGTGTCTCGCAAAAACTCGAAAATGGTTTGACTGATTTCGTCAGGATTTATGCTTTATTATGTTCGTAGTTGTCAGAACAGTAGAAATATTTTTGAAAAATCCATCGGGAATCTCATTGCACCCAGCCGAAGCCGGGGCGGGTTACTAGTCTTAAATAAAAATGTGGCCCGGTCTGGTAACACAACACCAGTGAATGACGCTGTTTCGATTCTCGCGGTCGAGTGGTCGAGTTAATACGATACCATTTGCATCGAGTCATCTATTCAAATTGCTTGATTGAGATGGTTCGAAGAGTAATTAAATCGATTTCGATTCGTTCGAGTGCAGCATTGATTCTGTAAACATATAGGTAGTAGGCACGAATAGAAATCTCTGTATCTTAGCATTAATTTTAATCTCTCTCGGTCGATTACATTAGCCGGTGATCGCAGACATTAATTCATCTTGCAGTAACTGGTTGTTACTGTTAACGGTCATTACTGGCTGTCCAGTAATGCTTATCTTAGAAGTAGATATCACGGATATGGGGCTTAATAACTTCAGTTATGTTGGCAATGATGGAATATGCAAAGTGAATAATAAATTCACATTTCTGTCAAAAGGAGGTTGATCTAAAATACGTTATAAGGGTTTGGTTGATCCTACTAATTAAGGTCTATCTTCTACTGTAATTTAGTCTCATCCGGCGTTAAATATGTTCCATACAGATAGTATAGTATTATAACAAATATACATCCTAATAATTATGTATCAATGCGCTGACTAATTGCGTATTAAATCCCAGTGAGTCGCTCGTGTAGCATCCGCGTTTTTGTCGTGTCGCCATTCATGGAGCAGACTATTGCCTATTGTCCTTGGTGAGACGCGGCAGAGGTTAAACGTTCTTTCTCGAGCTCTTTGATGAGTTCCTTTGTAAAGAATCAACCAGTTCCCTCTTAACTCAAATAAAAACTACACGTATTCACAGTAACTCTGTAATACTTCATGTTTCCCAAACTATTAAACTCGCCACAATAACGTTTTTGCGAAATTAAATCGTGAGTAACTTTCCTTGATTTTTATGAAATATCTTAGCAATGGCTAAAACTTGCGGCTTTCGTATTGACTGCTGTCGTAATCGTAATACAGAGCGATTTATTTAATGTTTGGTCAAGTTTGTTATTAGTTTTGTTGGAATCAATCATCGAACAAATACAAAATATAAACGTCACGGAGGAATGTTGGACAGTCTTTTGTTTGTCGTTTCAACTTATTCAAGACCATCCACAACAATAGGTAGTATAAGTTGGCAAAGCACAAAGTGGCCCTAACAGTAAAGCTCCATCAGTCATTTAGGTGTCATGAATGGCAAAATATCCATTAAAGATTTCCTTTTCATGGCTTTCATAGCCGGGGTCGGCGTCGTGGGCATCGCAACTCCAGCCATATTGCATTTCACAGTGAGGAATTTTCCGGGATTTTAAAATTATTTTTCGCTTGCAGCTTACTGTTGCTGCTTTAAAGCATCAAGCGTTTTGTTCAGCGTTCATCATACAGAAATGCGGTGAACTAGTGAGATGAAAAATGTTCGCTCTATTTTATATGAGTTTAAATGTTAAACAAAACTGACTGGGCCTATTATGTGAGCCATATATTGGCATTTTGCGTTACCGTATTTTTGTGAAACTTAATGAGTTGTCGACATTTGTAGAAGATTTATTAATACAATCTAGAGACATTAATGATCACTTCATCAATAATATCCTTAAGATTTGATTCGAAGAGACACCCATTGGACATCGTTTCCGCAAGTGTAAAAATATTTAGATTTTAATGTAAGGCTTCATCAATATATCAAACTAACAATATAAATGCGAAAGAAACTGTCTGTACGTCTGAATGGATTTAGATGTGAATTACTAAACGAGTAGACCATATCCTGGGACATAGGATACTTTTCATCCCTCGAATTTCATCGCAGGATTGCTTGCCACCTGCTTGTATATCCTTCGTGCCCAGCCGTCTGCGCCTTTCAGGATCTGAACGTGGTAAATGACAGAGATATCCAGGTAGCTACATAAAATGCTACTGCTATTTAAAATTTGTAACATAGAGACAAAATTTGAGAAAATCGATACAAAAAGCAAAAGAGCCCGCGAATAGGTTCCCTTGTGATAAATTCCGGCCATCACACGGGTGAAGCCACTGGCAGAAGTTAGTAACGTATAAATTGTTCAATGATACATGCAATAACGTCAAAACAAAGAACTGTCACGAATATTGATTGCGTAACATAATTTGTGTGGACGTTTTCTTTTTTTCTTATTTAATATCTTCGGGCTCCAAATGTTACACAGACATGAATAGAAAAATAAAATTGCAGGGTAACACGTGCAAACTTGCACAGTAAACTCGTTGAAATAAGATCATTTGCGTCATTGATGCACATGCGAAGATAGCATGCGATCATCTCACGCGAACTCTTCTAGTCTTAAGGGCCTACATACGCTTTAGTGCCGTAAAACGGTAACTTTCTAAAGCATACTCCTCAGTAACGGCTAGGTTAAAAGGTTTGCAAAATATATATATATATATTATTGATTCATGTACATAATTTTGAATACAAGGTGTTTCGTGTAACTAATAGTTTTGCTTTAAAAAAATAATTAACAACACGATATTTTTTCGCAACTTTTGAAAACTCCTCCAAAACGACTTGGATGTTTAAAAATAATTTTATACAGAAAAATTGATGGCTGGAATTTCTTTTTACCTAACATAGCATATGTAAATCAAATAATATTTTGCAAACAAAACTGTTCAAAAGGAGATTAAATTTTGATATTTTGGCATCGAGCGGGCGCACAGCCAGTACTGCGTTACATTGGGGCGAAACGCACAAGAGTATTTTTTTTCTAAAAGGTTTCTTAAGGTGATATATACGCCCCACTGTAACGCAGTACTGGCCGTGCGCCCGCTCGGTGCCAAAATATCAAAATTGAACCTCCTTTTGAACAGTTTTGTTTGCAAAATATTATTTGATTTACATATGCTATGTTAGGTATGAAGTAATTCCAGCCATCAATTTTTCTGTATAATAGTAGTTTATGAAACTGTTGCATAATGAGGGGTATTAAAACATGAGTGTGTGTTTAAAAACCGAGCCGTAGGCGAGGTTTTTAATAGCTTTTACACGAATGTTTTAATACCTAGTTATGTGCAGTTTCATACACTACTTTATCTACACTCATAAATTGGGGTTGAACCTACTAAATACCTCTTTTTGCATTTTCCATGCCATAAAATCGTGATAGCATTTGTCATATACTTTTCTCGACTTTGCTGGTAATAAATTAAGAGTAATTTCCTTCGCCGCATCTAAAATATCGGGCGGAGTCAAATTTTCTTCACATTCACTGATATCAGACATTTCACACACAATAATCTAAATAACTCATGAAATTCAGTACAGCAAAACTTGCAAAACGTATGAATGGCGCCAAAACCCAGCACATCACCGCATTAACCGCGCATGCGCTAAGGCTTAGCACGCACTGCGATCTTTATTCGCGCGATTTTTTTCCGCCCATTCTGCGACCTATGTAATTGTATGAAGTTGTTCGCATCGGTAACGAAATCGTGCGGAAATAATTCCGCAAGAAATCCGTGTTTTGCCACAGAATCCACCGCACCACGGCGCGAATTTTATTCGCCCAAATATTTTGAGCTCTATGATCAGGTAGAAGGAAACAAAATTCGCGCGAATAAAAATCACAGTGCGTGCTATGTCTAAAGCGGGCATTGTCATAGACAATTTAAAATTGGAATCAAATATTTTTATAATAGGTACTATAAAATGGCATTACAAAAAAAATATTGATGGAAACTCCTTAGTGATTAACTTCTTGGATTTGTCCTGTATCGTAATAGAAAAAAAATTGTTTTATAGCATTATTTTGTTAGAGAAATAGTGTTATAATAAGATTATATTTTTTAAATTTTGGTATTGTGTTTATAAAGTATGCCAATATAAACTCGTTTTGAATTTTATAATTCGAATATTACGATATGAGAGTAGATAAAAATATTTTTTAACATCCAAGTCGTTTTGGAGGAGTTTCCAAAAGTTGCGAAAAATATCGTCTTGTTAATTATTTTTTTAAAGCAAAACTATTAGTTACACGATCAAACCTTGTGTTCAAAATTATGTACATGAATCAATAATAAATATATATTTTTATCAAACCTTTTAACCTAGCTGTTACTGAGGAGTATGCTTTAGAAAGTTACCGTTTTACGGCACTAAAGCGTATGTAGGCCCTTAAGGTGATCGTAAGAAACCTTTTAGAAAAAAAATACTCTTGTGCGTTTCGCCGTTGAATGAACTCGCCATATATTTTTATCCATCATTTATAATTATCCACTTCTTCAAAATATACTGCTCAGTACGTGACACGGTGGTGGCGCGCCTGTTGCGAATTTCTAATTTGGTACAGATTTCAGACAAAAAGAAACAAGTTTTGATATTGAACTAAAATAGACCAAATTTAATGCTCTAATCAAGGACATTTTCGAAGTAAAGAAATATTTGATAAAATATGAAATGAAAGGTACAAGAAAGAAGCTAACAGGAACTTGAATATATTTAAATGAAATACCCACAAATTTATGAATAAAGAATTAATCTGGAGCAGCCCGGATGCGGAAAAGGAAACCGACAATTGTGGCGCTACTTGAGAAAGACCAATTTTTTTTTGTATTGGTGGAAGTTAGATTATTATTCGGTATATGAATTAATAACAAAGTAATTATAAGTAAGTTCAAACTTACGAGCACCGCTGCCTAACCCTTCGAATACAGGCGTGATGTTCTGTATTCCAAAACAGTAACAGTCAAACATTTGCAAAACTCTAACAGGAATGGTTCCTATCCTAGATATATATATATATTAAAAGAAAAGGTCCACCAATCGGTAGTCCTTACCTGCCAAGTAGATATTTATGCTAGAAAATATATTTTAGTAAAACAACTTAACGATTAAAGTTTCTCGGCTGCTTTTAGCACTCAATCAAAATGCAAAGGCGGACGTTATTATCATTACCTAGCATCATCAAACCCCATCAATCAAACTTTTAAGTAGGTTTGTGAAGATAAAGCAGAAGCTCCAATGGACCGCCCTTCCGAGCTTTGGATGCGTGAGCCGAACTTCCACGATGCCCTTCGCGAAGGCCCGAAGCACCCGAAGCCAGACGTACTATTGCACGCAAGCGGAGCCGCGGCGATACGAATTAAATACCAGTCGGGAACGAAATATCGTCGTATCAGTACGTCTCAGTCGCCCGCGCGCACGCGAACCTAAGTTATTCTCTTCGTCACACACTTGTGACTGTAAGTGGAGTGAAACTTATGATAATCTGAAGAAATTGTTATAGAACATAGCAGTTTAGTGTTATTTTACAGGAGTTGTTCTTGCTTAATGGATTTTTCTGACACATTGCGGTGGACGTTCGCGCCACGAAATTTGTTTTTGTTTGCGCTGTTTGAGCCGGTGCACTAATTGCTGTTGCGGAGGTAAGCAAGATTTTTTGTTGTAATTGTGAATGGATATAGCTGGACTTCGTTTCATTTGTTGTTCGCTTTTATACAATTATTTGAAAATAATTGCTCGGAGCGAGAACAGGTTTACTTAATACGAAGTTAACAACAAGGAACGAAGCAAAAATACACTCGTATACCGCCAATGGCAACGTCTTCTTTGTAATCATCGCTATTAAAAACCTGATGCATTTTGTCCTGTTTCATTTTTATTCTACGTCTAAGGTTTTATTTTTCTTTCGAAACCACTAGTCATTATATAGTTATTGCATTTGGTCACAAATCATTCATGCCATGTTTCCAGGGACTATAAAAAAGTTACCTCTTCAGTCTTGCGTGTTTATATCTCTCGGGCCGGCTCATCCGTCGACTGGAACCAGTTCTCGGCCAGATGATAGTTTGTTATTATTTTTTGCCCCGAGCGGGTATCTCAGTGGTCCGGTATCGAGAGAACCACTACTATCTTACCACAGAACATATATACCCTAGAGATCTTACGCCATGCGCTGTCGTCCACACAATTAGTTTATGAATTCGGTATGTCGCTAATGAGCGTTCACATGAAATATGTTACGAAGAATGTACGCAGCTTATCATACGCGAATATGCAACAAGATGAAGAGGGTCTGTGACATATTTAAGGCTCAAGGTATTTTGATAATATTCGCCCTGTGCCCCTGTAAGTTCGAGACGGAAATGTTGAATTTTGATAACAAAGCTATTTTGAGTTAAGAGATAATTATTTTGACATATTTGCAAGATTTGATATGAACTTGGTTAAATATATGTGCTATATAATGGATTCTAGCACTTTATCATAAGTATATTACTTTTCTTTTAAAAGATAAATAACAACATTCCAAACCAGATTGATGTTCTTCTAAGTCATTGGTCTACCACTAGATCGGTTACCAGTGTTATTATATAGGTATTGCCTAATAAAGTCAACTTAACATGGTTATTTATTAGAGAAGCTATCGTAGTTTTAAATTCCAATTTATAAATACCATTCAAGTTTACAATAATTTTTCAAGTTGCAACAGTTACTGTCTTCCTTACTTTTTGGTTTATGTTATGACGTCACATATTATTATTATAATTTCGACAACAATCTTAATGCGGTCCAATAGGTATGTTTTCATGGTAGTATCTATAATATTTAGTAGGTATGTCGATGTTGAAGTAATCTTACAAGACATGATCTTATATCGATCTGATACTGTATGTGCCACAGCAAATTAAAATTAAGTTTGCATCGTCGGAGCCAGGAGACCTTATAAGATAGAATATTAAAATCCCTCGACTCAACCCGTTCGTAAGTCTCAGGCTATGTAGGCAAGTCTTATTGATGCATCTTCTAGTTAAACTGATTCCTGGGCTCATCCGATATCGTGAATTAATTATCTACCGTCAAGACGATCGGTACTCTTGCATTCATTAAAATTCTGTCTTCGCTCCAGTGATTGGTTTTACTTAAGATAACAAATCTGGTCCCACTTTACTTAAGTTTAAGTACGGAATACTGAACGAGATTTTATGTAATTCGATAGTTGTTAAGTTTTGTCGCTGTCGCTGGTTTCCAGTTGTTGACTATATTACGGTAAAACAACAATCGTAACACGTTTTGGGATTGTCATTGGTTTATCCAGTCCTCTTTTCAAGGCAGAATTAACCGGCCTGCTGTTTTGCATCTACATATTTTCACTGAGATTTTCCCTCTTTTGCTGACGATTTATAAGGACATCACAATGATATTATATACAAAAAAACCTACGCTTCTACGCCAGTAGTTATTTACCCAGATATAAGTTATTTAATTATCAAACACTCGGTAATCTTATGTTTATTTATGACTGTTACCACCGGACTGCAATGTTTACCTCAACATCAATTTAAAAATCAATAATTGCTCTTAGAAACGGAACGTGCACTAAGCTACATTTTAATTGCTGTAAAATCATTTATGTACTTGACTAAATTGCGAAAATTTGTGGCTTGGCCTACTTAAAATACGCAAAATGTATCAAATGCAATTTTAGTGAGCTGTTGCACTGCGTTTAACTGTGATTTAGGATCGTTAAGGTTAATCGCCATTTTTGTGTTAATAATGGCTGCCGTATCGAATAAACGTTTATATTTTAGTTTACCCCAATCTATAGGTAATCAATAACATATCTGACACATTATTATCATGGATTATCGTCTCCTATTCAATAGCCTTTGTTATATCAAATCCACCATGATATTTGGATCGCTCATTCTTACGAGATATAAAATTGTGTAGAGAAATGGATAAACCTCGAAATTGGGTAAGGATCAATGGGTCTGGATAATGGATTGAAATGTATCCGTAAAGTGATGACATTATTTGGGAGATCTTTCTAGATCCTTTAAGAGATGAGATCTTTAGTTTAATTTAATATTATTTTGTACCTACTATAATTTGTTATTGTATTCGAGCTTCTAACTTTAGGCCGGTATGCGGTGCGAAAGAAGATATTTTACTATGAAGTACAGTAATCAATTCCTCGAAAAAAAAACCATCTTGATTATTTTCATATCTTTGAACTAAAATTAATCGATGTTTGTTTCTATTTGGAAAGTATAGAACGCATAAGTTCCTATTTGAGTAGTAAGTAAATAAATCATAACTATTTCTTGCTTACTCAAATTTTATCACATCCTGTCAACCATTTCTGAGTCAGGACGAAGAAACAAATCATAAGTTACGATGACCTATCTGCAAACGTCATTGATAACGCAGGGTAACGTCCTGGAGACATCCGGCGGAGACAATGCCAGCCTGCGTACTTAGATCATGCAAGCACATGATAACAACTTTATGAGTCAAATTTCACAATTACCGCTTCATTATCCTCCCACGAATATCAACTTTGTAACGCAGTGTTAAAGATCAGATTTAATTGCGAATCTTAAATAACGAGTGTTATGTAATCCTGGTATCGTGAAGAAAATTTTGTAATGATAGGTTGGGCTTGGGACATAAAAGTTCAAGCAAATGTTGTTTCTCCTTTGCAGTTGTTGGTACTTGATACTGCTGTATCACACTAATATTATAGGCGAAAGTTTGTGAGTGTGTTTGTTACTTGTTCACGCTCAAACGGCTGGACGGATCTGGATGAAATTTGGCACAGAAATAGATTATAGTCTGGATCAGCACATAGGATTTGACTTTTATCCCGGGAATATGAGCCCTTGGGATAATTTTCGACATTCACGCGGGTGAAGCCGCTGGCCTAACCTAACCATCGCCTTCGTTACTTCATTGTACTCTTCTATCTTCATCCTTTTTATTTGAAGGACCGAAAACCCCAAGTTCATATTATGTCACCGAGATATTGCAAATACCGTTAGCTTATAATAAATCGCGTGAGAATATAAACTCTTCTTCACTATAAAATTTGGATGTAAGTGTTGTAAAATATCGAATATGAATGGGATTTAATATCTGTTCATATTGTAGTTTATAATCTCGCAAGATTTTTGAGCGTTGGCAATCATTCAGTGACTTATATTTAAAAGACAGCCAATTTAGATAATATCTTTTCCCAACGGATACACTAGATAGCTTCAATAAAAAATTAACTTCCCCTAAATTATTCATCCGCATCATTTGCCTGGTAAGGTGTATCTTCCCCTCGATAAATTCAGCAATTTTAGTTGATGACCGTTAAAACATCTGCATACCAGCAAAGATGGGGGCGAAATAAAAAAAAACATTGAGGGAAGTTTCCGTTAATATGACAAAGATAGAGAGACAATTTCACCAGGAAACACTAGAAACATTATTTATGATGACTCAATTAAAACAAATCATTAACATAAAGGAGTTTGTGTTAGTTAGTTTCCTGAGATTCAATCATTTGAATATTCAAATCAATATTACGATTGTAACAAAGTTTTTATGCCATTAATTGGTAAAACATAACATTATAACGGTAACAGTTACACATGAAATATTATGTATAGCTAATGATTTAATGAATGATGTAAGAAACCGTGCCCCAAACATTGGGATTGAGACATCATATTCACAAACTGAACGCTACCAGAATATTTTAATCTACTTAGATACGTTATGTGGTTACGAATAATATAGTACCGTACACAAGTGGAAGCTCTTGTGTGTACAAAGCTGCTAGATACCGCTAAAATCGAAAGCCCTATATCAACCAGTGAAATCCAACAGATGTTTCCTTCGCAAGCAGAAATAGATGCTAATCAATAGTGACTGGGTAACGGAAATACTATTTAAAAGCAATGGGAACATCCAGAACTGGCCCACCTGACGCGGGGGTGGTTCAGATATAAATAATGTGCCAATTCCAACGGCCGGCTTTGTCGACACAGTTGCAGTACATTGCCACGTCCAAACGAAATGTTCTCGAAATAATGCTCCGTTGAATGTACGTCAAATTGTGGAAGTTATGGTGTTAGATATTGGAAGTCTTGAAAGCCTTGTACATCTTGAACTGTTGGTGGGAAAGATCAACAAATAATTTAATGGGTTTACAAAATGACGTGAAATTTGCTATAAAATACAAGTGCTACCAGCCCACTATTGAAAAGATTTTTTTTACAATAGGCACTATAATTATTGGAACCTTTTTTTTTTTGGTTCCATGGCGCGTAATTTTTCCTTTGTGGGGCGTTAACCGCACAATAAAACGCACAGTAACAAAACCATAAACATTTTACTATATTCAACATCGTCTGTGTAGGCCTATTATGATAATAACCTTTTAATATTCGATTTTTATGTACACACACAACATTCAATGCCAAGAAATCGGCACAATGCCACACGGTATAACAATTATTCAAAATAGTTAACTTTATTGTCGTGCCTAACTTTCCATTAGTTCTATTGTTTATTTGGGGATCACATTGAAGCTTAAATTTTCAGCATAAATTATATTCAGTTTCTTAATTCAAACTGAAATAAGCCTACCAAAGATAGGCACAAAGCAATGACGCCATAACCACAAGGATACTGTGAAATCACGTAAAACACAGTCATCGCGATACTAGTATAACAGGTGGGACGTGCAATACTGGTCGTTAGCATACTGTACCAGCGTGATATTCGGCAAGACCGGAATTCTGGCGTGTCAAATTTATGCTTCTTGCGACACAACGCAGCTCCACAGTAGGTACCGGCCGTGGCGAAATGTAGCCCTCTTTTATTCTAACACTTCATTAATCTTTGTCTCCTCTAGTACACTCACCACTGTTTCCCTTCAATAATCTTCATCGTCAACCTCTCAACAACCATCCGATCTCACGCTAATATTATTTTCCCATTCAATGGACATAATCTTCTCTTATTGCTTTTCAATCTTCGACGGTGGTCTCATTTCCTTTCGTCAATAAAGAATAATGTAATGGTTTATCAGGATAAACTGATCCTTGTCGATGTAAGTTAGATCGAAAGGATTTAATGATAGAGTACACTTTACTTTGTCACGAATGTTACTACGAGCGCGTTGACTGAAGGAGCAGTGAACTTTGCGGAGTGTCGAGGCTCTTCCACACCTGAGGTTCACTCGCATAGCCATTAGTTCCGACAATTTAAAGCTACAAGATAGATATCACGTGCTTATCACACATTTGGTGTCCGAGAACTTAATGACGAGACTATTAACTCTACGAAAAGGATGGGAGCGGTTAATACTATCTCTAATGAAGCTGTTACGGCAAAAGCTAATGACGCAATCTTTCTTATTTCCCAGAGTCATACCAAACAAAAATGTAGGTACTTACTTGAATAATTATTTATAAACGTTCTCGTTCTTGTATTTTAAAAGGCTTCCAGCAAGTCATCCAAGCAATAAACTGAAAAATTGCGTTGTAATTGGTTTTCGATGAGAAAACGAATTATAACAGGGCACGAGTAGTAGGTACTTCAACTGGTTGATTGGCGTAATAATGAGTTCAAGTTTGTAATTAGGTACTTATAGTACCACGTCTTAAAATGGTATTAATTGTTTTGGTAATTGATTTAATTAAAGAACGGAATTAGTTTGTTTTCCTCACACGAATGTGTGATTTTATTCGAGTCAGAACCCCGGTCTTTGATATTGTGTTATTCTATTATCCGAACTATTTTGATGAACGTTGGGAACGCGTTCCTTCAGTTGCGTGTGTATGTAATTTATTTCTGGTAAGCGAGTGGACTTTTACGGCGAAGTGAGTGACTATTTTAAGTGCTCCGTCATGGCCGCTGGCATGCACATCGGCATAGTCGTGACGGAACGACGCTTCACTTCATCCGCTGGATAATTAACAAATTAGCTCCCCTATTGGATTA
Source organism: Orthosia cruda (assembly GCA_964057195.1). Lineage (NCBI taxonomy): Eukaryota > Metazoa > Arthropoda > Insecta > Lepidoptera > Noctuidae > Orthosia > Orthosia cruda. The sequence goes on along the minus strand of OZ059832.1, from coordinate 13,713,825 downwards.
ATTTAAACCGAGATTTACCTAGGACATCCGTCTTAATCTCCAAACTAATGATAGGTACCTACGTTGAAATATTTATTCACCAAACCACCAGTAATTGATCAAAGAAGTTGAAGTTGAAGTCTCTAGCAGGTACCTGTGCTAATCTACCTACCTATCATTAATAATCGTGATACACGACTTAACTTTTTGTAATGAAGAACCATCATAGAAAAAAACAAGTACCTAATAGAGATACATACAAATTTATTCCATCTTTGCTCCAACTAGTGTTGTACCGCATAACAAGAACCGGCTAACCGAATGTAGTGCAATTATGCACCGTTAACGGTATAATAAATTCTAGGGTATTGTTAGCCAATACCTGGTGACTTGTCCGTAATAATGGAGCAAGCAGGTGGTAGAAGTTTGCCTTTAAATGTACCGGCGAAACATAAGCCTATTATGGCGCAGGCACGACTTCTGTGAGAACGAAATGAAATGACCGATATGGTTTTGTGTAAACCATCTTCATAATGAATGAGAATGTAGAATTTTGCTGAGTCTAGAGGCGGGTTCACATCTATTCTAAAGAGGTAAAGTTTGTGGGTTTGTGAGTTTGTGACGTTGTAAGGTGTAATCTCTGTATCTACTGAACCGATTTTGAAAATTCTTTCACAAGTAGAAAGCTTCATTACCCCTGAGTGTCATAGGCTATAATATAAATTAAAAAAAAAAAAAAAGATCCTTATGAAAATTGCAATAATGTAACCCAAGGTAGCAAAATGTTGCCTGTAGAATACATTATTATTGCCGTGCGCTGAGAAAACTATTGATGATAGATAAAAAATAGTAGGTAGGTAGATAGGGTAGGTAGGAAAAGCCGGGTAGGCAGGGTAGGCAAGGTTAGCCAGGGTAGGCAGGGTAGGCAGGGTAGCCAGTGTAGGCAGAGTAGCCAGGGTAGCCAGGCTAGCCAGGGTTGGCAGGGTAGGCAGGGTAGCCAGGTTAGGCAGGGTAGCCAGAGTAGGCAGGGTAGGCAGGGTAGTCAGGTTAGCCAGGGTAGGCAGGGTAGCCATGGTTGCCAGGGTAGCCATGGTAGCCAGGGTAGGCATGATAGCCATGGTAGCTAGGGTAGGCACGGTAGGTAGATAGGTAGCCAGTTGACGGCAGCGAAGCCCCGAGGGTCAGCTAGTTATTTATATAGGTGTTATGACATGTGTTATTGATGTTCGTATATTGAAACGATATTTCGTCACAATGAAAACAAAATATATATTTTTTTCAAGTCTTTATAGTTTATTTAAATGATTCACATTCCCTCTTTCACAGAGAGGAGGCCTGCGTCTCAGCAGAGGGAACGTTAAAAAGGCTGATGATTATGATGATGAAATTAATCGCATAAAACGAGATATAGTAAAGCAAGACCCGTAACTTGTTAACGGTGCACCAAGTCGAAGGGAGCTAGATTAGAATAAAGATAAAACAAACAAGCCGAGGGACACTAATTTAACGGGACCCAAATGAATAATTCTTAAATAAAAAGGGACCAAGCCATTGTTTAGATAAATGACAATGCCCAAAAGGACCAGAACAATGTCCGTTAGATAAAAGGCAAAAAGTGTTCTACAAAAAGCTGATGATGATGATGAAGAAATGATTCGCATAAAACGAGATATAAAGCAAGACCTGTAACTTGTTAACGGTAAGTAGCACCAATTCAAAAGGAGCTAGATTAGAACAAAGATTTACAAACAAGCCGAGGGACACTAATTTAACGGCACCCAAATGAATAATTCCTAAATAAAAAGGGACCAAGCCATTGTTTAGATACATGACAATGCCCAAAAGGACCAGAATAATGTCCGTTAGATAAAAAGCAAAAAGTGTTCTACAAAACATTTTATATCAAAATGATTCCTCGCGGCCATGTTTAGTATAATTGCGGGGTTTCTCACTATAAATTGTCGTCATTAGGACTGAAGGCAGGGTTATTATGTCACCGCCACCAGGCTAACGCGCCACAGCTGTAAGGGCCTTTGTACCACCACTTACATCTTTCGGAACTAAAGGTTTTTCTCACTAATTACTTGGTCCTAGCCTAGGTCTAGTTCGTGAGTTAGTAGGTTTTATGAAAAACTGTATTCAACGTTTGTTTCTAAAAGATCCGTTGTTTTGTGAATTCAATTTTATATGCAATTGTGCTTTTTTGAAAATGTCTGTTGTTATTTTCAACAAGCAATTAGGCAGAACAGTAGACCCAGAGACGTCAGACTTTTAGAAAACAGGAAGAAATGTATGAATTTAATTGCATAATGAATTGTAGTCCGGCTGCCATTAATTGAAGATCTTTGTCTATTGTTATTAGCTTTGAGATTCTGGGGCCGAAACCAACTCGCATAGGCCTTGTTAGATATGTAGGATGAAATGTGACACCAACCGGCGATTATCCCTATATGCACTAGTCACTACGCAAGAGCACCATGGACAATCCCCGGCTGGTGCAGGAATATGGAGAGAAAACACATTGGGCTATGGATTTGGGTGGTTTCATGGATTTTTACCTAAAATTATAGAAGGGGGAATTCTTTGGGGGTCCCCCCAAAGAACGAAATCAAAATCGGTTCGTCGGTTAAGGAGCTTGATGCCACAGTCAGATACACAAACAGACGGGGGTTAAAAATACTGGTCCTGCTGCGTCCGGTTAGACTGGAAGCCATCTTCAACATGACTGGGATAAGGTTAAACAGATTGATTGAATGAATTGTGTAACTTTGAATCCAAAAAACTCCCACGTGTATTCTTAAGAACATACCTTCGGCGTAGAAACCCAACTGAACACTACCCACCTAGCTGCCTGGCTAATGGTTAAGCTTTTTGCCTTGAAGCATGAGTAATTCCATAACTCGTGACGACACGAGAGAAGAATGGATGTTTGTGTCATCGTGGTGATGTTACTATAATACGGTGAAAGCTCACAGCGGTAACATAAAGTGCAGTATAATATAACTATACTTAATATAATAAAGTTGAAGTGTTTGTTAGTTTGCTCTCGCTAATTTCGGGAACAACAGTTGGATTAAAAAAAAACAATTTTGATAGACCAATTCATGAGGGAATGTTACAGGCTATTTAATTGTTTATTCTTGAACTGGAACACCTTGTAGCAATTACACCAATGGAGTACAAATTACTTCAACTCTCCAACTTTCCTATAACACAACTACCCCTAGGAGTGGAGAAATAAAATATGTAAATTGAACGGCGGGTGAAACCGCAAGGTACAGCTAGTACATAATATAATGCAACTCATAGTGAATGATGAAGACTTGGAATGCAAGCGAGGTGTCTTGAAGAAATGAGAATTTTAATATTATGTTTTATTGCTTTATGTAAAGTAGGTGGAACTTTTATTTGTTGTGAGGTTAAAGTTGATGAACTTTAATGCAGTAACGACTTTTGTTCAGCCTTTTTTAAACAATTGAAAAAAGAAGGGTTTTTATGTAGTCTACACTGTCCCAATGCTGGGCATAGGCCTCCATAAAACTCTAACAGATATTCTTTTAAGCCACTTCGAACTCTATCCACAGGCTTATTAGGTATCTTGCAAGAGCAAAACGATAGCGATTTTTTGAAATGGAACGCATCACTTAACTTGCAGCTATCTAGAAAATAAGACAGCATAGACATGCGATGTGCTATTACTATTTCCGTATAAGTCTGAGAAATAAAAGAAAGAACATGAAACATTTTCCCGCGCCACTTATCTACGAAGGGAAAATGCATGATTTAGCTTCGGGCACTGGTCTTTTTATGCGCGTTCTCTGTAATTGCTCGTGTCATCATAATTTCTCTGGGATTATTCGTTCTTATTATATAATCATAACGTGAACTTTTTGATTAATTAAGTTTAAGTATAGATAATCCCATGGGAAAAAGGAGTGAGTTTATATAATTATGTATGTAAAGATTAAACTCCACTCCTAGTCTACACTAGGACCTGTCTCCGACTCTGACTCGATTCTGTTTGTCTTTCTATTGTGTACTGGGTCTGTGACTACTCACAAAATCTCTATCTGCTCTTGTATCCTTTGATACCGTACTCCTGTAAACCCTTGACTGGTTATGGGTTTTTTGGTAAATCGCACAATTCTGGTTTACCCATACCACACATCATCATCAGCATTTTAATGTTCCCACTGCTGGGACACAAGCCTACTCTCTGTGAGAGGGAATGGGCCGATATCCACCACGCGGGCCCAGTGCGGGTTGGTGGAGGTCGAATTCGAATGTTTGGGTCTAGGACATGCCAGTTTCCTCACGATGTTTTACTTCACCGTTTTGAGAGCAGTGGTGATGAAATAATTTACACAAAGTAAAGCGCCCTGGGTTCGAACTCACGACATACTATTTGTAAGGCGCGGCCGTTACCACTGGGCCACCACTGCTCTCGCCATACCACACACATACTAATATTATAAATGCGAAAATAACTCTGTCTGTCGGACTATCTGTCTACTTGTCTGTTTTTTTACCTTTCCACGTCTTAACAGCTGAACAGATTTAGATGAAAATTAATTGACACACTAATAGACCATGTCGTGGCTTAGTACAAAGGATACTTTTTATCCCGGGTGTATGTTCTCTTGTTCTAATTTCTGAACTGCACGAGGGCGATACTGCTGCAGGAACTTTTTATTTAACTAGCACGGTCGCCTCGCGGTTTCACCCGCGTATTTCCCGTTCCCGTGGGAATACAGGGATAAAAAGTAGCCTATGTCACCCGCGGATAGTGTAGCTTTCCAAAGGTGAAAGAATTTTTTAAATCGGTCCAGTACTTTTTAACCGACTTCCCAAAAAGGAGGAGGTTCTATGTTCGACTTCAAGATTGTTTTTTTTTTTTTTGTGTATGTTCACCGATTACTCCGTCAATTGTGGACCGATTTTGAAAATTCTTTTTTTGTTTGAAAAAGTATGTTCCGAAATTGGTCCCATTTTAATTTGGTGAAGATCTGATGAAGAACTTCGGAGATATACAACAGAACTCTTCAATAAATAACGGCTCATCTCTCGGGATTGCTGCAATCGCATGTCTGTTTGTTGTTTATAACATTTCATAACATAACATCACGCCAGTTCGCTCTTAAGGGGTAAGCAGATCTCTCATTTCACCGGTTATGTTCAAGTTTTATGAAATCTATTCTGGCGAAATATTTCCCTTACTAACTTGCCTATTAGGTACGTACAACTAAAAAGTGAAAAATAAAAAAACTTTTTGCAAAAAAATACTACCGACTTCCAAATACAAAACTACAAAGTGAAAAATAACAAAAAAATTTAAAGTCGGTGTCCATAACGCAAAAAGTTTTTTTTTAAGTTTATTCTTTACATACAAAAATATAAAAATACAAATCATTCCTCTTTATAATATTATTATAGATATAGAAGTATAGATAATACTTTGAGGATCAATGTAATTTCAAAGTGGTGTAATATTGCTCATTGTAAAATTACGTCACTCAAGAGACAATTCACACTCCTAAAAAAGTATTCATGCCCACAGTTTTAATTATGATACCAATACCTCATAAGGCCATCTACAAACGTACGATTAACACAAAACAATAACATTCTTCGGTCCTTATAGCATTATTGCATTTGAATATAATATCGCGGTGTCCTGCACTGCACACAAAAGCAGACAGCCTTGATATGTCAAGGACCGAACGAGACGGGGGCTTGGTCTGTGGTTTCTTCATACTACATTAGTTATAATTGGGCGCACGGTTGGCGCAGTGGTTGAACGATTGACTGCTGCGCTGCGTGTCACGGGTTCGATTCCCGCACGGAACAAATATTTGTATGTCCTACAGATAGTTGTTCCGGCTCTGGATGTTTGTGTATGTGAGTTTATATGTTTGTAAACGCACCCACAATACAGGAAGAAATTCCTAGTGTGGAGAAACTTTTTTTTTTAATAATTTTATTATGTACCTTAAATGGGCACTATGATTGCAAAAATTAATTTATCTACTTCGGTTTCGTTATATTCGAATTACAAAATTGACAGCGTTTTCATTATGATACCCATAACGGCATCGGGTTGCATTATGCGAATCGTCATAAATTCTAAAACGGAAGCAAAGACATTCTGAACATACAGCCAGGTACCTATAATATTACTTCGAAATCGAGACAAAATAAATGATGTTTTTAAAAAAAACTTTTTGCAAAAAAATACTAGTTACCGACTTCCAAATACAAACTACAAAGTGAAAAATAACTTAATTTTTTGAAGTCGGTGTCTTTCGTAGGTACCATTTTATTGCGTTATGGACACCGACTTCAAAAAATTAAGTTATTTTTCACTTTGTAGTTTGTATTTGGAAGTCGGTAGTATTTTTTTGCAAAAAGTTTTTTATATTTTTCACTTTTTAGTTGTACGTACCTAATAGGCAAGTTAGTAAGGGAACTATTTCGCCAGAATAGATTTCATGAAACTTGAACATAACCGGTGAAATGAGAGGTCTGCTTACCCCTTAAGAGCGAACTGGCGTGATGTTATGTTATGAAATGTTATAAACAACAAACAGACATGCGATTGCAGCGATCCCGAGAGATTTGCCGTTATTTATTGAAGAGTTCTGTTGTATATCTCCGAAGTTCTTCATCAAATCTTCACCAAATTAAAATGGGACCAATTTCGGAACATACTTTTTCAAACAAAAAAAGAATTTTCAAAATCGATCCTCAATTGACGGAGTAATCGGTAAAAAAAAAAAAAAAAAAAAAACTTGAAGTCGAACATAGAACCTCCTCCTTTTTGGGAAGTCGGTTAAAAATGGAACAAGTTTAGAACAAAAGTATCGTATACTATTTGGCTGTTGCGGCTACAAGATCTTTGCCTTATACCTAATAAATACTAAATAAAAAAAAAGTGGATGCATGAAAAATGTTCTGAGTGAAATTTAATTCCAAATTTTATTAAAAATGTCTTCAACATCAAGTGATATTGAAAATACTCCACCAGATATAACAAATAGAGCAGTTGCGGCTACAAATAATTTACTACCAGAAAAATCAAGACATGTATATGAGAAATGAAATACATAAACACACTTCCTGAAATACTTATTTGTCTATATCTGTGTTTTATTCCTTCCTCCGTAGATAAAATCTTGTATGCAACTGTACGTTATTGGTCTTTTAATAACTCGTGCCCACCTATTTCGGTACGCGCTACGCTTGTACCGAAAAATGGCACTCGTATTAAAAGACCGTCCATAACGTAACAGTTGCATAAATAGCTATTACGGTCGTCGTCATGTTTAGTAGCAATATTTTACTCTGAAATATTAATATTGCTCTAGACATACAAGAATAGTGATCTAGCGTCAGTTTGTAGTAAAATCTGTACCTAATAAAAAAATGTACTTGAAATTCAAAAATAGCTTAAGTTGCACTAAATGACTGATGGATATCTGGCGCGCAATTATAGCTGTCAGCGGACATCATGTAAAAATGTCGAGTAGCCATAAACGAAGACGCAGATGTCCCAATCTCGATGCAAATATTTGTTGATCATTAATAGTAGATCGAAAATAAAACAGTTAAGTCGTTTGTTTGTCCACCTCGACAAAAAATAGACCCCACCCAACAGTATACCATAATTAAAATCGTTTTATTACTAACAATACAAGACGGTCGTTGACTACGTGTTTTGAAGCAAATATGCAAAAGTCCCATCGTAAAGGTAACAAAATAAAGTAAAAAGATACACATGCAACTTTAAAAATATTCAACGGAGATGATCTTCCATTAAGATTATATCTTTAAAAGTATATTTCGTGCATTTTTATAAGTCAAATGCTTTGAACACGGCAACTCGGTGACTCGGTGAGCCTTCTCGGTTCAGGGTTACCATAAAGTCACGGTTTGTTTTTTATAGCTTACGATCACGAAAACTCTAACAATAGTATGCAGTAAAAAGTATCTATTTTGGACTAGACAAACGACTGCCCTCGTAAACATGACAGAGTTATTACAACACGTCCCGAAGTTGTAAGTAGAATAATATTTCACGCTATACATGGGTGAGAATGGTTATGGATAGGTACATTTAAGCTACTAAGTATGTTTAACCGCGTAACAGGTGTCAAAACAGAGGCAGATGGCTACGAGCACTTAAGGCGCAGATACCCCTCAGTAGCTGATTTTAAAATGAGAATCACGTCTAAACGACTTGTCATAGTTTTTTGGCAAAAATATATGTTACATTAGACCATTTTCTTAATAATTTGATCTATGTTTTTTTTAGTTTTATGCGTATAATATAGTGTAATTAATTTGTAAAGTTATGTCTTACACGGACAAAAAAACAACAATCGCACTAGAACCGCCGGGTGTATTTTAATAAAATTGTCACCATCTCAAAGACAATTTAATTATCAACTTTTTGATCTAAGGCTTTTTTTTTTGTCATAGAATAATAAGGAAAGTACTAACAATTGAATATTAGGTCGCGCGGGTGTGAAAAGAGTGCGCGTTTTGTTCCCTCAAGGTCATTGGCGACTGTTGTCGTCTTAAGTAGGTATATAGCTGCGACAAATATTTTAGTAACTATTTAACGGGTTAGATAATTCAAAAATGTTTTATAGCAGTTATCTGTCTACAACACGTAGGTAATTAAAAAGGAATATAAAGTTAGCAATGCGGATCGGGTGTATTCTCAGCAGTCATAAAATTGTAATAAAAAGGGGCAAAACTCGTTTGAAGAACTGAAAAGAAAACAATTCTCATAGCAAGACAATTTTATCAGTTTTCCTAAAATGTTTTATTTGCCCTTTAGAAACCATTAATTTCAATTTTTAAACATTATGATTACTATACACTTCTGAATATTCTTTTACGTTTGCCACAAATATAGGTCACTATTTACGCTTTTAAAATTTACTTCCATTCTACCAACCACTACCACCACCATATAAACAAAACCGCATATGAAATCTGCACCTGCTGAAAACTAGAGTACCTACTACCTGAAACGTTTGTTTACACAACGCACCATTTCGTAAGTATAAGTAACGCGATTACGAAATTTGACTAAAAATAAAGCTATGTATGTGTGTAAAGTGCAGAAGGGGAATAAGCTCGATCGATACACAGGTAATCGGATTTGCCGGCCGTTCCCCTGACACTTCAGGAAGAGACTGACCCCACTCAACGGAAGAATGAACTCAATAAGCCTTTATTTTCCCTATATATTTGTCCCATATTTCTCTAAAGGTAAATGTACGCGTCGCCTAACGTGCTGGCAATGTGTGAAAATTGTTTTTTTTTCTACTTTGTTTATGATAATTAAATAACCTTTGAATTTGGAATGTAGGTTCTGTGTTACGAATTGAAAGGGTCATTTGGTTGCGTTTTGACATCAATTTTAAAGATGATTGCTGTTAAACATTGGGTAATGTTTTCCGGTTAATTGATGGGGCCTTCACTTAATTAGCTTGAAATTTTGATTTACGTACAAAAGTTTTGGTCATTCTCATTTTTTTTAATGATAAATGAATAAGATGACATCATCGTCACGTGTTGACCAGCCCCAATAAATGTGGACATTACTTACATAAAAACAAAGCCTTGGTCAGCTTTTTTTGCAGAAGCAATTCCACAAGTTATTTTAAACCATGTCAATTACAAAAAAATCTGTGAGAAGAACCATTGTTTCATACAGAACCGGTCCAAAATATGGTATGTGTTAATTGTTAACAACAATAACGAAATCTTTTACGGTATGCTTCGGAGTGCTTTGAACAATTCGACTATGGAACTTAGTAATGTTTGACTGTATGACTGCATTATGTTCTCACGAAACGAAACTGGACACATTGAAACGGAATTACATCGATGTGCTAACCAAGAATACAATCCAGTCAACCAAAATAACTTGACTGTTTACCATGCCGCTGCTTGTAAAGACAAGAAACGAAACCATATCAAATCAGTACATTCCAAATTAGTTCTCCATGTTGCCGGGTGCCAAGTTAAATTGGTTTCAATATACGTGGACTGATGATTTAGCGAAACATTGTGTCACATTGCTTTAATGTTTTCGTGATTCTTTAATGGAAATCTGTAAACAAAACGTGGTAATGCAAATGCTACACTGGAACTGGATGCGTCATCGTTGGGAATAGGCAACTTTGTATTTGTACTTAACACGGGTCTACTTTTAAGTATCTGTGGCTAGTTTATGGATGGTCATAGTACCTTGCCAGAATTTGATCCTTATTAGAGACACTATCGAATGATGTAGTTACATACAGAATGTATTTTTTTTTACAAAATCAACGGGTTCTAAATCCGACAGGAATATATTGATTTTTCAAAAGTCCAATGATGCAGTTTTAGTTTTCATCAAAATCTGCCTCGTGACTCCTTGAGTGTTTTCCGCTATTCCTCATAGTTTCGGATTGGGCCATCCACGCTTACTTAAAAAAACTCACCCTGAATACATAGTATAAAATATTTTATAACACATTTATATAAACTTAAATCAAAAATTATTATAAAAGCCTAAAACATATACCTATATAATTATGTTCTTTGGTTAGGGTCATCTGTGTACGATCTTTGAACTCTCAGAAACTTGTCAGAGGTCTGGCAGCCACTTGAAATATTCTAAAAGTTTTATTTTCAACCTGTTTCTATAGCCAATGGCAAAATAATCCAATATGAAAATTGAGATTTATATTCTCTGTTTTAATGCTAATAAATATACTGCTCTTTCGCAATTTACAATTCATTACGTAATTTTCTTCCTTCAATTAGTTTGCTGCTAATTATCTAACATTAATCACAAGAATTTAAGATGTCTGCAGGAGACATCTTAAATTCTTATTAAATTGAATGTTGGTAAATAAATAACACAAATAAATTTATTTTCATTTTCATGAAGAAAAAGGTTTGTTTCTACTAATTTCATTACCTACTAAAGTATAGAAAAATCTGAGAATAGAAACAGCTTATTTACTGTCGTGTACTGTAGTAACATTTCGTTAGTTAGTAGCATTTTCCAATCATACACGAAAATGGTGATATTTTTCCATTTCTATTTATTGACAACACGTCTACGCGAAAATTTGCGGCTCCTCAATATCACCTGGATATTATAATCTCATTCTTGGATCAAATTTGTTCACGTGCGAGAAATCCCGCCTGACAACGTATCTCGAGTCAGACGACGTTTGCTTTAATATGTAGAATTTATCCTTTGATACCTCTTCCATAACGTTATCCATCACGTGCTTTCGTCTCGGTGTTAGTTTGGGCAGTGGTAGAAATACAGCAATGTACGGTGAGTTTATAGATAGTGTCGAGATTCTCAGCGATACGTTCGAGCCGCGTACTGCGGTGTCGACAAAATAACTTTAGTTCCGTTGAGAGTTCCCATCGAAGTGAACGTCTGTGTGAAGATACTGTGACACTGCAATCTCTGATAAGTGTACTGTTAAAAAATAATGTGTTATTGCGAATGAATTAGTTCAGTGTTTAAGTGACCACGTGACTTTCATATTTTGTGTTACAAAACTTGTTAAGTGTTGGACGATTCTTTCACAACTTTGAAATACTTGGAGGTACGTAAGATTAGAGCTAAGTTTTGATTTTCTTGGAACTAAAAACTTTGCCGCTTTTCAGCTGCTCACCGTTTTCAGCTTCCCACCTGTCCGTGAAAATTAACTTATACAGAGTGATTAATGATTTATTATTATCACTACACCAAATAATGTAAATTACTTTCTGTCAGTTTTATTTTTATTAAGCTGTATCTAGAGTGACAGAAGATACAGCTACCCTTAAATATTAAATAAAAAGTAAAAATCTATTTCACTATTATGTTTAATTAATCTCTTACGTTCTCGAAAAGTAAGTGTTAAAACGATCGATACAGTCGATTTGGTAATTAGTCATTCTTAATTAGCTTATGATTCATTAAATAAATTGTATAATTTTACAACCAAAGAAGTTCCAGCTTTTAGTCTCGCACCGTTTTACGTTTTAAGTTCCAACTTGTATTCTCGCACTGAATTACATGGGACTTGCTTAGTGACAAAAAGACATACCTGGCAAAAACACAATAATGGCTCAAGTGCAAGGAGATAGAATTGCATTACCTAATTCCGCCTAGCCCTTTCATCATTGAACTACAAGACAACGTACGGCGATGCGCCATCAGTACATGGTGGACATCCCACCCATACGCACAAAACGTTTTGGGAATACTTTAATTATGCGTACAGCTAAGGATTGGAATTCCCTGCCGGGTCGGTTTCCCGATAGCTACAACCTCGAGGTCTTTAAGTCAAGAGTACTTTCTGTTATTTTGATAAGAATTAAGCGCGCGAACTTTTAAATAGTTCAGGTTTGATATTGATTCTCTATCGAGCATATGCTCTATGAGCTATTTAGTAAGGCATTTTAGGAGCAGGCCGGGCTTTTGGGCTTATATGAAGCTACCGCCACTGCAAGAGTGAATGGGTTACTTGTAGGCAAGCGTGCTTTACAGTCGACCACATAATCGCTTACCATCAGGTGAGATAGTGGTCAAGCGCGAGCCTATCAATAATAAAAAAACTGGCCAAGTACGAGTTGGACTCCCGCACGAAGGGTTCCGTACTGTTATCGCAAAAAACGGCAAAAAAATCACGTTTGTTGTATGCGAGCCCCACTTAAATATTTATTTTATTGTTTCTAGTATTTATTGTTATAGTGGCAACAGAAATACATCATCTGTGAAATTTTCTACTGTCTAGCTATCACGGTTCATGAGATACAGTCTGGTGACAGACGGACAGACAGACAGAGACGGATCGTGGAGTCTTAGTAATAGGGTCCAGTTTTTACTCTTTCGATACGGAACCCTAATAAAAGAAATAAAAGTTATTATTATTTTATTATGTTTTCGTTCGATAAAACTGGCTTGTTAGTGGTCGGAAGCATTACTAAACATGAGGTTCTGAGTTCGATTCATGTGTCGGGCAAAATATCATTGAGTTATCCCTTCTGGGATTTCTCAGCATAGCAGCCCGGAGGCTGTACTTGTGTCCAATACTCCGGTTGATGGCAATAGGCTCGCAAAATGTGTGTATGTGTTCTTTAACCGACTTCAAAAAGGAGAAGGTTCTCAGTTCGATAGGTATTTTTTTTATTTTGTATGACGACACCGATTACGCTGAGAATTATGATCCGATTTACGTGATTTTTCTTTAGTTTGATGCGGCATAGTTACCATTTGATCTCATAAAAAATTAACATATAGTTTGGCCCAGTATTATGTTTTTTTTTAGTGATAGTGTCCTAAAACCAAGAGGTGGGAAATAAACACTTTTTCACAAAAAAAATAAACCGACTTCAAAAGCAAAACACTAAAAAGTGCAAAATAATTTCTGATTAAATTCGTTGCTTTTTTTTAGTAAGTGGCGTTCACAGTTAAATCAAAGATTTACCTACTGCTTAACCAGTCTTTCCTGTGGAGACAAAACTAGACCTTCCAGCCAGGCACAAATAGCTTAACTTAACCGACCACGCATTTAGTTGCGGGATCCAAGCCAGTTGAATTCATTCTCCGGGACTTCATTGAGCTTCATTGCCTCGGCGCTTTACTGGTGGTGGCCACTGTTGATTCCGGCTTTCAGGAAAATGCAGTGGTTTGGGAATAGTATGGTGGGTATATATATATGACCTACACCTCTGTATACACCTTAGGTAAACACAGGCGTGATGTTATGTAGCTCAAAGTCAAATCGTAATCTGAGACTTCGTGCCAGTTCAAGTTTTCAGAACACTGTGATTCGTATTACGAGCTCGATTGCGTGAATCATTATAATTAGATTATTTCGTAATTAGTCAACGATTATGTGTATCTGTTTTGCATATAAATACAGGTTGTACCTATTACATGTTAAGCTGATCTTCGTGTCAAGACTCAAGTCAGGCGCAAAAAGTGCATCGCTAACTTTTTGCGCAAGATTTGTATGCTTAGACATACATGTATCTACTTACCTACGTTTCGTATTAGATTCTTGGTAGGTAATATGTAACTACATTTTATATTTATTTTGAGTTATGTAGCTATATTGTCTATAGGCATTTCCGACGTATTTCCACATTATATAACTTAATTGTAAGTATTTTTTGCCCTATCTTCACAATAAATTAGATATTATTTTAGTCCAGCAACTGCAGTTGAACGTTTCTTTGACAGTTTCCAACGACATCGACATAACATCACGCCCATTTTGCTCGAAGAGTTAATCAGAAATGCACCTGTAGAACGTACGTACATTTTGTTTGTTACGTATAATTCATATACAGGATGTGTTTGACGCGAAAAAAATACCATGGATTTAGTACTTACATGATTCAGGTATTTTAAAAAATACCATGGATTTAGTACTTACATGATTCAGGTATTTTAAAAAATACCATGGATTCAGTACTTTCATTTAGGTATTTTAAAAAATACCATGGATTCAGTAGGTACTTACATGATTCTGTTTATTTCCAAATTTATGAAAAAAATCTGCTTTTTTTTTTACTGTAATCACTTCAAAATCGTATTCCTATATCCTAGCTCAATTTGATTTTTTATTTTTGTAAAAAAAAAGTGAAAAAGCGTGGGCGACGCGGCGCGTGTAGGTACTAGCCGGCGTGTTTTGTGACAAAAGGGAGAATTAATGTTCTTTTTTTTATATTTTTATTTTAATTTTAAAAGACCGACGAAAAATTCTACAAGTCCAGTCTGTGCGAAGCCAGAGGAAAAAAAAAAGTCCAGTCTTAGAACTTCTAATTAGAAATTCATGACGGACGGTAAAATGCAATAACATATTCACTTTGCCCAAACTTTCGATCGATCCAAGAACCTCGTGCTCGGTAGTAGCGCTTGCGACCGTCGAACGAAAGAAAGGATAAATAATAACTTGAGTCATTATTATCTAATATAAAACCGATGACAAATTAAATCCGATTACCACTCAAGTTGATAACTTTCCCACATCAAAACGTTTTACTACCAGTCCATCAAAAAGATTACAACTTACTAAACTAAAGAATGTTCGAATGCGATGACAAATCAGTAGTAAATCAGGTAATTTTTAATCAATACTCATGTTATTGGAATTTATTAAACGGATTTAGGTACACAAGGTTCGTTCGTAAAGTAGTCATTTTATTTTAAAACGGTATTTTTTTTATGGAATCAACCTACCGGGTACCGTTTCGTAAATACTTGCTTCATAAATGGTACACAATTTTCTTGTTATGCCATTTAGTTTTATCTGCAAATCAAAAGTACCTCTACAAGTACGTTACGTTCGATGGAGTTAAAATACCCGAGTTTTGTATTTG
The DNA here is from genome assembly GCA_964057195.1 of Orthosia cruda. Classification (NCBI taxonomy): domain Eukaryota; kingdom Metazoa; phylum Arthropoda; class Insecta; order Lepidoptera; family Noctuidae; genus Orthosia; species Orthosia cruda. The sequence continues at coordinate 13,698,447 of OZ059832.1, read as the reverse complement.
GATCAACCTAATCTAAAAATACTTTTAAAAGAGTTTTGTTATAGTTTACCCCATACTCTAAAAGTTTTGGCCGTTTACAAAAGTGCTTTCCTTTAGCTAAAGATAATAAATAGGACAGTGCCCGCTAGGAAGGCAAGATTTTAACAAACGCTTTCGAACATAAAATTTATAAAATACAAATGCGTAAACAATAATGTTTTAAATATACTGAGTTAGATATGTTTTTCATACGTCTGCGCGGCAATACAAACACAAGCTGACCAGCTTGAGTGAACTCAGTCCGACCTGCGTCTGGCCGCAACACGAACGTACGGTTGCGGTTGAAAAGTATGTTTATCTCTTTCTGACAACGGGGTCCTATAATATCTATATCTCTGTGATCTTTTAACCTTATCGGTAAAAGAATTAAACTGCCAAGTTCCGTAAGTTCTTTCTAAGTAGCTAAAGTAAGATATCGCCATGTTTTATTTCATTATAATGAGTATGACGTCTCTATTAGTAAAATCTCATTGCGCGTAAGTTTCAAAATATCACTAGAACGGAAGTCCAGAGTACTATCCCTAAAACGCCTTACGACCGAACACTCATTGACGGAATGGCAACCTTGTAAAAGCCTTTTCACACCTTTAGAGACCTTTCATCTTTCACAGCTCCATAACTGCCCCAGGGGTTAACCTCGGAGACTTCTGAACTACTTTACGACATTATACTAGTGACCCACGAAGAATATAAAAACATTTTGGAATCTGGCAACCGTGAAAGGTCACCCTCTGTCAAACAACCATAATTCGTTGTAAATTACTTTTGGAACTCCAACTCCTAGAGGGGTAATCGAAACTTTGTTATACAAATAAGTATGCTTTTGAGGTCGAGGCGTTTTAACGCTTCACTTGTACGTATATTTCCTTCATGAGTTCATTGTTGTGAACTAGGACAAACTATTATTTTGTCACCTTGTGTCTTTGTAGTTATTAAAATAACTTCATATCTTCACTAATATTTACAACCTCGCTTTGTGGTGTGACCATCGGGAAACGCATGATTTACGTTATACGGGTTACTATGAACATTCTCGGTTTCGTAAAGGACGTTGTAGGAACTTGGTGTTATGTGTGTATAGATTTACGACGCCACCTCTCTTAGAAGAAAGTCATTGTTGCCTTGTATTGGAGCCGTCAATTCTCGTAAGTTGGATCTCTATACCTTTTGATCACCTCGTAAAGGAAAACAAAGTGACTGCCAGACACACTAAGCTTTAATCCAACAAATTATGAGATGTAGTATTAAAATACAGTAGTAAATATACTCAGTACTATGATTACATCATAGTACTGAGGTTAGAAGTTGATACAATTGTTTAGTACCTAAACAAAACTATCGCAGCCCAGTCTAGTGTCTACAACTTTCTTCAAGAAATGATAACCTCCGATAAGTTATTGTTCCTGTTTTAGTTTTCTTATGTCAACTGATAGATAGTGAGATAACAGTACACGTCACAGCATTGAAAGATAAGTTTGCTTTGATAAAAATCTTTCACTTTCTGCAATTGTTTTGTATTATCTTGTATTTTTGCTCCTGCTTTATACATAAACTGGGTTTGAGACTTAGGGCGGTTACGCACTAAATCCGTTCCGTGTCCGTGAAATTTCGGAACTGAAGTACATGTAGTACTTTTTGTAGGGAAGCTAACGCACTACATCCGAACTCTATCCGTCATAATCTGTCATAATTCAGAACATTTTAAATTCGGAACTCAAATCACTGACACGGAAGCGTAATGCATAGTCCTCTCTTTTCAAGTTTACAGTGGCACATGCTATGATGTCTAGTTTCTCATTAAGACTTATGCTACCATTGTAAAGACCACACTCTCACATCCACTTATTCCCATCAATAGAGGTGTCAAAGAAATGTAATCGGAGACAGTTCCCCGTCTCTCACTTTCACAACATTGTCACGACAAACTACTTATAATATCGACTGCAGCATGCTATAATCTAATCGCATTCGAGATACTATCTGCATACAAACTTCATCTCGAGTGACGAAAATTATTGCAAGATACGACCGGAGATCGGATACATCATCGTCACGTTTTAATTATGTTTATCTTCGATGTTCACCTAGGTTATCGATATTGAATGAAAGTTAAATTAACTGAAGCCCTAGACTAGGGCATATCATTTGACTGATTGATTAGATTTATCTTTTAACACACTTATTTTATGAAAATCTCGACACTCTTAAGCGATTGCTTAGAACATTCTTTATTCAATTTTTCTATAGAGAATTTGAATAAAGAATCAACTAATAAGTTGAGATCACCTATTCTAGAGTTCACCTATTTTTATACTTTCATTTGACTGATTGATTAGGTTTATCTTTTAACACACTTATTTTAAGAAAAACCCAACACTGTTTAGCGATTGCTTAGAACATTGTATGTATATACAACTTTTCTATAGATAATTTGAATGAAGAATCAGCTAATAAATTGCTAAATATTATTAGAGGTGTTCCATAATTTCATTCAATGAACAATTGTGAAATTAACGAAGGAGGATTTTTTTTTAATTGATTAATATGTAAGCCTTGTCTGGGAAGAAGTTTTGTTTTATAATTTTAGTCCCACAACAAAACTTTTTAATTATAAAAAGTAATAAATTACCCACGACTCAAACATTTCCTATAATGATAAAAAAGCACTGTTATACAACATTGCGGGTAATGATGTTTTTCTTGATAGCAAGTTTATTGTTCAATTGTTTATTAGCTCGCCTGATTTTAATTGATTTATACAAGTTGATTAATGAGTGCTAAACGTCGCATTCATGAAATATTGCTAGTAATAAGAATAAGGACTTTATTACCTCAAACTTACGTACCTATGTACTTAACTAGCAGTGGAAATCTACCACGGCACGAGATAGGTAGGTGCCATGATTTTAGCACGAATATAATTTGAGCGAGAAATGAGAATCCCTAGCGATATAGGCACTTTATACACGAGAATCTTGTCTCGATCTTTAATACTAATTAAGCCTATATCGCTTGGGACGAACATTCTAATTTTCTTCACCGTGTAGCATCTATTACGGGGCTGTACATTATCAAGTATCTAAAATATTATTTATATAATATATTATTAACCTTGGAGATTCTATAATACTGCTCCTGTATTAAAACTTGGCTTGTGGCTAAATAAATAACAGCCACACGGATCGATCTTCAAAGAGTCAAGGTTAAGCAATGCTTGCAGAGGGAACGTAGATGGGTGACCATCCATTACCCAGACCTTCATACCGAGACTCCTCCGTCCATCAGAGGAAATGCGGGCAGAGAGCGCCGACTGAATTTCCTTAGTAAAAAGTCATAATTTTCCTCCTCCAATATTGGACCAATTTAAAAGATATTCCATAAATTGAATAAAAAAGATATATGTTGTGCTTATATGTTTTTCTTTTCATTTATAGTTGTAAAATTTGTACACTAGGTCTGTCAACAGAGGTCTATAGGCCTCTGTTGACAGCGCAATTTTGAGCGTCTTTTGAGGGTTCTCGTGCTTCTAAAGATAATGTTTCATCAAAAAGGAAAACATAGAGGCACAGTATCTGTAGTATATCTTTCTATTACGGTTTATGGAATTTCTTTTAAATTGGTCCTATATTGGAGACGGCAATGGTCGAGAGCAAAATCTCGAATTATGACTTTTTACTTGGGATATTCGGTCGGATGTCTGCAACCGCATTGCCTCATAAGCCGTTGGTCCCGGCTATCATATATTTCTTTGGCAGTCGATACGGGTAGTCAGCAGCCATATAATCTGACAACAGTCTTGCCAAGAGGTATCGTGTAACTCAGTTACCTACTGGGATCAGATCGGCAGTTACTTTATGTTAAATATTTGTGTTTGGAAACGGCTAAGCTTCCGGGCGGGAAGCCTACTGTGACAGGCTTCAGTCACACATTTTTATCACAGTGTGGGAGCAAGAAACGTGATAAAATGCGCTACTCAAGCCTGTCATAGAGGCCGTGCTCGCCCGGCATATTGATTCCTATGTTGAAACGGGTGCATACAAATAACATTGTTTTTGTTTATCTACCTAAATTGTTTAAAAGTGCTTTCATGTTGCAATAGGTTGAACATAATAAATATAAAGAAAACTTAGCTATTGCTGTTGGACAGGCACAATTAAACATGAGACCACCATTAGAGACAATTTATTTCACACTAGCTTCTGCCAGCGGCGTCGCCCACGTGAATGTCGAAAATCAGCCCAAGGGAACATATTCCCAGGATAAAAAGTATCCAATGTGCTATTCCAGACTATAATCTTTCTCTGTGCCAAATTGCATCCAGATCCGTTCAGTAGTTTTTGCGAGGAAAAGTAACAAACTCACACACTCACAAACTTTCGCATTTATAATATTATAGAGTGATGTAATAAAATAAAGTTTGGAAAGAAATTCTGTTTTTGTTACTAAACTTAGTATAAACAGGTGTTCGGAAAAGTGTTTGCTTTCAAACTAGTTTTTATTATATTTATGTTAAATGCTACTTGTCTGGTTAGTTTTTGCTCCTTATTATTTAAATGAGGATGGCTATTGAACTTAATTTAAAACAGAAATACACTCGATAATCGATATGCGTGTTTTTTTTTTAATTATTATTGATAGGCTCGCGCTTGACCACTATATCACCTGATGGTAAGCGATGATGTGGTCGACGACTTGTGTTAAATTATAAATTTTATTATCGAGATACTTTTTCATAAAAGTAAATAAAGCAAAGAAAGATAGAAAACGTTTATTTGCGCCAGGCGCGACCCAACCAATAAAAAACACAGGAAAACTTAAATACAAATACACGGTATGCGTCACAACCAAGCAAAACGGCCATCGCTGAGCATAATGCGAACACGCGTGCGAGACAAAGCCATAGCGCTTGTTTTTTTTTTAATTTAAGCTAAGCCTACGAAATCAAATGAAGTCAGAATTTACATTTTATTAAACCAGTATCTTAGATAACCACTGCTCACTAAAAATAAACTCATAACTAAAAAGGAATAAGACCGCGATTACCAACATTACAATATTTTTTATTCTTCAGACAGTTTATTAAAAAAATAATTTTATGACTTTACCTACGCATTTTAATTTACGTCATAAATCTTCATATAGAGATTTTTACTATTTACCTATACATATTTTACTTGATTTATGCTGAAATGAAAATTTATCTTTCTCGTTTATTAGACTGTTTTATCTTTATTAGAGAATTGGTATCTTATCTTTTCAGGCTTTCACTGTCTAGTTCTAGCTAAGTTAATCAAATAAGTAATGATAATTTCTCAAAAGTCAATAATCACAATTCTATAAAAACTTTTCTATGGAACATGAAATGGCTGGACTTGAAACTGAAGAAGACACCCACATTTTAACAATAAGAACCTGGACGACCGAGCTCTGCTCGGGTGAAAATAGAGAAAACGACGTTTTCTAAAAATTCAACCTAGACCGATTTATCGCCCCCGAAACCCCCTGCATACTAAATTTCATGAAAATCTTTGGAGCCATTTCCGAGATTCAGATTATATATACATATAAACAAGAATAGCTCGTTTAAAGGTATTAGATTTTCATCTTAATCATTATATATACAAATTATTGAAATATGGTCATGGGTAAACTAAGACTAACCTGGATCTGACCAAAGATTCTTATTATCCCGGTAGAAAATTCTCTTGGGATAATAAAACACTTTTCACACGAGTGAAGCCGCAGGCAGAAACGAATCATAAATACAAATTGAAAATATTAAACACAAGCTCATAAACCTGGCTCTCCTAACGATCTACAAGCTCTAAATTGATTCAGTTTTATAGGATAACATAACTGTCTGAACTCTAAACTAATTTCCTGTAGTAAAGCAATGAACATTTTATTATTGTTATCTGCTACCTGGGATGCAGTGAGTGCACTGAACTTATTTCTCTGTTCATTCATACCTCATTTATTCCGTGTGGTGAATGTGAGATTATAGTGTTGAATATTAGTTCATCGCGTTTACTTTACGTACCTATTACGTACCCATTTATGAGAATGATACTCGTGAAATGGAGCTACAACCGCACGGGTCGATCTTCGAGGTTAAGCAGCGCTTGCCGAGGTCGGTCGATGATGGGTGACCATTACCAACCATACCGCGACTTATCCATGGCTCGGAAAGCACGTTAAACTGTTGTTCCTTGTGATCACTGGCCATGTATCGCGTATCCAGCATTTGCTTAGCGGTGGGACAAAAGTAAAGAAACTCGATATATACTAAAATTCTGAGGAGGACTAAGACTGTCGGTGACCTAAACCGGCTAAACCGACCAGGGCCACTCAAACCTGTATGCAGAATGCAATAGAGAATCTTAAATGAATAAGCAAGCGTAGCGAGCTCGAAAATTTTGCTCTCACCTGATAGTTTTATCTCTTGAACACTAAATTTTTAGTTAAGTACGAATCTGAAGGTTAGGGCACCCCACCCATAGGCTGCCCCACCCCATAATCAGCAAAAAAACAAAAAAGGCTGTCCCATCTGCCCCACCGTGGGTACGCCCATGTCTCTGACAATCAATAAGGGTACTTTTAGGGAACAGCAGTTTTTTGCCATTCAGTCTCTACGTCTACTGTAGGTACAGATTCTTAAATATCCAGAAAGTAGTCGATTCCAAATGCAGTACTTACTGTTAACCAATCTGATTTGATGCAGAAGGAATGGCTGTCGCATTCAGTCTGCAAAAGAACTATACATTTCTATTCTTCACCAAGATTTATTTTAAAAGATTGGCTTTTGTTATTTTATTATCAATGTTAACTTTGATGGCGACGCATTTTTTATTTATTAAGTGATGACTAGCTTTTCCCTGCGGCTTCGCTTCCGTGGCGTACACAACAGGACCAGTTATCGGGATAAAAAATTGCCTATGTTACTCAAGAATAATTTATTTATTTATGATATGCTTAATGTGGCTTTCTACTGGTGAAAGAATTTTCAAAATCGGTTAAGTAATTTTTAGTTAATCCATTACAAACAAATCTTTCCTTTTTATAATTTTATATTATAAATTATTATTTTAGATATATATTAAATGTATATGGATGGAGAGGAAATATGAGACTAAAGAGTACATCCATCTTGAAGGGATTGTGTGATTGTGAGGTATGATATGAAAGAAAAGGGAGTCAGTGATAGCTTGAAGATTGACAGGATGAAATGAAGTTACACCGACCAAAAAGGGACAAGGGCAGGAAGATGATGAAGTGATTAGCACTTGATAGAATTTAGCCAGTGTCCCGAAAATAAGAACAAAGCTGGGAATGAAATTACATCAAACATATATATTTATATTAGTCTGTTTCTAATAGACCAGATTGATTTAATAACTGATTTACATTCTACTCAAGATCCAATTACTGAAATATGTTTGTCTATACAGATATTTGACCGAACCGACCTAGTTAAACCCCAGACTAAGTTCAACCAACCTAAATACAGTTAAGCTAGGTTTGGCTAGTCATACAGCCAGGCTCAATTAAGAATCGGCCGTTGATCGCAAGCTTGTGTCCAAAATTAGTTCAGCAAGCAGTAAACAACCTATTTTATTTAGGTATATCTATCAGTATTATTAACCTACATAAAATAAGAGAGATAACGCTGAAATACACTGTAATATCAAAGATAAGATAAAAATACTAAAGTGCCTATTAAGGATATCAGTCTCTGAAAGCGATATTCAAAGCTTCCATAATAATGAATAACATTAGATAAAATGTAATACAAAAATAAAATTTCCAAGTAGAGTTATTAACTCATAAAATAAATGAAGATCATTCTGCCAAGATAGAAGATATGAGTACAGTATCTAATGTGAAAATATGTAAGAACATTCCCACATCGCTTGTAACGAAAATGTAAATAGACTCTCGTTGTACAAATTTCGACGTACATTAGGCTCGGTTAGCATTTGTATTATTTAACTATTCAACAAAGCTGAAAGCTGCTCCGTTGCTGTACTTACCTCAAACACATTTCATTACGAACACTTCACTCCTTTATCTTGTAAATCTCCAAGTTTGCCGTCAAGTTTCACAATTTTTGAGACAAAGAGCCTTGTGAATATTTCATGTTTTTGTTCCAAATGATATTCCTCGGGAGTCAAAGAATTATTTCCTAAACAAAAACCTCAAATAGTGAGCGTCTGATGAATATTCATCAGTTTGCAGCCACTTACACTGAGAATCATCAGGGCTGGTACGTACTCTTCGTTAGTATTCAAGTAAATAAGTTAGTTTACGTTAATGACCCTACAAAATACCTGTGTTAACTTTTTAGTCATTTTGTTTGTATTTGTTCATTCAATACAAACGGAACATAACGAAAGTTAAACACCGTAAAATCCCAGTCCGTGTCCGAGTACCCCGCACGCCCCAAAAATAAACTGGTAATTTTTGACCCAGTTGTGATACCTATTTTTCTTTATGATGTCAGCAACAACGACTAATTAAAATTACGCAACGCCACGGCAACAAAGAGAGCCCAGAATAACGTAAAAACGTTAAACAATAACAAAAGACTATTCGTAGTTGAAGAGCTTTCACGGCTCCGTGTGTACGTGATTAATATAACTGCGAATGTAAAAAGCAAAAAGCAACTAAGTGCCTGGGATCGACAAAAAAAGGGGTTTCTGCGCGTCATAAATGGGGAAACAACACGTAAAATGGTTTCTCTTCCCCGAGTCAATTTCAGTGTAAACGTAGAACGTGGCAATTTTGTTTATTTGTTCGTTAGATATTCCAGTCCAAAATGGACCTTAGGTTAACTTTGTTAGCAGAAACGTGAGGTTTTATTTTAGTACGAGAATTAAACGAAGTTGGAACACAGTTATAGGAAGTCGTATTCATAGTGAGGTCGTATGTTTCCGAGCTCGCTCCAACTTTATTGACTGTTAGAGTGCAGTTCATTGAAGTGAAGCCACAATGTGCGTTCCGACACTCAATAAAAGGCCCTCGCGATATAGGAGTAAGAAAAGGCCTTGGTTCCGCCGCGTGAAAGCCTAAGCCGGTTGCTCTAAAGAGTGCAGCCGACTGCTCCATAGTAAAACAGCCCATGTGTCGGGTTGCCATTGAAAGATATCGCTCTTCTCGTTTTTATAAAATGAGGAAGGAACCTCTTACAGATTGGACCAATTGCGGCTTTGTTGAAATTCTTTATGGTGGCATTTTATGAGGGTGTGTACCTTACCCCTTTTTAATAGAATGTCTTGCTAGATTTATTAGATTATCTTTATTTCTAGGAGTTTTTAAGTCACGAGTGAATAGGTTATTTCTAGGCAAGTGTGCTTCACCGTCGACCACATCATCGCTGGGCGGGATAGTGGTCAAACGCGAGCATATAGCAAACAAAAATAAAATAAAGTTATAGGAAAATATCAAGTTTAAAGAAAAAGCTTACTGAACGTGAAAATGCTTTATTACCCACGAAAAAGATATGCCCTACTTTTTTTGCAACAACTTTAAGGAAAATCGGGTAACCGTGGGATTTCAACGTCCAAACAAACCCTTGTATATACATTTCGTTATCCTTTTGAAACCCCACGGTTTTGTCACACCCGTCTTTTACCGCATAGCAGCTGTATACGTAAGAAGGTAAGAATACGCTATTTCCATTGAGGGTAGTGACCGGGCCTATCCTCTAATGCGTCACTGCTAATCTTAGCGATCACCAACACGTTGGAATGACGCACCTTGACCTCTAACTGACTCACAATAACACTAGGCATCATTAGAACAGTAATTATGAGATGATTGTTTTTATCAGATTCCGTGTTTTCTTTATTGTTGCTGATTTAATTCAATTTGGAATTGAAGGCATCGTCGATATTTTTAGGGAATCTTTAGTTTTGTTAGCATCTATTTCTTTTCACATTCTTTAAAAGTATATTTGATTTTATACATACTATGACGGGAACATCAGTCATTATCTGAGTCTTGATTTATATTATTGTTTAATGTAATGATGATATTTTTGTCTTCATAATATTTATCTACTTACCTGTTATGTCACAACAGATTTAAATATTAATCTACGTCTAAGATAGATATATACTAAAACTTGTTAAGATCCTGTTGGTTTAAACGAATGCTCGTAGTTACCTACACATTCTTACCAAAATGCTCGAATGTGACACCAAAAATACGTAAACATGAGTAGTTGAGCACACATTTATTTTAGCATTGATTTCCACGAGTCTTGGACTTCTCGAGCTAACGGGGCATGCGACCTGCATTCTCATTACATTGTATTCTGGTAGATAGATGTACCTTACTTTATGTTTTTTTTAATCATGGTTATTTATAAGCCCTAAACTTACATGTATTTTTAAAGCACCATCAAAAAAAATCATGAAATTACATTCTGGGAACGAACGTGCTAGATTAGGCCTAGGTACCCATTTCATATTTTATGTAAGTAGGTCCCCAACCTTTTTAACATTTATCTAAAGTATGCCATGGAATGCCCTTGTAAAAAATATGGGTCAAATGATATCGGGTCTTATCAATAAATCGGTGACACACCGCCCTCCATAGTGCAGTGCAAACACTTTCGTTTTTTGTTGTCATAGATAACATTGCTGGCCTAACTAGAGATTAATTCTATCGCTATGTTATCTTTGTATTAATAGAAATGCCCATTATCTATTTCTGATTTGAAGAAAAATAACTAACCGAGCTAAAAGTAGAACGAATTTATCTTCGTCTCTCTACATTAAATGTACTGTTAGACTGTTCTATGTATTTTTCTGAACATTATCTCTCTTCTTATTCGTTGTCTTCATTACTGAATGTCGTGCCCGTCTTGGAATGCTTGAGCCATTGACGAGCTGCTTAGAGAAGACAGTGTCTTCGGGTCTGTTTTCATCTTAACATTATATTAACATCTAAAACCCTTCCACAAAGACGATAAGTCCAAACTAGTCAAAAATAAATTTAACAAAATCTCTTGTCCAACTGAACTTAATAAATAAACCAATCCCAAACTTTGATCAACAATTCAATCCAAGTTTTGTGAGTTCTTTTGAGAGGTCTGTCGGTTCGGGATCCTCACATCCGTAAAGGAGCGTTTGTATTCAAATACCAGCTTGGTGATCGCGGCCTCAATATTGATCAGTAGGTACGTGTGCACGTCTCCATAAGGAGTTTTCACTCGAAACCTTTCGATTGCCATCGGTACAACACCCTGAATAATCTATAGTTTAGTTTGAATGTAAAATACCATTAACTCGACGTGTTGATGAAAGTTTTACAATTCGCATTAGGTTTTACAATTCGCACATGTCTTGACTTTAAATAATTGTGAGCATTGGCAAGTTTTCCTTTAACTCTCGTTTTGAGTAATGACGACACTGAATCAAAATACTTAGCTTTCAAATCTAGAAGGAGCTACATTTTAAGAAAATTAACTGTGGAATTGTCACGCAGTTCACGTCCGAAATTATACCTACAATAATTTTATGTTTTCACACGACCTTTAAGCTTCTGTCGGTAGCACAAGAAGTGTTATTATGTTCTTACAGACTACTTTGTACACCTACTTTTTACCCGCAGCAAAAACAGAAAAAGGCGTTAGATATTAGAGTAAGAAATAAATTGGATTTAAGCTATATGAAAAGATACTTCTTAAGCATTAGAAATCAGTTGTACTAAAACCTATAGGTTTAATAATAATAAAATCGATAACAGCAATGATCGTGGTAACTGTCTTGACATTAGAAATTTTTATAATGAGTTTGAAACCCGACAATCCTCATTACAAGATATATTGTAACATTATTGTCGGATTACTGCACGAATAAAATACCAATAAAACAGAAATTAATGTACACGATTTAACTAGTAATACAAAATTTCATACCTAATTATTTGACATGCAATATGATCACGGCTTCACTTACTGAGAAAAAAATATTTGAAAGCAGAGTTCCTTCATTTCGTGTGAGGATAAAGACGCCATTTCATTATGGCGGCAATATCTTGGCTCGACAACATGGCGGGTATCCAACGCGCCTCTAATTAGGATCTCACAATCGGACGGGACTAGCATAGATACCGATACCATCAGCTGTGCTTGTATTTTGTGACATAAGTGCTAAGCTGTAAAGGATTTGAAGTGCACTCTGAGATTTAATTAGCTTCTTGCTTCTGCAATGGATACTTCATAAAATTACAATAATATTGCAAATTCCTATCTGAATAGAAGACACCTTCTATTCAGATACCTCTTTCTCATGATGTATTTATATTATAAAACCTTTAAAAGGAAACTTCCTCCAATCCAATCGACTCGGTTGTAATGGAGAATCAAGAGAAGAATCCTCGATTAAGTCAATAAATAACACACTACAACAGTCATTTGATTAAGTCGAGTGGAGGAAATAACTTAAAATATAACGGTAAAGTAAAATGCTTTACTTAATTCTAAAACTAAGAAGAAATATTTTAAGTAAGTTATTTAAATGGTTAGCATAGTATTCGTATTTTTGTGAGTAGAAAAATATAATCGGTGAGCAGAAATAGCTAATTGATCAGCAACTCATGGCCAGTAAACATTCCAAAATCAATCAGCAATTTATGTCATTCTGGATGACTGTAATTATTTTTGTACTTATATAAGCTGCAATGAGCTGCTCCTGTTTAATAAAATTTTGGTGAGCACTCAGAGGGTAAGCAAAAAATTCATTTTGAGCTGCATATAAAAATAGCAAAAATACTTTACTTGTCTATGATTATATGACTTTTTTAAATGCAAACAAAATCTTTGTATGCCGACCAAATTATTTAAATGCTGTTTTTTTTGTGGCTCACCAAATTTTATAATTGCTAAATATTTAATTACTTTCTATATTTTAATGATGTATTTAGAACGAATTCTAGAAACATGACGTCAAATTAAATCAATCCAATCTAGATGACTGGGCCTCATTATACGCATCGCACTTATTAAAGGTTTTCGTTCTGATGCCCTAGACCTAGAGGCTATGGATAAAAATTATAGAATAATCGAACCTTTTATTCTGCCTACCATATATTCCGAAACAATAAAAGCTTAGGCACCTATTTAACCATGAAACATACTGTCTGGAACACTGGACATGACGCGAGCATTGTTCCCCTGTAAAACGCACTTGATATCATGCCAAATATGGATATGAATGGACTCATATCCTGCCACATTAAATGTATTGTTATTTCCATATAGATGAAATTGTGTCCTAACGTTCATCCGCTGCGAAACAAAAAGGGGAAGGAAGGATGGAAGCCAGCGAAATGGATAGGAAAGATACGTCGGGTAAATATGTATTTCTTATGTTATCCTTCTTGTAGTACAGTATTTCGGATATTTATTTAAAAGTTGCCAGTAGTCTTGCTGTGTTGTGTGTTTGGTATTTGCATATCAGACAGTGTTTAAATGCAACTAAATAAGTACGTCTTGTAAGTACTAATTTGTGATTGATTACATACACATAGATATATATGTGACATAGCCCGGAGAATTGCGGCACTTAAGTGGCAGTGGGTAGGGCGCAAGCTCGTAGAACGGATTGCCGATGGGGCGAAAAGTTCTGGAATAGCGAACGCGAACCGGAAGACGATGCGTTGGAAGACCTCCTACTAGGTGGACCGTTGACCTGGTTAAGGTTGCGGGAATGCGCTGGATGCGAGACGCACGGGATCGGTCAATGTGGCGACGCCTGAGGATGGCCTATGTTCAGCAGTTGACGTCTTTCGGCTGTAATGATGATAATGATGGATGTATCTATATGGTTAGACTGCAAACCAACTCCAACATTTTTGGGCAAAAGACTAGATAGATTTATATGTATAACTATCTAGCTCCTACCAGCGGCTTCGCCCCCGTGAATGCCGAAAATTATCCCAAGGGGACAGCCCGGGATAAAAGTATCCTATGTGCTATTCCAGACTATGATCTATCTCTGTGCTAAATTTCATCCAGAAACGTTCAGTAGTTTTTGCCTGAAGAAGTAACAAACACATTCACAAATTATCATATTAATGTGCTAAATAAATCTATACTTCTATATCTATCTATACTTAATATTAGAAAGAGCAAAGATTTGTATTTTTGTATGTAACGAATAAACTTAAAAACTACTGGACCGATTTCAAAAATTCTTTCACCGTTGGGAAGCTACACTATCCCCGGGTGAAATAGGCTACTTTTTATCCCTGTATTCCCACGGGAACGGATACTACGCGGGTGAAACCGCGAGTCGTCCGTTAGTATATTATAGTGTGATAGACATGTGATTACTGTTTCAAATCAATTAAGTCTGTTTGCGTTGAATCATTAACTCTTATAGATACCGATGAAGTTAAACGATTAATAATTGAGTAGGATTGTATCACTGTGAGTAGGAGTGCTAGTGTCACACTTTGATTATCTTCTATCTCCCATACGAATTAATAATGAGTCTTCAATTAAATAATTCTATCTATGGAGTCTCTTTAGGTAGAATAATTTCTGTGGAAACTAGTAGTCGTAAAGTTGTCGCATTGTTCCGCCACACCTCTCTCGACAGCCTTGACCGTCTGATTTTTATACATTTTTAACAGTTAAGATTTTTTTTAAATGCCAGTGCATAGTAACTAGGCCACCACAGCAGTCGGTTCGACCCTTTGGTGTGAACACGTCCTTAATAAATTCTGCACAATATCTATATTCGGTATTCCCTTACATCGCCAATGTATAAAGGAAAACATCACACAGTCATTGATAGATAGTTTTCGAAAACATAATAGGTATTTTGATGGAGTATTTCCTTGTTTGGTCGCATTACACATTTTCCTCGTGAAAACCCTCACTTCATGACTTACCTAACAATAATAATAAACTTAAAATGGCTGTAGTTATTATGTCTCGTTACTTTTTAACGTCACAAAACATTCAAGGATTGTAAAAAGAAAATCCTACTAAGTACAACATTATAAATTTGAAAGTATGTATGTTTGTGTGTCAATCACGCAAAAAAGCTGTACGGATTTGGATGAAATTTTTCACATAATAGTCCATAACCTGCAATAACAGATAAGATATTTTTCATGTCAGTATACTGTTCTATTAGGGTAATAAAACACTTTTCATGCGGGCAGCAGCTAGTCGAAAATAAAAGTTTTATGTGCAAATACGAGTCCCAGCATTATGCTGAGCGATGACCGTTTTGCGTAGTTGTGACGCATACTTTGTAATGATTGTATTTAAGATTTTTTGATGTGTCGTCGACGTCCACGTCGTGCCTGGCGCAAATACACAAATTTTCTTTCTTTCTTTCAAATATATATTTTTAACTTGTTTCTAAATGGTTTGGTTACAAGAATAGGAACTCCATTAGCAGTCATTTATAGTATGTTTCTCCGAATGGAGGGAATGTAGGTCGGTTTGTTGGATCTTGAATTAACGTTACCTGATTACGTGACTTCCTTGAGATTAGCTGTATAAGGAAAAACTGTAGATTTTGTTTTGTCAGTTTTTTTATGTTGTCTGTTTGGCTCATTGTTGACTTTGCAAATAGTTACTGATTATAGTTTGCTATGGATTTATTAACAGGCTCCTCTGTTACTGTTATATTGCAACATACTCAATACTCAATTCGTTTATTGCATTCCACAATGTGAACTTAGGTGGTAGGTACATAAAGATACATACAATAGTTTTGGAGCATTGTGGGCCCTGTCGGGCATAACAACATAAAAACTAGGAGGAGGGCTATTATAAATATTTGTTCACAACTTCAATTAATATAATGTAGGTAGGTGGGCTTATAATTAAATGTATCACAAAATTTTTGCGACTTAAATATTGAATCTATGCATCAATAACTATTTAATTTATACATGTTTTATTATTATTTGTATTATAGATTATTATTGCGTTTTTCGGTATTATTATTTATTTATTAAATTTATCATTGAAATATTCATGTACATTATAATAACATTTACGGATTAGAAATTGTTTTAATTTATTTATAAAGATATTAAATTTTTGTTCATTTTTAATGTCATCTGGTAATTTATTATATATTTTAACTGACATTACTAAAGTGCTTAGCGTACATAGACAAGGGACACAGTAATAGTCATTATAAGTTAAAGTAAAGTTATTGATGAATTGAGAACCTTTTATAGGAATTCGGTAAAATACTAATTTGAATATTGCTGCCAATCCTGCAGTCTGTCGATTACGTTTATCGTAGATATAGTCGCCACCACGCCGAATTGGCAAACTTTACAACAAAAATGCTAACACTTAAAGAACACACGTTTTATCTCTAAGTCTAAATATGTATACACAGCGATTTCGTTCGCTGTCTGCCTCTATTTGTTTATCCACTTTTTTTCAACCTATTCTGTCCCACTGCAGGGCAAACGCCTCCCTTTCTTCCTTCCAATCCTCTCGGTTTAGGGCAATTGTGGACCAACCCTGTCGATAGACATCAAGTTCATCCCGCCATCTTCGCCTGGGTCTGCCACGGTGTTCTCCACTTAATTCTCCTACACCACGGTACGGATTTTGGTACGATTTTCACTTTTTTTTATTCGATGACGGTTATGTATATAATAATTTGTCCCGTGCGAATCCGGAGCGAGTCGCTAGTACATCACTAATAAAGTAAACTATTAAGTAACATCCAATCCTTTATCGTACAATTCACTAAACACAATTCTTATTGTTTCGCCTGTGTTCGCTCGAGCTCGCTTACCGTCGAGGAAATAGTATTCGCTTACTTCGAAGAAAAAGTTGTTGATACGCTATTTTCGAGAAGATTGCTTTTCCGTAACTTGGAAATTCGTTCAGCGTGAATTACGTGAAAAAGTGCTACTGTAAACCTTTGCAAGTAGTGTTTCTTTTCTCGTAGAACTTTTGACAGAAAAACTGACATAATTATACATATCTTGACGATTTCAGTTTCTATTGACTGTTTAAATTGCCTTCCCTATGGTCAATTTATACGAAAACAAGTCTGGGTCTTGTTTATATCACAGCGGGGGTTCGTAACGCGTAGACATTCAAATGTCTACGACGACGAGAAGAAACAAAACAAATTACAACATAACAAGCTGTTACAACAAAATTAAGACAATTATCGTTTATATTAATTAAAAGCATAAGAAAAAATGTGTCTCGGAAGTAAGTCCTACTTAATTTATGTAGAACATAAAACAAATGTTAATTGCCCAGAATGGTTTACCTTCATGACGTTTTTATTATGTACATAGACGTCGGTAATATCTTTTATAATTTTGACAAAAGACATAACACGGTTTTACATCATTAATCACTCATTAATGCGGTTAATTTCCTAGGATTTCGTGTTAAGTGTTCAGAATATTGTAACTTTACAAAAAAATTATGGCCGCGATATCAGCCGTTTGAAGACTTTGTATGTTAAACGTAGCTCGTTAAAACTGTTCTGCTGAAATAGTCGAAGTTTGAAATAATATTCAATAAAGCATATGTTTTATGATCCTATTCTAAGGAATGTTATTTTGAAAGGATCGAACGTAGGTAGGAATACAATACGGTTGCAGTACTTAGCTACTTAGTTACTAAACCTAAAGGTATTACTACACTGGCAAGCGTCAAAGGCGAATACGTAAGCGTGGCGTGGCGAAGCGAGAGCGAATTCTTGAACGTGCGTATAACATTGGTGTTCCTAATGATACGGACAAACCTCCGCCAAAAACAAAATAAGAACAGCCATGAACAGCTTCTTTTCTGTCTGCAATAGCAAAGACTCAACCATGTTACCGTCATGCGGGCTGTATTGAGCGCGAGTGTTTGCGGGCTACCCACGCTTCGCAATAATGACATTCAACTCTCATAAACTTAAGCACTTACAATGTCCAAAGTTAGTAAACACGCTGCCATAACACCAAGTGCTTACAAAATATTGCTGGCAATAATAAGTTCAGGGGCCATACTATGTACGAAGTACCAATTCCAACATGAATCCGTAGTGAAAGAAGGATAGTGCTATTCTTCTTGTATGGCTCCGTCGTCGGTCACTCACACACCGCAATCATGATAGTTTTAAGACGACATAGTAGGGCTCCAGAAGTAAATACTATTAAAGAAGCACATTGAAACAATCTGAACCAACGACCACCGACGAATAAAAGACAAAAGAAATTGATTACATATAAAGACCAAAAAAAATGAGATCGTTGGCAGGCCCGATTCTACCGTTATATGATTGTCGGCTACTGATAACAACATTTTATCATCACTTCAAAAGACTAATCTGTTCTGGTAATAATTATTAGCGATTGAAACCGATTTATTCACTCACGAAAACAGTTAAGCTAAGAAAACAACAAACGCATTCAATTTACGATCAGATCTAAGATTAAAAACACAATGGTACGTACTGTTAACTGTTTTCAGTTTTTATAGCGTTGAATAGTAAAAAAGAAATATCTGAACACATTCGTCACGCACGGACGAGTCCTGAAGGTGTCCCCCAGAGAGCCGAGACGTGTCGTACTTAGAAACTGTACTAATGATATCTTTTCTTGGATTGCTGTCACGTTCAGTCCTGCTTAAGAATCCTGGGACACAAATAACAGCAGAAAAACTTCTATTTATTTCAAGCTAGCGACATTTTTAATGTTTTCCGTAATGACTAAATTTGTGTTATGAAAAGGCATCTAAATCCCCCTTATAAAAGAAGACAAGGATGGACATACTTTTACGGGAACTGAATATTTGATTTGAACTAGTTTCCATAAAGACAGAGTTAACATTTCAAAATGCACAATTCAAAACGTTTGTTTGCAAATCACACAATTCAAAACGCTTCGAATACATCGTATAAACAAATTTGACATCCAACCCACTCATTAAACAAGCATTAAACGAACTTAGTTCTTAGCTGTCAGTCAGATACCGTCGCATCTATGGCCGTCCTTTTTCAATCCGTCACAAAATAAATGAAATGAATAGAATATCGTCAACTTTATTTTAATTTTTGACAAGGAAATCGGCGCCAATGACTAACTATATTTCGTCCCCAGCGTGATGGGGGAACGAGTCAATCGCCATCGATTGGATACAATTTAATTTCCAGACGGTTGCTAAAATCTCTCCTGGCATGAAAACTGAATCAAGATCTGTCCGTGTTTTCGCAATTGCATACGAAAACATATGTTTTGTTTTACATACAGTATGGAACTTAAAACTGCCCGGTTTTACTAACACTATTAGATACTACACTATTTTTTGTTCTGTTACGCAGTGCAAAAACAGTGCGCTTTTATTTAAAAACGAAATGGTAGGTACTATATTTTAAGTCGCACCTATTGTTAACAAATACGGGCATACAAATAAATATACATATATGTGGCATATGCTAATTCGAATTATTTTTTGCTGCTTATCTGCCTTTCAAGTTCAAGTTTACGAAAACATTTGTCGTTCTACTTACGTTACAAGACTCTTCGCTCGGTTGCCAAATAGTGACGTCACCCCTCAGGTTAAGGTTCTTAAACCAAAATGTCATCGTGGCTTACATCACCTCCACTACGAAGGTTGGTGTACATAAACCATTGATGAATCATATTCGATACACGGCTGTTGCTGCTGGCATGTAAACGTGCTCCTCATGTAAACTAGGTCGATATATGCAAGTACAAAGTGTCTTGTATATAAAAAAATATTTATCCATAATTAAGATTAGTATAAGCACTTTTTAGCAGATTCTTAATACAAATTAGAAAATTTAAATTTGGGATAATTATTTTTCGCAAATTCGTGAATTTTCCTTTAAAATTTGTAAGCACCTTCACTGTATTACCAGTGTGTGTAAGTTTACAAGATTTGTGTTCTACAAACGGAAACCTAAAGGAAATTACAAATCTTATCATTCCAAGAAAGTTGTAGTTAAGTAGCTTAACTACGTCTGCCAAGTACCCACCTATAGTTTGCAATAAATATTTTGGCATTGGTTGCAGATTGTCTAGTTAATATAAGAACTTATTTTTTTTCCACTTTAACGGAATCAATCAGATAATCTGCAGATTAACAAGTTAATCTGCACTCTAACTGATTTACGCAAATTAGCGGTAACATATTTTTCTCTCATAATAGACAAGAAAATGTATTAATAAAAGCTAAATTACGAGTAGCTATATTAAATAGGGCGCTATTTTTCTTACTACTACTCATTTCCACATCAAAGGTCTTATTGAACTTGCATTGGAATATAAGCCTTGCTTGCATAACCTTATTACAAAGTTAGATGGGAAAGTTCCGCGGCGTACCATTCCGTAATACCGATAATAGTGAGTATCGTATGTACTCCATTGTTCTTCAACCAATGTAATGATTACACCGGAATCTCCACTTTTATTTTTACTCTTTGTAACTGTAATTTTAGAACTCATTTTGATCGATGATATGCAGAAAACATTAAAAAGCAATTTTATCTTTGTGATTGGGTAAAAAAATCATGAATAATTTTGAGTTGCTTTGAGTAGAATTTATCTCGCATCATAAGATACCTATTGACTTAGGAAATTCTACTTAAATGGAAAATGTTTTACAAGGGTCTAAGTTTCTAAAGGATTAGCTCCAAGATCAATTTTATCTCCATAATTGAAATTAGTAGTTCCTAGGGAATTTGTTAAGTTCGAACCTTTAAGTAAGATAAAGTATCCCTTTGTTTTAAAACCCTCTCCAGCGTTAGATTGCTTGTACAGTTTGCAATTATCTTTTGCAGAGTTTCTCTGTAGATACTTATTAGGTATAGTAGGTACGTCTACAAAACCCTGTGCATTTACCAAGGCGGTAGCTGTCGTAATTACACAGAATTTACTTGATAGTATCCTCAGGTTTAGTTTTATCCGAATGGTATAAAATTTTACTCGTTAGATGTTGTCAAATTCATCACTGACGGACGGGCGGAAAGCTCCGCCCGCCCCTCCTTAGCTCCCTTGGCCCAACCCACAGGACCCGTTTTCGGGATAAAATAATAGCCTATATCACTCAGAAATGTAGCTTTCTGGTAAAAGAATTTTCAAAACCGGTTATGTAGTTTTTGAGTTTATCCATTACAAACAAACAATCAGAGATAATCTGTGCCTACATACATGAATATTGCGTAACTTAACCGTTTACGCAGCGCACGCTCTGTTGCGTGCTCGCAAAAGGGAATAATTATTCCCGTTTTGCAACATTTTTCATTTATGCGCCATTCCTATTAGACGTAGCGTGGTGTTATATAGCCTATAACCTTCCTCGATAAATGGACTATCCAACACAAAATCTTTTTTTCAATTCCAACCAGTAATGCCTGAGATTAGCGCGTTCAAACAACCAAACAAAAAAACTCTTCAGCTTTATAATATTATAAGTATAGATTATTATATATAGTGTAGATGTGCCTGTATCTCATGATAATAAAAATCTGAAATTTTGTGACAGGCAACGCATAGCCTTAAACCACTAGGTCCAAAGAAGAACAAAGGTCATTGTGCATGTCAGTATGGAAACCATACACATGGCGTACACAAACGAAATATATTAAAATGCATTAATATATATATGGTTCTGACTTACTAATTTAATCACATTAGTGTGAATCAAGGGCAAGTCATGAAAACATTTTTTGTATACAGGGTAAGGCTATAAACACTGAAAGTAGTCTTGGAACCGTTTTGATGAAAACAACTGTATCATGGGATTTTTGAAAACTCAATATTCTTAGCCAAGTATTAAACCTGTTGATTTTGAAAAATATAAACATGCTGATTATTATACGATTCGATAGTGTCGCTAATAACGATCAAATTCTGGAAAGTAATGACACACGGAAAACTTAAAGAAGTACCATTTTATTTAAAGAATTACCTAGACGAAATATAAAGTCCTCTGAAACATTTTGATTTATATTTTTTTTAAGAATTCGGTACATTTTCTCTATCAATTTTGAATCAAATAAATGTATGCAATGAAAGGTGACATAATTCTCTTTAATTTAAAACTATTTTGGTTAATGTCCGCCACTTTTCGCAAAGCGGGTCAGATAATTCCCAATGACCAAGAGTACTTTGGCACTAAGTATTTTTTTTTTATTTCACCCGTATTAAAAATTTGATGTATGACTAGATGTAAGAATGTGAGTGAAGCAAAAGAAGTATGTAAGGATCCTAGCAGGTGGCTTTCTGTAGTTTCTGCCTACACCCATGGGAAAAAGGCGTGAGTTTATGTATGTAAAAATTTGATTTTGATGGAAAATTTAGGATAGCAGTTCGAAATTTTTGCCGATACGGGTTCACTAAGTATAGAACCAAAACTAGGATTGTTTGGTGCCAGTTTTATTAAAGCCTCTGTTGTCATCACTAGAGCATAAAATAAACCGCTTACAAGATCATAGGCGTGGCAATTATGTAAATTGCTGCGACCAAGTTGCCGACACTACCGTGTTCATTATGTGAAACAAATAATTCTGCAAAATGTAATGCGTCGATATTCTCCTCGGTTCCTTTGCTTACTTCCTGCATAATTTGTATGCGGAAACGTTGCAAAGACGTCGTTACCAGTAACTGGTAAGAGTACCTCATCGCATATAAAATGTGTTTTTTTTTTTCAATTGAAATTTTTACTTTGAACTCTAAAATGACGCATTGTATACTTGTGGTCGTTCAATTTTCTGTTTTCTTTAGCATTGTGGTTAACAATGAAAGCCTAAGTGTTTTCGAATAAATTACGAATAAAATACGAAAGTCTTTTCTGAAATTAAGAACGGTAGAGAAAAGAAAATTAAGCAAAGCCCGACTGCCCGGGGAAAAGTTTAACCAAAGATTTTGTTCTACAATTTACAGTAGGTACTTTGTATTTGTAGGACGTACATAATTGACACTGGCGCGACCTACTTCGAGCTAATTACACCAGTAATAAATCATTACCCGTTTATCTCGCTACGCTCAAGATCAGAAGGTTATCCAGCAACACCGCCACTTTTCCCCAAATAAATCAAACATTGACATACATTAAAAATACCAATTTACTAATTGAATTGTTCCTAATCTTTTCAATTAAACTAATTGAAAGGCATTCAGAAAATTGTTTGCTTGACCGACGAACGAAGTTTCAAGAATCGATTGCTGCAAAAAAAGAATCGATCTGTTACACAACACTAATGCTGCCACAGCTGCCACAAGCAAGGTTAGACGTTACGTGATTATTAAATCGAGTTTGGTCTCGATTCTTACGATATTGTTGGTTGATGGATGCCTTGTCGCCACGATGTAACCAATCGGTAACTGTGTTATGACGGCACTGATGGACGTGTGAGATATGTAATGATCTGTGAATACTCCGAATATGCAATGGGATGACGAGCATATATTTCGTGTTTAGCAGTCAACAGTTTTTTTGTTGTGTAGCAATGGGATTTGACAATAAGAGGTCCGACCAAAGTCTACCCAAGCTTGTTTGCTGTGTAAGGGTCGAGGTTAAGTAGGTACCCACATGAAAAAGGTTGCTGAAAGCTCCTTAGATCCTTGTTCGCTTGTAGTGTGCTTGGTTGAATTTAATTCTACCGCTGATATATTTTTTACCTGAAGTTTACTAAAAGGTCAGAGTTATGACGTGGATGCGTATTATACGCGCAATATTAAAAACAGGTTATGAATTTGCTTAAAAAGTGCACGACCTTCTACGAATGCCTAAACTGGTATTTTCCAGGTTTTATGTTGATTTTTAACGAGTTATACTAACAAATAATAAAGTTTCAGATATAACAGGTACGAAGTCAAAAAACCTTATTAGAATCAAGGTAACGTACAGCCAATTGATCGCTTAGAAAATAATGTGACACTTGATAATGTGGCTCCCCGCAAACGGGCCACCGACCACAGCCACCAGTGGCTGTCGCGTGCCACGTCCTTTGGTACCGCGCAAACGAAGGTGGTCAGTTGCGACCAATAGTGGTCGGTGGCCGCTGCAGGCCACCAAACACAGCCACCGGTGGCCAGCGACGGCGACTTAACACACGTTTTAATAAATATTGTATAGACGCGTCGCACATGCGTAGCGAGTGGAATATGAAAACTGTTTGTCGCTAGCCTGGCTCGTTTGCGCGGAGCCTAAAGACTAAACTGTTCTTAAAGCGTAGGTAGTCACTGTCTAACTACATGAAAAATAAAGAGATGTGCAATGACACAACGCTTGTAAGTAATTTATTGCAAAATAATTATGAAGCAATAATGAAAAAATTCTATCAATAGTTTTGGAAACAACTAAGTTCTCAAAAATATGTTCAAGATTTATATATTTGTACCATAGCCTCAAATTAAATATACCGGGCTAAAAATATATTTAAACGAGTCTATTTTGGGTGCTTGTCTACGCCTTAAATATCTCCAACCATCAATGACAACTTGAACTAACCTTCACATATTAATTAATATTCGATTTTTTTACACTTGCGCAAGGCTTTACGTGCCTATTTAGGTAGGTACTACATGCAGAAATATGTACCTAGGAATGTGCAAATAGTAGGTACTTATCGTAAAAGGAGACGGACAAGTTAAGAAACCTGTCGAGTCGGGACTTAATGACTTTGTTGAAGTGTTACATGTTATAAACCTACCTTTAAGTTTGGATTTCAACATCGTCAGGTTTTCAATTCACCGGTCTATAGAGACTGCTTTTTGCGACCTGTATGTTTTTGTAACCTTTCCCCACCAAGTTCTTTTGCTCTCTCTATAGTTGGAGCCATGTGGTGTCAGATGCAGGGTTGCTGTCGGAAGAGACCACTGTTGTGTCTGGCTACTCAAATCTAGGCACCTGTAGCTCTTCCCCCAATTTGATCTTGTTTAATTTTTTAAATAAAACTTGTTTTGTTTCTTTTTAAACAAGCTTGGAAGTTTGACATGTTCAAGATTTATGACTTGGGTAGATTTCGATCCTTTTCGAATTCGGAACATTAGCTGATTGGGTTCATTTGTTATTTAAATCTTTCTCTGAATCTAAACTCCATTAGGTTCGGGCTTTCAGTTGTGGCTTAGTGTTAGCATAATTTATACTTCTTTGGTATTTATTGTCAACGTTATGAACCAACAGACCTTACCTAATTAATTTTCGTTGACAAAATTATATGATTAATCATCATTTGGTTATTGCTATTAGCTATTGACAGCAGTAGGTAGTACCCAGCGGTAACGGTCGCGACTTACAAGTTGTAGGTCGAAGACATGTCATGTGACATCCACGAAACCGCACTGGGTCCACGTGGTGGATTACGGCCTATTGAGAGAGCACAGAAAGGGAGTCTGTGCCCCAGCTGTGGAAACATTAAAAGGCTGATGATGATGTATCATCATTACATAGGTACCTACAGCTTCTGCTACCAACACCTACCGTCAAACACCAATCAGTGGATGTATATATCCTATTATTTTATTGTTAAGGTTCAAGTCTCCAGGGTCTTTTCATGATAACTACAAAATATTAAGTTCTTATGCTTATTAGCAATGTTGGTGACACAATACGGTCAATATCTCATAACGCTCTCCAGCTTCTCATGCTCTCTCTGCTAGGCCTGACCCCGTACCCTAACGTGTCAAATGGTTCGACTGTGAAAAAGGGACAGATGTATACAAATCATATACATCTGTCCCTTACGCATACTCAAAATAACCTTGCTCTAAGAGCTTATGGTCGCCCTGGTCTAAATTCGTGGCAACATGTGCACAGGCGAGGGTCGAACTCGACCTCGACCCTCGTCGTCGACCACAACTCGCTTGCCGCCAGGCTATTGTTGCCAACACCCGAGTTCTGAATTAAGAACTTATACCATAACTATTTAGTAATCTGTGCTTATACCTAGTTGAGTATTTGTGAAACTCTAGCCCAGGGGTCACCAATAACATTT
This sequence comes from Orthosia cruda, assembly GCA_964057195.1. Taxonomy (NCBI): domain Eukaryota; kingdom Metazoa; phylum Arthropoda; class Insecta; order Lepidoptera; family Noctuidae; genus Orthosia; species Orthosia cruda. The sequence goes on along the minus strand of OZ059832.1, from coordinate 13,672,441 downwards.
TGGTGTCCGTTTTTTTTAAATAATATGATCGTCGCGGTCCGTAAGGTGTAAAAACAACTAACCCCACCCACCCTTACATCGTCACATGTATTAACTTCGTTAAAATTGAAATATATCAATGAAGATTTTGATGAGATTATTCGCCAGTTTTCGAATCGACGGCAGTAAAGACAAAGCGTAGGATAAATGATTAAATTGGGTACACAAGTAAATGATATTGTACTATTTACAAAATAAACCGGCGGTCAGGACCCGGACCGCGGTCCGCAATTTCCTATTCCCCAATTTCCAAGAAAACCTTTCAAATAATAACAGGCAATAAAGAAGACTTTGCCACGTTCTTAACTCAAAATTTCCCTTTAACTAAGAATGTATCGTTTCGTTTCCCAAACAGCTACCTCGCTTCTATTATTTTATACTTACGAGTACTCTTTGTTGCAGTGCCCACAATGGATTGACGGTCAAACATGCGGTGGTTCAAGAAGGGCGAGCCGCCGCGGCTTCTCGCGGTCACACCGGACGAACCCAGACCTGCCCGTCGCTCAAGAATCGGTGAGATATCATTTAAATTTGTATATTTTACTTATACTGGGCAAAGTTCTCCCCCATAGTCTATGACTGTTCTCAGTTGCCTGCCTTGTCCGGTCAATCTCCCGTAACCGCTTAAACTTCTCCCCAGGCCTATCCCTTCTTCTCTTCGATGAGAGATTGCGTAATAAATATGGCGTTTCATTTTCTTTGGGACTTTTTTATATACCCAGTAGGTACTTAGTTATTATGTGTAATTCTTACTTACATTACATTTAGTGGTAAGGGCGCACGGTTGGCGCAGTGGTTGAGCGATTGACTGCTGCGCTGCGTGTCGCGGATTCGATTCCCGCATGGGACAAATATTTGTATGACCTACAGATAGTTGTGCCGGCTCTGGGTGTTGTGTATGTGAGTTTATATGTTTGTAAACGCACCCACGATACAGGAAGTAATTCCTAGTGTGGGGCAACCTATCTACTAAGTACCAATTCATGTTTGAACAGTCTATTCGGTAAGCGAAAACGTGAATTCTTGTTTGCCACAAGAATTTACAACTTCACGTTTTCTCTTTAACCATTACGAAAGAGATGTTTAAGCTATTACCTAGATAATATCGGAAGTGCGACCAAAAGTGGTCAAGGTCAGTATCATTATGTCACAGAGATCCGCAATTTGTATTACTCACTTATCTACGTACGTACGACTATTTTCCGGCTAAATCGCTGTCAATATCCATAGTGTCCGTACAATATACAACATGACTATGCTATGCGGGATGAGCAAGCGTTATTTAGTGCTATGAGGGCGATTTTGAATACAAAATTTTACATTTTGTGCTTAGTAGGTACAAAAACATTTTTACTAAAAAATACAACCGACTTCCATATAAAAACACTACAAAGTGAAAAATAACTTCAATTTCGGCAGTCGGTGTTCCTGTTTTCGTTTCTTCGTGTTTTGACACCGCCTTCCGAAATTGAAGTAATTTTTACTTTGTAGTGTTTTTATTTGGATATCGGTTGAAAAATAATTTTGTATTAGGTACTCACTTATCCACGCACGTACGACTATTTTCCGGCTAAATCGCTATCAATATCCATAGCGGGATGAGCTAGCGATATTTAGGACTCTGAGGGCGATTTGGAATACAAAATTTTACATTATGTGCTTAGTAGGTACAAAAACATTTTTACTAAAAAATACAACCGACTTCCATATAAAAACACTACAAAGTGAAAAATAACTTCAATTTCGGTAATCGGTGTTCCTGTTTTCGTTTCTTCGTGTATTGACACCGCCTTCCGAAATTGAAGTAATTTTTTACTTTGTAGTGTTTTTATTTGGAAGTCGGTTTAAAAATAATTATCACTTTTTCGTGGTACATAATGGACAAGTTCAATAGTAAAGTACCTATAATGGCCACAGGGATACCCGAATAACATGTAACTTGAACATAACCGGTGGAATGAGTGTACCAGGGTGAACTGTACACATTTGCGTACCTGTTTAGAGCATACCGGCGTGATGGTATCTTATTAAATGGTGTAAAACTGTAAACAATAAACAGATATGCGATTACAGAAATCCCGAGAGATTTGCCGTCATTTAATGAAGAGTTCTGTTGTATGTCCCCGAAGTTCTTCATCAAATCCTTACTAAATTTAAATAGGACCAATTCGGAATAAACTTCTTTCGAACAGAAAAGAATTTTGCAAATCCGTTTATATATGACTTATGCCCTATACATAAAAAATATATATATATAAACATCCGAATTGAGAACCTCCTCCTTTTCGGCAGTCGGTTAAAAAGTGCCCCGTGTTCACTAACACTGTTTGTAGTAGGTACCTAACTACGCAGCTTAAAACGCGGATAATTATGTAGTTAGTACATTTAGTTCCCTACCTACTTATAATTTTCGATGAGTCAACGTCCGATAGATTTTGAATTATGGATCGATGATTCAAAAACTGTCGGAAGGTGACGCTTCGAAAAAAGTCTTTTTTCAACACTCTTGCTCATAAAGTGGCTCTAATTTCACCGCAATTAGCCACATAATGGCACCTGTTATCAAACTGTGACTTTTTCATTGCTATTATTCACAAGTGAGTTATAGAGTATTTTTTTATTTATTTATTGGTTAAGTTGCTTTGTTCTTAAGAAAGTTTCGATACAAAAAAGATCGTGTTCAATAGTACAAATGCAACACATTTCATGAAACTTCGTATTTAAATAGATAATTTCAACTTGCACGTGTTTGATAAAGAAAACTTACACTCAAATATATTTTTTTTTTTGTCTGTAACTAAGAAAACTTGAAATTCACCATTTTGTACGTGGCTAAAACGCTATCCACGAAAAGCCAAAAAAACTCATTATTTTTAGTCTATGGACGATCGCCATTTTTAGATGCGCGCGCATAGGAAAACTGATTAATTTTGTCCGCCATTGCGAAAAAAAATTCACAACTCGTTTTCACTGTTGGAAATGATTTTTAGTATTATTTTCTTCACAAGTGTGTTGAAAAACGTCGTATGATACACGTGTGTATTGATGATTACCGTCCTA